>JAOTAY010000191.1:48242-75953 GCA_025629805.1 Erythroxylum baracoense | reverse complement strand
TAAAGGAAATAGTGTAAAGTTGTTTGGATTAATGCAATGAATGGTTTTAAAATTTAGTGACTTTCGATTATGTTAGACGATGCCATGTATAATTTGGTTTTGTTTTTGCTCTAACATGCCATTATCATAGGATATGTGCTTGAATATGCTTGAATGTTTGGGTATGTATCATGTGGTAGTGGGATGTTGCAGACCTGACCCGCTAATGACAGATTCTTTGCACGCCAGCCTGTTAGTTTCTGTTGAGCCGTATCGAAAATAAGTTGATATGTGCTTCGCGCGGATCGCTCATGGAGCACAGGCACGCCCAGATACTTACCCAGATTATTGGTGCCCGAAATGCGTAATGCTTGACTGAGTCGTCTGGCTGTTGCCGAGGGAACGTTCTTAGAGAAAAAAAAATTCGTTTTGTCCTTGTTAACCTGTTGCCCTGAAGCTTTGCAAAACACCTCCAGTGTCTGTGCGAGAACTTGCATTTGTGTGTCCGTCGCTTCCGCGAAAAGGATCAAGTCATCTGCAAAAAAGAGGTGAGAAAGGGGGGGCCTATAGTGCTCAATTTTAACGGATGCCATCTACCCAGTCTCACTTCTCTCGATATACGATGGCCTAGGCGCTCCATACACAGGACAAACAGGTAAGGAGAGAGCGGATCGCCTTTTCGGAGACCGCTAGATGGGTTGAAGGGATCCAATAATGTGCCCTGCCAAGTCACTTGCATGGTCACGGTCGTAACACACTTCATAATGACCCAGATCAGTTGTTCCGGAAAGCCGATATCTGCCAAAGTGCCGTGAATAAAATCCCATCGGAGTCGGTCATAGGCCTTTTCTAGATCCACTTTGATTGCAAAGTAACCCTTCCTGCCTTTCATCTTACGCATTGAGTGGATCGCTTCCTGGGCTATGATGATATTATCGGTTATGTGACGGTCCGGGATAAAACTGCACTGATTTTCGGTGACGAGCAGATCTAGGTGGTGCTTTAAGCGATTAACAATGACTTTGGAGAGAATTTTATAAGTCACTGTACAAAGACTAATTGGCCGGAACTGGGTGATATGTGTCGGAGATGGGTTTTCGGGGATAAGGACCATGATGGTCTGATTTAGCTCTTGTTCCCATCGTTCCTGGCGGAACACTGACCGGATATACTCTGTCACTCTGGGGCCGACCCGCCCCCATTGCTTTTGAAAGAATAATGCGTTGTATCCATCGATCCCAGGAGCTTTATTCGAGTTCATTTCAAAAACTGCTTCTTTGACTTCATTGGGGTGGATCGGATGTGCTAAACCTCGAAGGCTGTCCTCGGAGAGGGAGGGGAAGGTACCGGAAAGCGGGAAACTGGGCATAGCGCTGGGTTCTTGAGTATATAGGTGAAAAAAATAGTCACTCACTAACTGGCGTAACTGCCCATGGTCTGTTAGGACGGTTTCTTGGTCATTCGTGAGCCGCTCGATCCGTAATTTCTTGCGTTTGGTGAGGGTAAGAGTGTGATAGTATTTGGTATTTCTGTCCCCCTGCGATATCCAATCACACCAGGCTTTCTGGTGCCAATAAATTTCTTCTTCACTTAGCACCTGCAGCAGTTCCCCACTCAAGTGATCCTCCAGATCGAGCAAAGGTTTGAAAGTGTCATCAGTCAGGGCTCGTTGGATACCTTGTAAGCGTGCCAACAATCATTTTTTCCTCTGGAAAATATTTCCAAAGTCTGATTGATTCCATCAAATAAGGTGGTGGGAAAGATGGGTAAGAGCGTGACTGACCGACTCCGCGTCCGGGAGCCAATGCTCCATGGCTACTTTGTCAAAATCGGGATGCGTTAACCATGCATTTTGGAATCGAAATGGTGGGGGTCCTATATTTCGAGAAATAGGCGGAGTGAGTTGAAGCAACATAGGACGATGGTCAGAGCCTAAGAACTGTAAATGGTAATTCATCGTTTGCGGGAATGTATGTAACCACTCCGAAGACCCAAACATATGGTCTAATCGTGCTTGCACCAGTCCCCTTCTCCACGTAAATTTGGATCCAACATACCCCAGGTCATGCAATCTACTATCCTGAACCCATTTTTGAAAGTGAGAGTTCACTGTCCTCGTAGTCTTGGACCCACCTCGTTTATCCGTACTCATCAATTTGGCATTAAAGTCTCCTCCTATAATCCATGGTTTGTTGACAGATCGACCTACCTAAGCTAGCACTGGCCAAAGGAGGTTTTGTGTAGCTATTTGTGGACTAACGTAGACGGCAGTAAAATCGAACGAGGAAGAAGCATACTCAATTGTGGTATGAATAAATTGGCGGTGGGTTAAGACTATCGAGATATGAAACTCAGCCCTCCATAATAACCAGATCCCTCCTAAAAATCCAACCGCCTCGACTCTGAACGAGTAATCAAACCCTACTGCCCGAATGACGTCGCCGGCACGATCTCCACTAATGCGGGTTTCCAGGAGTACCAGGATTCCCGATTTATAACTCTTCAGGTAGTTACGCAAAATCATTAAGAATCTAGTCCCCCTAGCCCCCTGACAATTCCATATAAGGATTGACATAAGAATAACTAATTAATGATTGTACCTCCCATAGGGGCGTCTGGGAAACTATCGCCCAAGGTCTGCTGTGCCTGTTCCGTCTGGGGCCCGCTCTGTAGCTGGACCTCCATTTGAGTGGCTCCGTCGGTTATTGTTGGGGGATCTGTAGTGAGATTGCTGCCCCCCGGGCTTGCATGAGGGACGGGTCCCTCGACTCCATGAGGTGGGGTTGCGTTTCTCGGTTGACTTCGCGGGCCACCAACATCTGACTGTCGCACACCATTTTCGTATGCGAGGAGATCTCAATTGCAATATTGGTGGCCTCACTTGTAGGTTGTATTTGGATTGGGAGTTGTAAAACCGATCGCACTTCTTGGGTGGAACTGTCCCGGGAACTTTAACCCTGGATTAATTAGGCTTGGCCTAGCGTTTTGCCTCTAGTCCCCTTCTTTGGCATTGTGGTAAGGCCCTTAGAAGTGAAGATAGGCCCAGGGGTATGGGATCCAATTAGTTGGGACATCGGGATTTTTTGTCCCTGGCCCGTCAGACGTTCAGGTGGTGGGGTCTCCACTACAGGTGCATTGACCGTCTCCAACAAGTTCGTGCCCTCCAGAAGTGTGAAACGGGAACCTGTCAGATAATTGGACCCCTTGAGGCTGCGTGATGGAACATGATGTTGGGAAGAAGGTTGCGCTTGCTATGGGAGACGGGGTGTAGCTGGTCTGGCTCTACGTTGGACTTGCACCCATGGTCCATAGCCGTTGGACTTTTCGACCGTTGGCGCTGCTCCTGACTCTGTGCGACCTGTGGCAATAATGCCTATCCCCGCCTCCTCCCGTGGTGGACCATCAGATGGCGCCGCATCGCGCTGGCACTGTGGACATGCCGCTGTTTCGTGTCCGACGATTCCACAACCGTAGCATATCTAGGGTAGGCCCTCGTAAACTACTTGCAGTACCTCACCGTCAAGCACCACCATATTATATATTCACAATGAGAGATTGAAACATAGAATGTGGGGTGCATTACCCGTATGGTTTGAAATGAAATGATTGAGCCAAGCCAACATAATACTTTAATGCAAAAACAGAATATTTTTCATAGGAAAGGGTGAGCTCCTTTTTTAAACTATTATTATAAATTTAATTAAAATAAAATTAGAAAATAAAAGAGTGACATATAAATTACCGTCAAATCTTCTGTTCAGTTATTCTGTTCCAATAAATTTTATTTATATATTTATGCGAGGTTTACGTAAATATATGGATAAGTTTTAATGAAATACTATAAGAACATAATAACCAAATATAGGAAAATTGCAAATTTCTATTTATAATTTGTAGTTAAACATATGGAATTCAATTAAAATAAACAGTGTGTTTTCAAATTAATGAATGTTTATAATCAGTTGGAGATTTAGGAATACTGGGGCTCTTTCTTTATGGTTTCATTGCTTTACCAATTCATTCCAAGCTTTTTAGCTTGTCTGTTCTTTCTCTGTCTTCTTCTTCTGCATATCAGAATCATGAGAGGTCTATTAGAATTGGCAGGGTCAAACATTTTTTGCATTTTGGTTTAGAAGAAGAATGCCGCCGGTCGTAGTGCTTCATTTTCCGGAGGGAACATACTTTTGATGAGAAAAAATGCAGGAGACTGTGCTCACTATCTCTCAACAATCCTCCTCCACCGCCATAATTAAGCAGTCATTAGATACGGGTGTTCAGCTGTTGATTCCGCCTCCCTGCCATCTAGTCCCCAACCACCCCAAGTTCCAGAGAGGCGTCATTGACACAGAGGACGTGGGCGAGTCTGTTGTTGAGGAGAAAGTCCAAGTGCTGGGCAATGGGGACATGTACATGGGGAGCTGCTTGTTGTCCCACCAGCATCAGGGACTGGTAGTCCCTCATGGTAAAGGCAAGTACTTGTGGTCTGATGGTTGCATGTACGAGGGGGAGTGGAAGCTGGGCACAGCTTCGGGTTTTGGCAAGTTCTCTTGGCCCTCCGGCGCCACCTACGAGGGACACTTCAGGTCCGGTCGCATGGACGGGTTTGGCACCTTCATAGGCGTCGACGGTGACTCCTACAAAGGCAACTGGCTCTCCGACCACAAGCACGGGTTTGGCCTCAAACGGTATGCCAATGGCGATGTTTACCAAGGTTCATGGAAATCCAACTTACAGGATGGACAAGGCAAGTACATTTGGAGCAATGGCAATGTCTACGTTGGTGACTGGAACAAAGGTGTCATTCATGGTAACGGCATTCTTGTTTGGACCAATGGCAACCGGTATGAAGGCTATTGGGAAAATGGTGTTCCTAAAGGCAAAGGCTTCTTCACTTTTGCTAATTCTAATCCTCATCGCAATAATCATAGAGAATTCAGCAATTGCCTCAAGAACCGTGAGGAAGTGGTGATTGCAGCTGCCAGGCAGAGGCAATCCGTGGATTCCAAATTTCCCACCAGAATTTGCATATGGGAATTGGATGGCGAGGCTGGGGATATTACCTGTGATATTGTTCACAACAGTGAACCTTCTAATTTGTTGTTTAGAGATGGTGTCACTGAGAACAAGGATTCCGGAGGATCCGAATGTGCTACTACTGCTCAGAGAAGTCCCTGTGGCTCTGCTGATGGTGAGGTTAAGAGGCCAGGCCAAACCATTTCTAAGGGCCATAAGAATTATGATTTAATGCTTAATCTTCAATTGGGTATCAGGTATTTCATATTTTGCATTCAGCCATTATGCATTTTGTTTGATCTATATGGATAACTATTTGCTAATGTGAAAGTTGTTACTCTAGGTACTCCGTGGGGAAACATTCTTCAATAATGCGGGATTTAAAACAGAGTGACTTCGATCCCAGTGAGAAGTTCTGGACAAGGTTTCCTCCTGAAGGATCAAAGTCTACTCCTCCACATCAGTCGGTGGACTTCCGGTGGAAAGATTACTGTCCTGTGGTGTTTAGGTAATGTTTCATTCAAACTTAGGACGATATCGTGTGACAATTCTCTACTTTTAATTAGAAGGAGTGAGCTTTGAGTATGTATATGTCAAATCTAATATTCGATACTATGTTGGTGATTGGTTGGTGTGTGGCCTATAGACATCTGAGGGAATTGTTTGCAGTAGATCCAGCGGATTACATGTTAGCTATCTGTGGAAGCGATGCTCTGAGGGAGTTTTCATCTCCGGGGAAGAGCGGAAGCTTCTTTTACCTTACACAAGATGACCGTTTCATCATAAAAACAGTGAAGAAATCTGAAGTCAAGGTTTATTTCCAAGCTCTGGTCTTTGCATCTTCAAAAAATAGAAGATGAATGTTCATTATTGCTCCTAAAACAGCAATCTGATTTTATTTATCTACTTGATAGATTGTCACCATTCAGCTAATATGTTTAGGTTCTGCTTGGGATGCTTTCAAGCTACTATCGACATGTTTGCCAGTACAACAACTCGTTGGTAACCAAGTTTTTTGGACTCCATTGTGTTAAACCAGTGGGAGGTCAAAAGGTATGGTTTGATATTCATTGAAGTGGTGTACTCGACAAATGCTTATCAACATCTTAATGACTGCTGTTAATGCAATTATGTCCAGACTCGATTTATTGTAATGGGCAATCTCTTCTGTTCTGAGTACCGTATCCACAAACGTTATGACCTGAAAGGTTCGTCTTATGGTCGTACTCTTGACAAGGCCGACGGGCAGATAGATGAGACGACCACACTAAAGGATCTTGATCTTGATTTTGTGTTTCACTTGGAACGGTCTTGGTTTCAAGAACTCATGTGGTAATTGCAACCTACTGCACTTCACATTGCTGGTTTTAGATGCTTGCTATTGCCCCTCCTCTGGAGGCACTGATTTCTGTGATCGAAAAGTTTGTCATAATCTTTTACATGTTCTATTGGCAGGCAAATTTATAAGGACTGTGAGTTCTTGGAAGCAGAGAAAATTATGGATTACAGTCTTCTGATAGGTGTTCATTTTCGTGATGATTACTCTGGTGAGGAGGCGAAGATGTCACCAAAGAACATAAATTCTGGTAAATGGCTCAATCCATTGATTCAAAGTAATATCTTCACTCTTCAGTGAATGTTCTTAAACTGAGAGAAGAACTTTGAGGCAAGTGAGACTAGAGCATTCTCTAATGTGATATCTTTTCAGAGGAAGGAAATGTGAATCATGATGAGACATTCATGCGCGGTTATCACTTGCTGCCAGATATGGACTGGGTTATGGAAGACCAGTAAGTTTGTTTCCTTTACTGCTTTCTTTCCCTTTTTCCCTTTCTCTTTATCGACATCCTTCAATCCCTCTTTTTCCCTTCTCCAAGTTGAAAATTCTTTGTTTCTGTTTCCTTTACTGCTCAAAGACTATTCCTTGTTTGCAGGTAAATTAAGGTACAGAAGTACTAGTTTAACATGTTAGAGAGAATGTATGCATGTGTAAAGGGTGGCTAAGCATTTTACTTAAAAGTATATCTTTAGACAGCTAAGATGATTGTTGCAATCATGCTTGGACAGGAACTTGTGAAGTTGGATACATATAATCCTCTATTATTCTCGTATCCCATGTAGATATACAAATATATGCATGTGTAATTTGGATATAATGATCCATCCTTGCTTGAAATTATTAATATGTGATGGGACCAAAGCTTTGGTTCTTTTTAGTTTTCCAATTCAATCGGGTAGTTGGGTCTTTGAATTCAACCACGTCTGTTGGAATATGACTAAAAAGGTTGAACTTATGTGGGGTGTGTTGGGGACAAGAAGTGTGGCTGGTGGGGTCTGTCTTTGCTTTTCCTGGATAGGAACAAGAAAACCATGTTTGTTTTTACTAAAAAATGTCGAGCGATGGACAAGTTTCTATCTTTTTGAGTTTGATGTTCTTTTTCTTTTGTCTTTGTAATTGTGAAGAGGGCCATTTATTCGGCTGGGAGTGAACATGCCGGCAAGAGTGGAGAGAGTGACAAAGGGAAGGAGTGAAATGGAGCATCAGAATCAGGATTGGAGGTTGAGAGGTGAAAGTAACAGAGGTAATGAAGTGATATTGTATTTTGGGATCATAGACATCCTACAAGATTATGACATAACTAAAAAAATAGAACATGCATACAAGTCATTGCAAGTGGATCCCTCCTCTATCTCAGCTGTAGATCCTAAGTTATACTCCAAAAGATTCCGAGATTTCATTCACAAGATCTTTGTAGAGGACAAGGAGTTGTAGTCTTAGTTGAAGTCATGTCATGTGCTGTCATGCGATTTCCTGACCTGGTTATATATATAAAAAATGTAATTTTTTGACAAACCAAAAAAAGGGGTTTGGCAATGTATCAATTCAAAATTTCAATCCATGCTGAATCTGATATGGATTCTGTGTGTATAAAGATGATGGGATTGGCAAGTAAAAAAGGGATGGGTGTTTGAACGAGTCAAGTTAAGTTTCTCTCTTTTATGAGGTGCATGCTATTGGCATTTCATTATCACTTCACTGAAAAGAAGAAAATGAAATATAAATGAAAAACAGAGCCTGTCTCTTCGCTTCTCTGTATTATCTGCAGACTCTGACTGCTACGCTATCTAGTAGATTCAGAAAAGATTGTTGGCTAGTAAAGTGCTTTTGGGATGGTGTATGTAATGTGAGAAAGCCATCAAAAGAAGAGAAAGATGACTACCACTGGCACTGCCACACCGCACCATACTGGATGCATGTTTGGTCAGAGAAATTGGGCTAATCTAATTCCAGTGTGCTTTTCCTTTTCTTTATATTATATTTACATATATAAAAAGGGAAAGCATTCTTGTTTGTAACAGTAGATCGTCGTGTTCCGTACGTATGCTATCTTTTTTCACCACAAACTAACTAGACTAGCGTAAAAGCCCAAACATATTGAAATCAAACGTGATTGATAGAGTAGAGTAGGCTCAGTAGTTTCAGTTGATGCTAGCCTAGGCCTCTCTCTGAGTCATTCGAACCGGTCCTTTAGGCTTGAAATTAGATCAAATTGAATTAACACTAGAAAAACAGTTAATTTAGATCCGGTCCAATTTATTACCATAATTATTTGTTCGTCATTTTAAAATAAAAATATAAAAATAAAGGTAAGAATGTATGTTCTGTATAAATGTTAATAATGTAATATTAATACATTCCCATCCCATGCGAACATCATGAATTAGGAATTCCAGAGGTTAAGCTGTCCACTTTAGGTAATGATAATGGAAAAAGAGAAAAGGGGTTGGGTTGGGTGTAGTAGTCAAAAGTCAAACGAGAATCCGGGGATCTTATATTTGTTGCTGAGTATGTATATAGTGTCATATCATACGTGGAGGCCATCCTTAGCCTACTGTATCGCTGTCTGCTATAACTACTCCTACCAAAAGAGACAAGTATTGTATTATATTATAATGGCCTCAAAACAGAACGCAGACCACGTCACTGGGACTGAATCAGTGGAGTGTAGAAGAAGCGCAGGATTTGCGAGAGAGAGCGTATACGTGTCGGTCCCATGTACCAACCAAGAGTGTGTGATTGCAAGTATGACAAAACAAATATCATATTACATTGCATGCGATTGAAATTTCAATCACACATACCTAAAACAAAAGACTGACTCAGTAGATGCATCTGCGCAATCTAATTTCCTTGCATTCAAAAGATTAGATGAACGTACACCTCACCTCTTGAAAAAGAAGAAGAAGCTTTTGGTTTTCTTAGTAAGATTTAAGACTTTCCAACTTGGCGGGAACTTGGAAGAAAAAGGAGATGATGACAGTTTTTGTAGCATAATTAAATGATGCTATTGAGTGTCGACGATCTTCCCTTCCACCGCAATTTCTTCTACGCGTCCGCCGACTCCCCTCCTCCTTCTGCGGAATCCAGTTTCCGCGAGCTCGACGATGTCTTCTTGCAGGTTCCTTTCTCACCAGTCCACCTACTGTTTCAGATGTTTTTGATATCGAATGGGACATCGTCACCTATACCTATCTATCAAAGCTTTCGCTTCGCGATTGTCATGTCATGTTGTGTGTTTTTCACATTAAATTGCTGTCTTTTTTATATATTTTATAGAATTTCCCCTGAATTTAATTTTCAGTAATGCAATGTAAGGTTACATGTATCATTGATTAGTTATTCTTATATCTGTTGGCCAAAAACTGTCTCAATTTGAATAACGTTATACTGTTCCTTCCAAAAACAAAACAGAAGAAAGTTTGGAACGTGTTATCAGTTTCTCTTTTTTTATCTCGACAGACTCAAACAAGGATCTGGCTTGGACAAGTCCTTTACTCAACATTGCATGACCAGCTCACAATCTCAGATTTACTCGCTGATGGAGAACTACTGTATGTTCCTTTTTCTTTTTCCCCCCATAAGCCATTTTTATGTGGATGCATGCAATGAGTCTATGTAACTTGTTCTTGTCCTCTTATATTGTTCTCCTTTGTCATTTTTCATTAGATTGAAAACAAAATGTGATTAAGGAATATATGCCTAAGATTATCCAAAGATTAAATGCTTGTGGTAGTGGAAGTACCGAAACTTTTCTGTTTCCTTGTGTGGTGAGAAAGCTTACGAGTACTTGAATTATATGCATTAACTTATCACATATGTTTCTTTTCTTGTGATGTCATAGGTTTGAATTGTCAAGAGAAATATGGAAAATGCTGTTGAGAAAGGGTATAGAGCCAAGATATATGGAGGTGTATAAGTACGAGCCCTTTGCTTCCAGAAGATGTAGTGGGAGGTACACGCCTTATTCGAACGTCGATTCATTTTTGAAGGTAAGCTTCACTATCTGTTGAACTGGCCATTCAACTATTTCTCTTAGAACTTGCATAAGTGAAGTTTAGAGCTACGGGATCAATTTTATATGTTGCTCCACTAATTATCTTCTTTTGCTCTTTCCGTTTACTACTTTCTTTTTCCCTGACTTAGTAGCCAATCCCAGAAATATGGAGATAACAAGGTTTCATTGCATTGTTTAATGGCATGATTTTGGAATCACCTAAAACATAAGAATCACTGCGTAGTGCTGGGTAATTTAATATTTTACTTACAGATAAGGTATTCTGTTAGCCTTTACTGAACTTTTGGGTAGGACAAGAATGCTGTCTCCCTATCCGGTGAAGTTGATGTATTACAATTATGTATGTAGTTTGTACAGTTGTCTAATCACTTTCACTTGCACTCTAGACTTGTGTGGCAGCACTTCTATTGGTTTGAACACTAAATTTTTCCACTTTTACATTTAAAGATCTGCAAATTCCTAGGACTGGATGGCATAGATCTTTTCTCACCGTCGGATGTTGTTGAGAGGAGAAATATCAGAAAGGTTTGCATGTGTATACGCTCACTCTCAAAGAAAGCAAGGTCAAGGGAGTTAAACGTAAGGCACCGTACTCTTCTTCAATTTTAATGATCTATCTGCTTTAGCTTCTGCTAATTTCTTGCAAAGATGGTTCCTTCATGTTGCTCCCTAGCTGCTGGCAAACTGATTGCAGACTGTTATTGCTTTAGGTACCAGATTTTGATATTGTTTCCTATACCATAACTATGCCAAAGGATATGGTCGGAGGGATTCGAAGAAGCTGGGAACTTTCAGGTTGCAGTTCCTCTAGTTCTAGTAGTCACATTCTGGAACATGAATCAACTCATAAACAAACAGAGGTGCCAAATTCTTGATCCCTGTGTTTCTCTCCTTACTTTCTTTCACCCTTTGTTAAATATAGAAGGAAAATTAGTTACATACTGACCAGTATATACTGTAACAGAACTAAGGATTCTATTCATTAGGGCATGGTATATTTATCTTTGGATCAACTGTCTACTTTCTAATGATATGTTGTTTCATTCCAGAAATATTCAACTATGGCTGCTGAAGGAAACTACCTTTTGCACTTCAAGGAGTCTGATGACACAGAAAGTAATTGTACTCGACAATCTAACAGTTCAACTGTTAACTCTTTTCATAATACCTTAACTGAAGTGAACTCTGGTTCAGAAAATTATCTGGAAGAGCCTTTGGCTACCAAAAATAGTCCTTTTAATATCAAATATTCTCCTCATCAATTAGATTTTCTGAGCCAACAAAAGGATCAACATGCCAAATATCAACTGGAGGAAGTGTCTTTGAATGAACCAACGGGGTCAGTTTACTGGCAGCACATGGAGTATGATTATCAGCCAGATGCTATGTTATCTCCATCTTCTGTTCACTCAAATGCCCAGTCATATGGTAGGGTTCATTGTAAAGGTGAAGGGACAAATATCCTTAAAAATTATTCATTGAACCTAATACCGGTTGATCATGACCTTGAAGATTGTGCGTCAGTTATAGAAGGTTCCATGGATGTTAGCTGCTCAAAACCAAGTGAACAAAGTCATAGTCACGTCCAGTCAGCATGGTCAGATTCTATTTGTCTTGACACTTATACAGGTGAAAGTATCACAATTGATGGTGAAAGCAGTGCAGAAAGTCATTATGCTGGATTAAAAGCCAGTAGAATGACTGTTGGGAATAAATTTACAAGAACAACTGATGTGGATGATGAGGAGATATCTTCTGTTGCCACTGTGGGCTCCGTGTCTGGAGATGTGCTTAACTTTGATATTGCTGATCATTCAGATGATTGCGGAGCTTTTTACCTCCCCGTGTCACCAAGTAATACAGAGTTTTCTCTGAGAAGGAAATCTGTAGAGGGATCTGAATCTCACGACCCGCTTGAGTTTGAAGCACCAGGGAATGGATTAATGACTGGTAATAAAGAGGCATCTAGTTTGGAGATAGAGGCTACAAATAGTGGCTTCTCTTCCAACCATACTTTGTACCGCCCATATGCACAGCTCATTACTGGATATTCTGATAACGTGCTTTCACGTGGCAGCAAGGACATCTACATGTCTCAAGTTTATTTGAGTATGGGCAATTGGGAACGAGAAGGGTCATTTACCGACCAGTCTTGGTATTCATCCGAGTCCCGTAAATGGGATCAGAAAGGCAAGTCCAAGCTTGACACAGTACTGGCTGGAAGTATTGATCAGGAAGGTTCATCTCCACGTGTTTTGCAATTAGATTCATGCAAAGAAATTCTTCATTTTTGTCAATGTAAAAAAGGTACTCGAGATACGTTGTGGCTTGAGAACATTCAGCCAGTTAACAGTGATGAGAACAAGGCATTTCTAAATCCTGACATGGTTGACAAGGATCCAAATTCTGATGCTGCAAAACAGCTAAGCAAACATCCTGAAGCTCTCTCTGAGACCAACATTGACGAAAGATACATGGACATGGGTGCACCTTGCCCTGACTATGTTACTGATCTTTGGCATCAGATTATTGTGAATAGTGGCCATCGCTTCCTTGTACCAGGGATCACCTACGACCAGCACAATGCTTATGTTTCTTGCATCCTAGGTGAAGCAACACTGGACAAGCATAACTGGATGACAAGTATGTATTCACAAAGGGCAATAGTACGTAATCAAATCTTAACAGGTCAGGAGCAGCCTCAAGTTGACATGGCCGAACATATGAATCAGGTGCAGATGAAAATTCTCACTATTTAAATGAAAAATTTGGTCACATTTTATTAATTATGATCCCAACTTTGCGTGACGTGAATGAAACAATGCAGAATTTGGCAGTGGAACATATAGTCGGAGCCAAGGAACGTAGTGAAGGAATTCCAGAGGTCAAGCCGCAGACGACACTCCTTAAATCAGTTGCAAAGGGAACTGCAGTTCTAGGCGTGCTGTTACTTTTGGCCCACCTCAGGTTGGTTTTGCATTTAAGGTGTTGTATCAGTCAAGTTTTTGTGGCAGTATTGTTTCCTACGTAAATGAGATGATTAAACGTATTTCTTATTTCAGGAGAAGTGGTAGAAAAAGAAGTGAAGGACGTAATGAGGAGGCTAAACATGAATCGAGAGAAAAGAGTAGGAAGTCAACTTCAGCAAAAGTATCAAAGGGGTACAAGGTGTATCCATCTGAAAAGCTCAAACTAAAAGCCTAGAGAAGTATCAAGTATCTGAAGTTCTAAACAGAACAGAACAGAACAGATATTGTGTGGACGGATGTGTCCCCTCAATGACTTGGTGTTGCGGAAGAATCCAGGTCACCTTTGACCTTTATGACTTGAGTGTTGCAGAAGGATCCGCGTCTCAGTTGAATTAAATTGTATTTTCATCGTAGCAGAGTAGGGCTTATATGTAAAATTTTGTTTTGCCTTTTCTTCTATAATATAATATCATATAGTACGGTTAATATTTAAAGTATAAGAAGTTATATCATTTTAAGTATTTATTGAACATTTATGATTTAATTGAAAACGTATTAACTATTAGGAATGATAATGGATCAATCTTAAAAATTTCCAAAAAAAATTGGAAGGTGGTGCAATTTAGATATTCGGGTTAGAGGTTTATACCCGGAAAGCTCAACTCAATTTAATTCTTTGGGCCCGAATCCGAAGCCTGATTTCGGTTAAATCATGAATATGCATGTATATATATCACATGAGATCACGTGTCCTCCCTCTGAGCGACGGTTTCTCTGAGAATTGATCGAAAGCCAACCGCCGAAGAACACCTTGAAAGAATATATAGATCATCGTTGTTGAATTTAACTGAAAGAGGTGAGGAAAGAGATGAGATGTGGAAGCATGGTGGAAGAAGTTGGAGGATTATGTGGAGATGTAGAAACTGCGAGAGTGGGAGACGCGGATACAGTAGTAGTCATGGAGGAGTAGCGGCTGTATGGGGAAATGGGGATTATGGGAGGTTGGGAATGGCGGGGAGCTTGGATTCCCAATGGACACCGCACATCCTCCCTTCTTCTTCCTTCCATCATCTTCCTCTCACCTCTATTTCCTGCGGTGGAGCTCACACCCTTTTCTTAACGAGTTAACTTTAACTCTTGCTCCCTCTCTCTCTCTCTCTCTCTCTAACTCTTGCTCTCTCTCGCGCACTTCATTGGTTTCTTTTGTTCGATCAATGTCAATCACCTTTTTCTTCTTTCACATACAGATACCGGCCGTGTTTACGCTACTGGTCTCAACGATTTTGGACAGCTGGGCATATCCCACCACATTCCTTATAGCATGGTAATACCTTCAATTTCATTCCCTCCAACCTAATTACTCTCTTATAGCTCCTTAACTTTTTTATCCTTGTGTTTGTGTTTCTATGGGAATAACTTAAGTGGCAATTTGTGTATCATTGCTATCATTAGAAAGTAATTCTTCTTTGTCTCGACAATCTGTGTTGACTACTGCCTTCTTTCTGTGGTCTTTATTTATGCCCGATTTTTAATTTGTCACTTTCACTTCATTGCCAGTGGGCCGTTCATTAGTTTGTTCACTTGCATTATCCTTACAGGAACCATGTGAAGTTTCTGGACTTCAGAAGGAAGTTGGCCAAATTTCAGCTGGTTATCACCACTCTTGTGCTATTACAGGTTTGCATTTGACCAAACATTTCTTCTACAGCTTCATGATGATAAAATGCTCAGGTTTTGGGGCCCATGCTGGCAATCACGCCAAGTAAAACCAAACAGAGACACGTTGTGAGACGAGTAACTTAGGCACCCTCACTATATTCGTGTATATCAAAAAGGCTAACTTAGCATAGAACTAGTATTCATCTTCACTCTGAAGAAGTAAGCAAGTAGAAATAGGCCATCCCAATATTTGGTTCTTTCGAGATTTGGGCAAACCCATGACGTTGTACTTTCTCTTGTTAAAGTTTTCACTTTATTTCTTTAAAAATATAAACACATGCTTGTTCCCTGATTTTGTTCAATATTTGTGGCTTTTCCTGCAGTGGATGGGGAGATGTACATGTGGGGAAGGAACTCAAATGGACAGTTAGGTCTTGGAAAAAGTAATAATTGGGAGTTCTATGTTGGCTATATATGTACCATTATTGTGGTCGTTAGATTCCTATTTTATCAACAAAAGGGAAACAAAAAAGCTTCAGCATAATAGTTCTTAATGCTAAGAAATTGGAGATAGATGGTCCTCATTTCCATTAACTGATTTTCAGAAGCAGAAAAGGCAATTAATGTGCCAACTAAAGTAGAATGCCTGAATGGCATCGCCATTAAAAAGGTTGCTTTGGCTTCAGAGCATTCAGTTGCTGTTACTGGTAACTACTGTCTTCTGCTGATATATTCTGTTCTCTATTTGTTGATCATCACTGGCTACCAAACATGATAAAGAAATAGTGTGGCACAACTTGTAAATTTCTTTTATTGATCTTATCTTTTCTAGGTGGGGGTGAAGCCTTAAGTTGGGGGAGTGACAGCTTTGGACAACTTGGTCATGGCCATGAATCAAGCTTTCTGGGATTTTTTAGAAGCATCAGGTTTGTTTGATGTTTTCTTTATGTTCAATTCTTTTATTGAAAACTTACTTTATCTGCTGCATAACTTCCCTTTTCAATTTGAAGTTCTGCTTTTTGTTACAAATTGCTATCTTCTACTGAGGAAGGGGGAATGGGTGGGGGGTGGTAAGTGTGTAATGAATACCATAACAAACTTATGGTAAAAGGGGCAAACTCACTGGAATGGAATTATCTTGCCTGCACAATTACATGGTTTGTATCTGAATGTGAAGGAATTCTTGGCATAAAAAGGTTGCAAGGTAGCTAGTCATCACTTTGCATACTTTCTGTTTACTTGCTCATTAGTGAATATTACTTCTTCAGTGAATATACACCAAGGCGTATAAAGCAACTTGAGGGAGTTAAGGTACTTTGTTTTGGTGTTGATATTTACTAACCGCTCATACAGTTGGAGTTCTATTTAATAAAGTTATCATTTTCCCTTTGGCTTCTATATGCAATGGCTGCTTAGGTCAAAAATGTTGCTGCAGGGATGCTTCATTCTGCATTCATTGATGGTATCCAGGCAGCTTTATTATGGTTAATAGTTTCCTTATGTTACTTGCTGTTTCTCTAAACTTTTTCCTTTGCAGAAAATGGGTCTGTTTTTATGTTTGGTAAAGGATTGGTAAACACCATGATTCTTTTTCATATCTTTTCTCTTAAAAATAAATTTTCAAGCTGTCTACTTCATTGGTGTGGCCTTACTTTTTTAACAAAAAATATCTAGGGCTTTGGAGAGTATGGTAGTATGACAACACCATCAATGATAGGAAAGCTGCCATCTTCTAAGGAAGTTTCATGTGGCGGCTATCATACATGTGTTATCACAAGTAAGTCCTTTTGAACTTTGATTGAAATACTCGGTTTCATATTACGTTGCTTTCCCTTTTCTACAGGTTTGCACGGGCATATACGTGATATATGTATGTGTCTAGGTTGAATTTTATGTGATGGTATATCACAGTCACAATTTCTCTCTGAAAATAGTTATCATTAATTCAAATGATCTATGTACATGGGAATATATTCACTGATCGTGTAACATACCACCTCTATAGAGCATATGCCCGAACATTCAGAAGACATTCAAAAACATACCCTATGAAAATGGCAAGTTAGAGTAATCACATTAACTTATTATGACATCATACAGAACATAAGTATTTCTAAAGATCAAAACTCCTCATTTCATTCACAAAATGAAACTTACTTACATTGTCATTACATTTCATAATCCATGTTTATACATAACATCTTGGAGTTTAAAGTTCTATACAAAAAGTTCAACATGAAAGGAGAAGCTAAACAAAAATATTCTATCTAGACTCTGCAGGTATCAGCTGACCAAACCTTTGAGCCATTATTGTTTCCAAAATTAATAGTACTAGATTTCTATTATATTACCTTAGTAGCTTAGTCTCCCTTGTACCTAAAAAATCAACGTTGCTATTTTAATGAGTTTGCGAACTCAGTGAGTGAACCATCATCAATGTGCTTACTCAAGTCAGAACACAAATATCACAAGTATAATCAAATTCACAAGTGTACTTCCCAATTCAGCAGATGTATCACATCATTCAATATTGAATACCAAATCACAATATATAATGAACTTCAAACATTTTATATACTCATTTCAGAATAATTCAATCATTTATCTCAATCATTAATATCATCATGTAGATAAACATTGCATATCACTATATCAATACAATACAGTAATTCTTCGCAATCATTCATATGATGCCTGTAAAGATATATATATAAATGCAAATGCACATGTGACCCCACTTTCATTTTTACTTTGTTGTGACCGAACGCTTATTTACTGTCCTGTATCCGTTGTAGATATCGAGCTCATTTCATCTTCTGTCCCGTACCCATTGTAGATACTAGGCTCATTAACAACTAAGCTTGTGGCTCTTCGTGCACATTTTTGAGCTTTAAGCTCTTTTTCACACTGATCACTCCGGTCACAACTTTTTTATCATAAAATTCATCTTGTAATGGAGAGTTAGGAATTGTTATCTCATTCAAAGGATCGGAGATGGACTTTTGGACTTGCATAGGTTCTGGGATAGCTGTATTCCTTCTTGTATATACTTTTCCTGTTCCAAATCTTACATCAGGTTTTTCTTGTGGTTCATTGGATGTTTTGGATGAACAAAGAGGTGTAGAAGAATCAGATGAACAAGAGGTGCGGAAGTGGATGTTGGAGGATCAGATGGAGTTTTAGACAATGACAGATCAAGCAAAAAATCTTCCTTATCTTCTCTAGTTAAATCCTCCCCCTGAAGATAAGGATTGGTGAAATAAGGTTGTTGTTCATTGAATGTGACATCTACCGAGACATAGTATTTCTTTGATGGAGGATCGTAACACTTGTACCCTTTCTGAGTTGACGAATAACCTACAAAGACACATTTTAAAGCCCCTGGATCTAATTTCCCCCTATTTTGATTTTGGACATGGACAAAGGACGTGCACCCAAAGACTTTAGGGACAAGGTTATTTGTAGTGTTTAGGTTTGGGTAAGAAGTTGAAAGAATGTCCATAGGACTCTTAAAACCTAAGGTTTGAGAGGGCAAACGATTTATGAGATGAGTGGCGGTAAGAATTGCTTCTCCCAAAAAACTTTAGACACATGGTTTTGAAATAACAGGGCTCGGGTTTTCTGAAGGAGGTGCCCATTTTTCCGTTTTGCTATCTCGTTTTGTTGTGGAGTTCTTACATAAGAAGACTCATGGATTATTCCCTCTTTTTGGAAGAATAGGTAAGAGTTTGATTGAAGTAGTCCTTGGCATAATCGGACCTAAATCTTTTGATATTGACCAAAAATTGATTCTTGATCATGGAATAGAAGTTTGGGAGTACTAACATCAGACTTATGTTTGAGCAAAAAAATCCATGTAACACGTGTACAATCACCAATAAAAGAAACAAACCATTTTGCCCCAGAAACATTAGAGACATTAGATGGACCCCAAATATCAGTGTGAATGAGATAGAAAGGAGTAGAACTTCTTTTATTACTACTTGGAAAAGGTACACGTTTGTTGTTTAGCAAGTTCGCACACCTCATAATGAAAGTTTTCAACATCTAAACCTTTAAACAAAGAGGGAAACATAATCTGAACAATCCTAAATGAGGGATGCCCAAGTTGACAATGATGAAGCAAAATTTTCTCTTTATTGAAGGAAACAAGTTCTGAAATGAAGGAATGTGGTGACCTACTCTTGGTCATGTTTAGTTGGCTTGGTGCTTCTAGATAGTAAAGGCCATCCTGCTCCCTAGCACGTCCAATCATTCTCCTCGAATCCTTGTCCTGAAATACACAATAGTTACTTTAAAAAATTACATTACAAGATAAATCTTGGGTGAGTTTTTGTATGGAAACAAGGTTTGTGGACAATTTAGGAACATGAAGGACATTTCGTAGAATTACTAATGGGCTTATTTTGACATCACCTATACCGGCTACAGTGGTTAACGATCCATTAGCTATGGCTATTTTCTTACTACTTGGACATGGGGAGTAGGTTAAAAAGTTATTGGATGAGTGGGTCATATGGTCAGTTGCTCTTGAGCCCATGACCCAAGAGTTAGTGAAGGTTGTACCCGAGGCATTTAATCCAAGAGAAAGAGGAAACTCTCCTGAATATGCCAATGAACAAGTACCTGAAGGCTTTTCAGTTTTCCCAAGGCTGCTAATAAGTGATCTCACCCTCTCAATTTCTTCTTTGTTAAGGCTACTCGGCTCTTGTAATATTGATTCATCTTGTGATACAGCAGCAATGTGCAATTGTCCATTGTTTCGTGGCTGATTTCCCTTCTGTCCTCACTCACGACTTGAAGGCTTTCCATTAAGTTTCCAGCATTTCTCACATGTATGTCAATGTTTCTTGCAATAAATACACCATAATTTATCACGATTTTGAGGCTTCGACTGATTATTCTTCCTTCCTTCAAAAACTACTCCTCTCTCTGTATTTGTGGTTGATTTGCTATTACTAGCCACCATAGCTGAACAGTCAATGATTTGTGGTTCCAGCATCAGCCCTCTCCTACTTTCTTCACTTCGGATTAAAGCCACTACCTCATTAAAACATGGAACCTCTGGCTTCCCAGGAATTTGTATACTTGATCAAATTCTGGATTCAGTCCAACCAGAAAATCATAAATTCTATCATGTTCAATGAAGGTTTTTAGAACTGCTACATCTTCGGGACACTTGGTTTTTATCACCCTGAAGTGATCCAATTCCTACTACAAGGATTTCAATTGATTTGCGTATTCTGTGACTGTTTTGTTTCCTTTTTTTGCAGCATCACCTTTACTTCATACACTTGTGCAGCATCTCTAGCCTTGGAATAAGTTTTTTGGATTGTATCCCATATGGCCTTGGCAGTGGCCCCAAACATACACGTCTCACTGATTTCCAGGACCATAGAGCCCCACAACCATGCCATAATCATAGCGTCTTCTTCATCCCATGCTTCAAATTGCGAATCCCCTGGTTTAGGCTCTACACCTGTGAGATGACTAATCTTCACCTTTCCTTTCAGCACAGTTCAGGTGAGTTGAGACCATTTGAGCTAATTTTTTCCATCTAGTCTGTAGGTAGCTGAAATGCTCTACAATTCTCCCGATTGTTGGGTTCGGATTACCTCTTCCGATTGGTTTTGGTAGTCTTCCCACTCTTAATCGTAGACTCCTCGATTTCTGACATCTTGCTTGACAAGATTCTGGGCAATTAAGGCCAAATTGTGTGGGAGACAGAAGAAGAAAAAGAGGAAGTGTGGAAGGAAAAAAAATTCCAGCAACAAAGGCTGGAAAAATATGGCGATGAAGGCCAAAATATGGTCAGGTTATTGAACCTAAAGCTCTGATACCATGTCAGAAATTAAGCAGAAAGTATATTTCCTCTTGTGTGTTTTTTACAGCACTACTAGCTATATATATATATATATATATACACAAAAACCTATTATCCAAATCTGGTAGATACCTATCATGGAGTATCTTATCAGAATCTTAGCCAATCCTATCTGAATCTTGACCAATAATATCCTAACTTAAGGATACAATCTGTTACAATATATTTCCTAAAATAGCCTCCTAACTATACAGTTTTTCCACATAAACTAAGCATTTTATTGTCACTGTTCTTTTTTATTTCTTTTTGAATAATTTTGCATAGGTGGTGGT
Organism: Erythroxylum baracoense; assembly: GCA_025629805.1. Lineage (NCBI taxonomy): Eukaryota > Viridiplantae > Streptophyta > Magnoliopsida > Malpighiales > Erythroxylaceae > Erythroxylum > Erythroxylum baracoense. The sequence continues at coordinate 54,820 of JAOTAY010000191.1, read as the reverse complement.
GAGCTATACACCTGGGGATCAAACGAAAATGGTTGCCTTGGTATTGGGTATCTACATAAGAACTTCACCTAGTCTTTCAACTGCAGAATATTTTTAGTTTTGGGCTTGAAGATGACCAATACTTTTGTTGGCTAATGTAATTTACAGTTCCATTGATGCACTTCATTTTCCAGAAAGGGTTCGAGGTCCTTTTGTAAAGTCTCCTGTTGACAAGGTTTGTTTATATTGCTAGTATTGGAGAAATATCTTTTACCAATAGAACCCATTCCTAGGTTCTCAAGTAAAATGCTAGCCTTTTTCTGAGCCATTTTGGTGCCTATAAGAGTTAGACCAAAAGCTCTTTGTTTCAAAGTCTTCAACTCCAAGTAATGGGTAATGCATGATTCAAAAGTTATGATCATGAAAACACACGATAATCTGATGGGAATTGACTTGCCCCTCTCTGAAGCATTTGTAATTTCAATAGCTGCTTATGACAGATATATTCAATCAAATTGGTCTGTTGACCTTTACCTGTTATATTGCTTATGCAGATATCTTGCGGTTGGAAGCATACAGCAGCAATTTCTGGTAATAATTTTTCTAATGCAGTACTCCATGTGCATATGCAGCTTCATTTGTTTCCGCATTAAAAGCCATATAATTGTAGATGTCTGTACTTCGTGGAAGTTTCCATTGCTTTGTATTTTTCTGTGTGGTGTCCTAAAATATCAAGAAAGACTTTGCTATATCCTTGATATTTAGACTTCCAACAACATTTGTCTGGCATGCTTATCATTTTTGCTTAGCCTGCTTACACTAGTGTAAAAGGAAAGAAAAGATTGAGAATAGGAGCATACATCACTATTAGGGTGATCTAGATCACATTTGGTTTATTAATGTTATATGTTTCTGCTCAATTTTATACTTATTTTGGGAAAATGTCATTACCTTACTATGTTCACAGCTGCTGCATATAATGCAGAATCAATAAAAATTTACATTTTTGGAATACAGGGGGTAATATCTTCACCTGGGGTTGGGGAGGATCTCATGGAACATTTTCTGAAGATGGACATTCTTCTGGCGGGCAATTGGTATGCTTTCACCTCGCTTAAATTCTGCTTGGAATTGCTTCATGTGATAAAGCCAATCTTTCTAGATTTCCATCACTAATGAAATTCCCCCGTATGGTAATTGAAGGATACAAAAAGATAACAAATCTTTCCTACAATGTCTACATAATTTTAGCCTTCTGCCAGTTGTTTGGCATGTTTTTTAACTACTGTCCTTTTCATGATCCACAACCTTTTTATGTACCCAAAAATAAAAAAAAGAAACCTTAGTATTGTAAAAAAGAGCAGCGACAACATGAGAACTTAGTTCTATTTTAATCCCACGCCCACAGTTCTTCAGGTTTATAGACATGTTTCAGTTATATGCACCTTGATCCTTGAGTCGCGTTATCCAAGCACCATTCTGCTCTCTCGCTCGTGTTATTGCTACCGTGGAATTACAGTCAAGTTATTGTTCTTTGAGAAGGACTAAATGAGATTTCCATATCTTAGCCTTCATTGGTTCTGCATACAGGGTCATGGAAGTGATGTTGACTGCATTAAACCTACCTTGGCTGATTTCAAAAACAAGGTAAAAGCATCGGAAATATCGTGTGGATTCAATCACACAGGAGCCATACTAGAATATACCGAGTGAAGTGTATCACACAGGGGCCACTCGAATATAGTGAGTGTAAGTGATGGTTTTGGTGGAACATCACGTATATCATTCTTTACGATTATACATTGTTCTATGCTGCAAAATATCCATATACATATATGTCATTAGTCATCCATTTAGTAACCCTCATGTGTCCGTGTTGAGCCTCGAGTCGTGCATTTTTAATGTAGCAATTGTGAATGCCTGTAAAGTTCGTCAACTTGATATGTGACATACAACCAAAACAGTTATGTAAGATGTATTTATTGTAAACACCTTCATAATTTATAAATATAGAGGAAACCTTGGAATTAATTGAATTTACTTGTGCAATTTGAAAAATAATTATTGTAATAATGAAATATGTTGACTTAATAATGGAGTATCCATATGTGCATCGGAAACATTGTTAAAAGACATTAGTATTTGGTTTGTTAAATACGATAAAAACTACGTATCTGTCTTGTTCTCTTCTTCTTGTCCTCGCCAATCCCCCTATCCACCTTTTGAAGCCGCACACATCAGTGCAACTGTTTTCTCGCGCAACTTATGTTTTGAGCCAAGATGTTAGAATATCAACAAGTAAACCTATGAAGAGACAACTCATTCCAAAACAAATCAGTTTCTCCAGTTACAGTTATAGCAGCAGCAGACGAGAATTAAATCAACTACTCGAAAGTCATACATCAGAGCAAGCCTACCAGAAATGATTATCCTTTTACATACCGTCCTTTTTAATAGTGTCCTTTAAACAATTTTTTAATATTTTAGTCCCTTTACTTCAAAATTTTTCTAAATTAACGCTAATAAAGGAAGTGCTTAAGTGGAAAAACAGATCATCTCTTCCAACCTCGTGTTTATGTTTTGAATATGTACAAAAGCTTAACATATTGGAAACTTATGGTTGTTAACATCTCTACTCGGTAACATTCCCTTCGTAGGTCCGTTAAAAAAAAAAAAACCATCAACACCTCTTTTTGCGACCACTTTCATCTCTTACCTGTGGCTTTCAAATGCAACATAAAAACTTAAAATATAGGGGCATCCTTACCAACACAAGCCTCTTTCTGCTTCTATCTTCACAGTGGATTAGCCCTCCATAACTCCTGTGCATAATTTCATAATCTGTCAAAATTTTCCATATCTGCTTACATCTTCTCCACAAGAACTATAAGCATCTGCAACACGATTCACTGTGAGAATAGTTCTGAATCTCCTTAGATATAAAAGTATTTTCCTATGCTTTAAGTTAAATGCTTATATTTCTCTCTAGGTTTCTTATCTCAATCTTAAGTTTAAATTCTACATGTTTCTCTACATTAATAGTAAAATACTTAGACACCTATATCTTCAAATTTAGTCTTTAGCTAAAATTCCAAATACCTCCGTAACTTAGTCGATTAAATATCTAGTTTAAACCTTAAACACTTCGCTAGACTTGTAGTTAAATAAAAAAAAGAATTGAAAAGAACAAGTAAGTAAACAATTGATATTAGATAATTTCTCTTATCTCAATTGTAAATTCTAAATACATTTTTAAATTCATAATTGAATATCGAGACATATCTCTAGGTTTCTTCTCTCCGTTAAATACTTAGCTACCTCTTAATGTCCATTGTCTCAATTTTCAATCCAAATCCTATATATATCTACAGATTTATAATTAAATATAGATATCTCTCTAGGTATTTTATCTCACTTTTGAAATTAAAACACTATATGCCTCTCTATATCTCTAGTTAAATATCCAAGTCTTTCATTTCCAATTTTAGTCTAAACCATAGCTATATTGTTAAATACTTCTCAAAATTTTCAAGTTAAACCCTACTTACCTCTTCAGGTTTGCAGATAAATATCTAGAAACCTCTCTAGGTCTCACTTCTCAATTAAATTCAAAATCCTAGACCATCTCTAGGTATCCTAATTTAGTTTTCAATACTTGGATAACTCTTTAGGTGTCTTTTCAAAATGCTTAGTTTAAACCTTGGATATCTTTCCAAGTTCATACATTATTTCAGGTCTGTTTTTACAATTTTCAGTTAAAATCCTATGTAATTATCTAAGCTTCTAGTTAAATACCTAAACAACTCTCGAGGATTCTACTGTTATTTTGGGTCAAAGCTAAATACTTCTTTAGGTATCCCGATTTAGTTTTAAATACCTAGAAACATCTATTAGTCTCTTTTCACAAGTTTTATTTTAAACCCTAGATACCTCTCTAGGTTCATAGTTAAATATTTAGATATCTACCTTCAAATTTCAATTCAAACACAACATACCTATCTAGGTTCATAGTTAAATACCTAGACACCTCTAAAGTCTCTTCTCACAATTATCAGCTTACAATCCGGATAACTTTTCCGAGTTTGTAGTTAAGGATCAAAACACTTGCTATATCTAAATCTCTAAGTATTCTAAATTTAGTTTTAAATACATAACAAGTATATTTTCACATTTTTTAGTTTAAACTCTAAATACTTTCTCTATGTTCATAGTTAGACAATTAAATGCCCTATAGATCAATCATGTCAATTTTCAATCTAAATCCTATATAGCTCTTTAGGTTCATAATTAAATACTTAGACCCTAAATACTCCTATAGATTCATATTTAAATACCACGACACTTCTGTAGGTCTCTTTTTACATTTCGAGACAAATTTCAAGCATCCAGTTTAATTTTAAATAACTAAAAACTTCTAAAGGTCTCTTTTCAAAAATTTTATTTTAAACTCAAAATATCTTTCAAGGTTCACAGTTAAATACCTACATTCCTCTATGGGTCCCTAATCCCACTTTTCAACCAAAGCTCTAAATATTTTTAGAGGTTTGTAATTACCTACGCATACACTTCTCTAGGTCTCTTATCATAATTTTCATTCCAAATCCCTTATACCTCAATAGGTTTGTAGTTAAATACATAAACACGGTTCTAGGTCTATTGTCTTAGTTTTCAATCCAAAAGATAGATACTTCTTAAGTCCATGGCTAAATACCTAAACAAATCTTTATATTATCTAAGTTTTTGGTTTAAACACTAAAATAGCTAAAGGTTCATAGTTAAATACCTAAGATAATTCTATAGGCTCGTATCTCAATCTTAAGCTTAAACTTTAAGTGCCTCTTTACATTTATAGTTAAACACCTAGAGACCTCTCTAGGTCTCCTATCTTAGTCTTTAGCTAAAATCCGAGATGCCTCTCTAAGTTAAAAGATTATAGGTCTGTTTTTAAAATTTTCAATTAAAATCCTATATAACTTTCTAAGTTCATAGTTAAATAACTAAATAATTCTCTAGGATTCTTATCTGATTTTGAGGCAAAAAGCCTAAATATTTATCTTGGTATCCCAATTTAGTTTTAAACACCTAAAAACATCTCTTAGTCTCTTTTCACAATTTTTATTTACCACCCTAGATACTTCTCTAGGTTCATAGTTAAACACTTAAATGCAGTCTATCATTTCAATTTCAACCTAAACCTTATATAGCTCTTTAGGTTCATAACTAAATACCTTGAAACCTCTCTAAGTCTCTTTTCACAAATTTTAGTTTAAACACCTCTCTAGATTCATAGTTAAATACAAAGACACCACTATAGGTCTCTTTTTCATTTTGGGTCAAAATTTTAAGCATCGCAATTTAGTTTTAAATAACTAAAACCTCTAAAGGTCTATTTTCAACATTTTTTTTTAAAACCAAAAGTACCTTTCTAGGTTCTCAATTAAATGCGTATATACCTTTATAGGACTCTTATCTTAATTTTCGATCCAAGCTCTAAATATATTTATAGGTTTGTAGTTAAATACATGTATACCTATCTCAGTCTTATTTTAATTTTCAGTCCAAACCCCATATATCATTATAGGTTAGTAGTTAAATATAAACATATTTCAATGTCTATTATCTTATTATTAATCCAAAACAAAGATATACCTAGACACCTCTTTAAGTATCTTATTTATATTTCTAATTTAAACACAAATACATCACTAGGTTCACAGTTAAATACTTGGAAACTCTCTTAAGCCTCTTATTTCAATCTTAAGCATAAAATCTATATGTTTTTCTACATTTATAGTTAAATACCTAAACATCTCTTTATGTCTCCTACCATAGTCTTCAGCTAAAATCCTAGACAACTCTCTAAGTTAGTAAATTAAATAAATATAAATCTTTTTAGGTCTCTAACTCAAGTTTTAGTTTAAACATTAGATAGTTCTTCACGTTCATAGTTAAATACGATAATTTCAAAACTGGACCGGATCAGTCAATTCGACCAGAATAACTATAAACCGGCCAATTTTTCGGTCCAATTTATGCTCATAATTTCTTTGACAAAAAACCGGTCGGTTTCTTTAAAGACCCCGGTTTTCCTAAAAACCAGTTAAGTCATCCTTTTTAAACTAGGTGGAACCCATGGTCTATTTAATGACATAGGATTCACTATCTTTTTATAATGATGCGGGACTCACTACCAACATGTAAGTTACTCTTTTAGCCACGCACATACCACGCTGTACTTGTAGTTGTAAATCTTTTAACTTTGAGTAAATCTTTTAAATTTTCAATGAATTTTTTTCTTTTCAACTCTTTCGTACAATCTAAATAAAAAACTATATTTTTCAAATTATATATTTTTTATTTATTTCCTTTATATTTTAATTAAAAATTTTATTTTGAATTATTATTTTTTAGAAAACGAATTACTATTTTATTATTAAAAAATAATAAATTTATTTAATCTCACAAATAAATTATATTTATGAAAATTTAGATTCTTTATTTATCTCATATTTTAATTGAAAATTTTTAAATTATTATTGTTAGAATCTAATTATTATTTTTATCATAAATTTGTTTAATAAATTAAATTATTAGTTAGT
>JAOTAY010000191.1:32471-48142 GCA_025629805.1 Erythroxylum baracoense | reverse complement strand
TTAAAATTTAAAAATTTTGCAACTTAGTCCCTATACTTTTTAAAATTTCCGGTACCACCCGGTATTTGACCGGTATTGGCCGGTACCGACCGGTATTTGAACCCGGTACCCAAATTCAAATTCCGGTACCGTTTTTCCGCCGGTACGGTACGTACCGTCCGGCACCGGCCGGTACGGTACAGAATTCAAATCATTGGTTCAGACTACCCATATATGAATTGTCCCGTATCGAAAAAAGTGGAAAAAAAAGGACTAAAATATAAATCATACGGACTACTTTACCTATTGTCAATTAATTTTAGGATTAAATCTCATTTGAGCTTATGTGTGGTCTAACTTTTCTTCTCGAATGGGCCTATAAACTCATTGCAAATTTGATATGGCATCAGAACAGGTTTGGTCTAAATTCCTAATTTTCCTATTGTCCGTCTAGATATCCAATCCTAACAGTCTGGTCTGGTTATCGTTGCATTTATTTCAAAAGACAACTAGATGTCCAATCTCAGTTGCACTTAAGGAAGAGTATTAGAGTTATACTACATTGATTAAAAATGAAAATCTTAAAAGGATTAACAAATGGTAATGGCCAACTAATCAAATGGCTAGTTCTAATCATTTTAGCAATTGTTGAACTCAAGCCCAATTCTTGTTAATAGGCTATACACTCTACCCATATTAAAAATTCTAATATCACCTTATGCCACTTTCTTTCTCCATAAATAAAATCCTAATTGCTACCATTCTCTCTTTGGTTCTTCAAATCATTCCTATATCAATAAAATCCTAATTGCTACCATTCTCTCTTTGGTTCTTCAAATCATTCCTATTTTACTTCTACCATCAATTTTTTTGCAGAAGTATTCCATCAGTTTTCATTTCAATTTTTAAGCTAAATCCTAGATATATTTCTAAGTTCCTAGTTAAATACCAAGACACTTCTTGAAGACTCTTTTCACAATTTTCAATTTAAACCATAGATAAATCTCTAGGTTTTAATTATCATTTTAGGCCAAACCTTAAAAATTTTCCTGGGCACCCCCTGTTAGTTCTGAACACTTAGACACCTCTATATGCCACTTTTCATAACTTTTTAGTTTGACCTTAGATACCTCCCTACATTCATAGTTAAACACCTTAATATCTTTTTAGTCTCACATTTCAATTTTCAGTCTAAACGTAAATACCTCTCTATGTTCACAATTAAATACTTACACATGTTTCTAGGTCTCTTTTCACAATGTTCAGATTAAACCCTAAACAACTCTTTAGGTTTGAAGTTAAATAACTTAACAAATTTGTGGAATCTATTTTCTTATTTCCAGTCAAAACCTTATAAATTTTTCTATTTATCCTATCAAATTAGTAATGAGCCTACAGGCCCATTCGAGAAGAAAAATTAGACCACAAACAAGCCTAACTGAGTTTCCATCTTAAAATCAATTGATAATAGATAAAGTAGCTCACTAAGCTTATATGTTAGTTTTTTTTTTCCCCTTTTTCTTCAATGTAGGATAACTCACATATGAGCATTCTCAACACTCCGTCTCACATGTGTGTCCCCCTTTTTTTAACTTGGGCAATCTGGAGCAATATGTAAACAATCTTCAATAGGATTGCACTTTTGATTGAGGTCAAATAAACTCCCTCCTGGAGCAAACAATACTGTTGGGTCACTTGTTCTATGCAAACTTCAAATCCTTCTCCAGTTGTTTAAATAATGGGCCCTCTTCTGGAGTAAATAGTAAGTCAAGATCTTTATGCGCTCTAATACCATATTAGAATTTTTAATATGAGTAGAATGTAGAGTCCATTAACAAAAATTAGGCTTGGGTCCAACCATTGTTAAAAGGACTAGAACTAGCCATTTGGTTGGTTGGCCCTTACCATTTATTAACCCTTTAACATTTTCATTTTTAATCAATATAGGATACTCTAACAAATTAGCTCAGTTGGTCAAAGTGTCATGCCAATAACGTGAAAATATCTAACTTTCCTCATCGAATGAGCCCGTAGGCCCATTGCAAATTTGACATAGTATCAGAGCCCATGAAAATCTTGACTTACTGTTTGCTCCAAAAGGTAGCCTATCATTTAAGCAACTAGAAAAAGATTTGAAGTCTACATGGAATAAGTGGCCTAGCAGTATTATTTACCCCAGAAGGAGGCCTATTTGACCTCAATCAAAAGCCCAACCCTGATGAGGATTGTTTACGTACTTCTCTAGATTACCCAGATTATAAGAAAAGGGACTCACATATGAGGTAGAATGTTAAGAATACCCACACATGAGTTGTCCCACATCGAAGAAAGAGGGAAAAGAAAACTAACATATAAGTCTAGTGGGCTATTCCATCCATTGCCAATTAATTTTAGGATGAAACTTCACTTGGGCTTATGTATAGTCTAACTTTCCTCCTCAAATGGGCCTATAGGCCCATTGCAAATTTGACACAGCTTAATTTAGTTTTAGACGCCTTTATATCTATATGTCTCTTTTCACAATTTGCAGTTTAAACCCTAGATACCTATCCAGCTTCATAGTTAAATGTCTGGATACCTCAAGTCTTCCGAATTTTCAATCTAAACTCTAGATACCTTTCTATGTTTGTAGTTAAATACTCGGATATCTCTCTAGATATCCTATTAATCAATCCAAATCCTTAGATATTCATTTAGGTTTATAATTAAATACCTTGATACTTTTGTTGGAGTCTTATCTCAATCTTAAGTCTAAACCCTAGAGGTCTCTCTAGGTTCGTATTTAAATACTTAGGCACACCTCTAGACCTCCTATCTTACTCTTCAATTTTCAACCCCATTTATATTAAAGCGTTAACGACGATACCAAATATTTGATGCTTTAACTCTCTTCTTCTTCTTTCATCGTAATTCTTAGTTATTGTTTCTAGTTTCTTCTATAATGATTTACAATACCTTTTATTAGCAACAAAGAAGAATTTATCATTATTGGGCTGGAATTGGTTGCATCCATGGTTCAATTGACTACGGTTTTTGGGCTTTAATACGATAAAACAAGATATAAGTCTAAAGAACAGGAATGATTCATACACTAATTATATTATTTGCCTAGTTCTGTATACAAATATAAGGATCCTTTGAAACTATTATATTGTAGGGATCTAAATTATTTCAAAACTTTAAACTAAGTTAAATTGTTACACAACCAATGAATGGAAGACAATGAACAGTTGTTCAAAGACAGAGTCCTATCTATTATGTAATTCAAGATTATTAGGTAGTGATGGGTTCTAAGAGGGCCAAAAGTCCGTATTACGCCAATCATTTAGGTATAGAAAATTTGTGGTTTATCGGAAAAGAAAAACAGATTAAATTCTCTTGCCCTAAAAATGCGAATGGCTAAAATAAATACTGAATATTTATAAGCCCATCATAGAATAGTGGACTAGGTGGAAATCAATGAAAAAGGTAAAAAATGGCAATGAGAATGAGTAGAAAACAATGTAATAGTCAAGGACAGGGTGAATGAGTGTGGTGGCATGTCTTTCACATTGACATGATTTACTAAATATCCCCATGGTTTGAGAATAACTCAATCTTAAAGCTAGAGAGTTCAGCAAAATTCATAATTAACGGAAGCCCTAAAATGCATGAAGAAAAATCATCAGGCACCTCTTTCCCGGCTTTATTATGCAGGTAATTAACAGAGAGGAGGATGAGAGATGTTTTCTTTTTTAACGTATAGAAACCTCCGAAGCGAAGATTGAATAGAATTATAGATAAACACACAAATAAATAAATGATACCTCTTGGAAGTATGGCCTGAGCAAGGGCAGCTTCCTTGTCGAGATGCAACTCAGAAACAAGAGTATCAAACAATTTGAGGTGTTTGCTGAATACGCCTCTAAATCTCTAAGATAACGTGCTCAGAATTGAGGGGTTGTTCCACATTTTCCCTGAAGGTGTCGTCAAGCCTCATGGCGATCACTTCCTCTAAGAGCCTAGAAGGACAAGGCAAGGACCACTGACTTGCACATGTTCTTATGTTGTTACGCAGTGTCAGGCTTTAATTGACGACCACGGCGCCCACCACCACCACCATTTCTTCTTCTTCCTTTTCTTTTATTATTTTTATTACAGATTGAAGGTGAAGGTGAAGGACTCCTCTACCACTACTACCAGTACGCTGGTGGTGGAGGAGAAGGCGGCGGCGGCGGCGTACTGGTGGTGATTCAGAGGAACTTCTTCTCTCCCTGATACCCATACGATCCTGAACCTAAAAGAAAAGAGAAGACATTACAAAAGAGGGCTTGAATTGAATAAGAATCAATGGAGTCATAGTATACAATAACTTGACGTTCTTCTTCCTTCTACTTCTTCTGTCCTCGACAATCACATGCTCTTTCGGTTTTTCCACTCGTTCCCGCTTCCTTCTAATTTTTTGACTTTTCCATCTCTTCTCTTCCACTTAGTATAACTTAAATCGCTTCGTGCCTGGATGTCAATTAAGTGAATATTTGTAAAATTCAATTTAATATAGCAAAAAGTTGTTTAAAAGAAATAGAGGAGTTTTTAATATAATTTAGTAAAATATTATTTAAAAGATAGATGGAATTGAATGGAATGAAATGTATAATAAATAGTAATTATATTCTTGATATTAAAATGGTTGTTGCAAAATGTTTAACATTATGATTTTAAAACAGAAATTATATCTAATTAAAAAGTTACGATTGTAACCATGATAAATAATTTTTTATATATTTTCTATTTTAAAATAATAAGAATTTTGATAAAAGTTTTATTATTTAATTATTAATTATATATAATTTATTATTAATTATTTAATAAATTTTATTCTATTATATTTAATTTATATTTAAAAATTATTTATTCATATTTTTATATAAATAAAAATATATACAAACAATTAGAGAATAATTTTTATATATTTTCTATTTTCATTAATAAATTTTTATTTTATTATTAATTATATACACTTTTTATTAATAATATAAAAATATTATTAATAGGGTAAGGAGAAGTAATATAAAAATATTATTAATAAATGAGTATGGAGAAAAAAAGGTTAAGGTTAGAATAAATAATTAGTATTAAGAAAAATTATTGAAGGTATATTAAATAGTATTTATTTATTAATTTACGTTATATTATAAACTCTTCGAATCGGAAATTTCTTATTTTCACTGTTTATGATGAAATAGAATGTAACATGAAACCCTTCGCTTCTATCTCATTCCGTTCCATTCTATTATGAAACTCTCAACTAAACGATGGAAATGTATTACATTCCATCCCGATTCATTACTAACCCCTCAACCAAACAAGACCTAATAGAATAGAATAGAATGTAATAAAACGAAACGGAACGGTTTATAATAGAATGGAATGTAATATCCTAAAAATTTTTTGAAATTGATAGAAGAATTTATAATGTAACGAAGTGAAATATTTTTTGAAAGATTGATAGAATGGAATGTAATGTATAATAAATGTCTATATACCTTTTATATTAAAATGGTTGTTACAGGAGATTTAACGCTATGATTTTAAAAAAAAGTTATGTCCAATTAAAAAGTCGCGACTGTTACTTTAGTAATAAAATTATTAAAATTTTATTATTTTAAAATAGAAAATATATTTTAAAATGTATTCACAATGATGAATAAATTTTTATATATTTTTATTTTAAAATAAAAAATATAATAAAAATTTTATTATTTTATTATTAATTATATACAATTTATTATTAATTATATAAAAATATTACTATTAATTATTTAATATATTTTATTTTATTAAATTTTATTTTATTTTATTTTATTTTATTTTATTTATATTTAAAAATAATTTATTTAAATTTTTATTTATATAGAAATAATTGATATTACAGTAAGGAGAAATAATTAGTATTACAAAAAATAATTAGTATTACTAAAATAACCTAATAAATATATAGAAATGTGTTGGTTGTTATTAGGATAAGAAGAAATAATTAGTATTACGAAAAATTATTGAGAATATATTAAGTAGCATATATTTATTAGTTTACATTTTATCCTAAACCCTCCAAATTGAAAGTTTCTTATTTTCACTATTTAGAATAAAACAGGAGGTAACATGAAACTCTCCACTTCCATTCCATTCTATTATAAACTTCCTTCCAATCGATAAAAATATGCTATATTTCATTAATTAACATCCAACCAAACAAACTCTTTCTAATTACTATTCTATATAACCATAAAAATAATAACCTTCAATTATATACAATTTCATATAATTTATTTTACCCCCTCAAACAAAGGCTAGCAATAAAAGAGAACCAGGCAGGCACTCGGAGCTCTCTTTTCGGTTGGTTTAGTTTCTACTTACTATTTATTTATTACCCGCTTATCAACATCTTCAATTTAACAGTCATTTTTGGCTCTTCTTTTTTATAGTGCAAGTAGTTATCATATTGACATCACAACGATCGTAATTAGTATATGTTTACTAGTACAAACAAATATTACGAGTGCTAATTGTTGCGCAACATCATTGTTATCCCCGCTTTTGCGTTATTTATCTACTTAAACTTACAATATCATTATCTTCCAGCCTACAAAGAAGAAAAAGAACAGAAACCTTGAACCATTTACACTTTCTACACCAGTCACGCCTCCATGATTACTCCATATGATTTTACACCTACTTCCTCTCACCGGATATAAGAACACTACCAAAGCATTACACTCAAAAAGACGTATTCCGATCTATAATTTCTGCAAAATGCTCCAATGTCAATTGACTCTCAAGAACTTCATCTCATTCTCAACGTATGATTCAATCTAATCTCATCTTAACACATCAACTCTGTCAATGATATCCAATGCTTTCTCCTTCTCAACACCAAAGCTGATAATGGGAACCACAGAATGTAGCCTCTTTACTGCAGCTGCTTCCTTGTTTTGCTTCTTATTCAAGTGGCTTGTACTCTTACTTAATCTATCATGCTTTCTCAACCTCCTGTTTTTCTCCATATCAAAATCCCCACTCTTGCTCATTCCTAACGTCCTCCTTTTATGCTTCACATCCTCCAACATTTTCTGCTCTTCAGATGTTAGAATTAAGGTCGACTCCACTGTTTTCTTTTGTTCCAACTTTTCAGGATTTGTACTAAATGGGGCCTTCGTAGCTGTCTTTACTTCTCCGTTTGCGCTAGTCTTTGATTTTCTTACCAAATGGTGAAGCCACAACAACAGATCAAGTATATAGGCTTCTGTTTTCTCTTTGTCTGCATGGTGAAGCGTCTCTATTCGAATAATTTGTGCTGGTGTGGTGGCAGCCCTTCGGTTCACATCAGACCTGCCATTTAAAGCTCATACGTATTCTCATTCTAGCATATTCTGCTAACTCCTATAAAAATAACAAATAGAGGAATTGGAATTGTTTGCAAAACTTAAATCAAAGAACCTCACTCACCCAGTATTTGCCCACTCTCCGACCCATCCAAAACCATGATGTGCCCTGTTTTAGATGAATGAAGATCAAACAAAGAAAACAATAACTACGCATTAGTAACATGAAGTCATTAGAATTAAAGGAAATTGACTCCACCAAGGAAATTGGTTATGTTACTTGGCTGTGTTCGTGGACATTGGAACAAGCCATTGCAGAGTCTTCTCCATCTCATCCTTGATTTCAGTTATCGTGAGCTGTAGATATAAATTTAGCAAAGGTAAACAAGCTGGATATTTGCCAGGACAAAAGTTTTTCTACTCAGACTTCTCTTGTTCCTTTGTTTGAAAGGCAAAACTTCATTAATATAATGAATTTAACATGGTCTCTGAATATACAAAATAGAGAACCAACTTCTTGGAAACATTATTTTACTCCCTTATTGGCAATGAATCCTATAATTTATGATACGTAAAAGCATATCACCAGCTACATAATACCTCTTCCTTCACCCGATGAGATTGTAACTTGGAACGTAAAGCTGATTTAATGCTGGGCGGCAAGCCTTGATATAATTGATCCCTTATGTTTTGGGGAATTGAACTTGATCTTGCAACCTGAAAGCATCAAGATTATCTTCAACAAAAATCCTTAAAACTCTATAAACCATATTATTGCAAAGCCATAAGAGTATGTACAGCAGGACTTGTGTACTCAAAATCAGGTTAATTAGAAAGGTCACTTATGCAACTACAGATCACAGTCCCTAAAAGCCCCATTTTGCTCAGCTGAATTTTGTCGAAGCTTCCTGCTAGTTTGACTAAAGGCAATGATGTGTGCTGCCACTCTACCAGTCGAAGTACCAATTGTCTTACATCATGTGGATATCAATTTATCTGCAATTTACCGAATCTGAAAACCTTGGTAAACTTAGTTTATACACCTAAGGTTTAGCATGATTTGATGTTATCCCTGAGAAAGGAGTCATAAGCGATCATAAACACTTACACAGGATGCAGGATTAAAGAAGGGTCTTGATGTCACCAACAAGTAGAGTAATAATAGTACTAGACCAATAACATTATTATCAATTCCTTTTTTCTGTCAACAGGACTTGTCCTTTCTTTCAAATGTAGAACAAGATGTAATAATGGATTATTTAAGTAATGATGGTAAAACATACAGATCCCTTTTGAATGATAGAGAAAGCTAAATGCAGATTTATGGATGAAATGATTGAGAGAGGTCAAGCTCACCAGATTATCAATTTGCATAATTATATTCGCATAATGCAAAGACAAGCCAGCAGGTCCCAGTCGTTGCCGATTGCTCTCGGATCCTTGGAATGTTACATGGCCATCTACGAAATGCAAGTAATAGCAATAAGCTTCAATCATTAAGCAGCAAATGATCAAATAAAAATCTCACCCAAGGAAGCAACCCCTGCAAAGCACAGAAGGAATCCTCATTCTGTATTCCTTACTATCACAAGTGTAACTAACTTCTTATTTCTTAATATGATAATACACCTTTGGTCATAGGAACTACTACTTGGAGAACAGAAGTATTAGCTATCTTCATATCTTCAAAATAACAATCACTTATACATGATGAGGGCATTCACAACTGTTTTTGGAAACTAAAGAAGTTTGAAAATAACATTAAGAAGAGGATAAACCAAAGAAGTTAGAAGAACAAATAATATTAAGAAGATGATAAACCATGCAAACATGCCAACTGTATTACATTTTCAAAACCTTGGACGAGTACATACCAACATTTCCAAAGGTGTCATGTATCTCCAGCAGTAGAAAATGGACAATATCAACAAGTTTCTCCATCACCTACCATCAAAATTAACAGGTTGCATATCAATAATTGCAAACTTTAATAGGATTGCTAAAACAAAGTGGAAACATGATTTACAATTGTTGCTTTTTTATTTTAATTTCAACTAGTTGCCAACTATGGAATGGCATTGTTCTTGAACTTAAAACTCATGCAGGCACAGAGCATGTACAAACTAAGGGCAGAGAGAGATCAAAGAAAGAATTAAGAGTGCCAAAGGTATAGCAATTATAAACTATGAATGTGATTCAATATGAAATGAAGTAAGATAAAGTTAGTACACTGAAGTTACCTCTTCCAAACTTCTGGACCAAAGTGACTTTTTTTTCAGGTTTCTCACTTGTTTTCTCTGACTCTTTAGTTCTGCTCTCAAGCTTGCAAGGTTTTGACCTACAATTGTTCACAAGTTCTGAACTTACTGATCATGAATCTTGGTCTTTAAACTACTTATATGAAGTTCCACAAAAAGGTTTACAATGAAACAATCAAAATACAAACATTTGTGGATGCTCAAAAAAGATTTCATAAACTGTTATAAAGTAATATAAGTTTTTCCTTTTTTTTTAAAAGAACATGCGTTTAAGTCACTGCATGAGCTGCATTTTTCAATAACAAAATCTAGATAATCATGGTTACAAACATCAAAATTTAACAATCTATGGAGATTTTTTTCACAAAAAATTATGCTCATCAAGCTGTTGAAATTAATATTCCAATCATACATTGAAAGTTAACTATGTATCATATCTTCCTCAAGTCACCAGAACATAGTCACGTTCCTTTCTTTATCATTACCAATGCCCAAGAAAACCAGTATTTCTAGAATGCCAATTACAGTTAGCAGCAACATTTAAACCATTGACATAATAAAGTTTGCAACTTCTTAAAACAGAATAGAATCCAGTTATCACAAATAAAAATTATGTCATATGACATGATTATTCAGTGACTGAAAAGGACATCAAGAAGCTACCAATTTGAGTAGTAGCCAGACTACTTTCTTGGCTCTTATGTTGGCAGTCTTGCTCAAGTCTGTCCAGTACCTGCAATTCATGATATAGTTCCTGCAAACCAACAAAATGTGCTTTTATACTACAGTTTCCTTCATACCACCAAGCATGTGATTACAATATACAAAATGAATCGGATGGAGAGGTAGCTGTCTATAAATTTTAGCAGACATGTTCTAGTCCAAAATACAAGTTTGTATGCAACCCATCAACCAAGGTAAGTTGTCTAATAATTTTGGAGAAAATCAGAAAGGGAGGGACACTTACAGCCGTAGACTGAACAAAAGTCATTAAAAGCTCGATGACAGCTTCTGATTCTTCCCTCAATTGCTTTTGAGGAGTAAGCTCTCTGCTGAGTCTGGAACGTGAAATAAAATCCATTCAGCAACTTTACAAATATGTTAACTTAATTGGGGGAATCAGAAAACACATTTACAATTACTTCTCAAAATAACGATCCAAGTTGTGCCACTGAGGGTCTTTACACCGATTTCCAAAACGAACCACTTCTCCCACGAATATTTTCAACTCTTCCCTGCAGTGGAAGTTAAAAATTCTTCAACTGCAATGAAGATAGAAGAAGCAAGAAAGGCAATCACCGAAAATGGAAACTTGATCATTACAATCTTGCATAGCATTCACCTCTGATCAACAGCAACAACTCTCAAGAGTTCATTGGTATCATTAGATATTAGACGCTGGACACCTTCAGAAGAAAATACAGTGTCTTTCAAATGTCGAATTCTTTCCTTTGAAAGGGACTGCATAATGTTGGAACCCTTGACAACTGTGTTTGCTACCTCAAAAGCTAGTATCGTAAGCTCGTTGCCTTTAGTTGCCACGGAAGAAGCAAATCCACTATTTGGATTTAAATTAGTCATGCTGCTTCCAAGTGTGTCCAAGACCTCCACTGCTTTTTCCAAACCAGCTCTGCCTAAACGTGAACTGACGGAAGAAACCTACAGATTACGGTAGCTTCTTAAAAGGTTGATACTATACAAAACAAAATGACGGACTAGCAAAGGAAAATCTAATGGGCCGTCCTGGATTTAGTTTTGGAGTTGCTGCAATGGAACATTTCCAACAGATATCTAACTGAAATTCCTCTCTAAACGCAGATGGTACAGTGATTCTTTGATGTGTGTGGAAGGAGAGGAGTGTGTAACTCATTGAATTTTAATGATTGATAATGATACTGCGGGAGATCTTTATATTGCGAAGTGTGAACAGAATAGCCTTTTCCTTCCAACAGGAGCTGTTGTTGTTGAAGGATGGAAGGAAAAAAGAAGATTGGGCAAAGAAGTACCTTGGTAACAGCTGCCTGTTTGGAGCGTGTGGATCTTGACTTAAGGGATGAATAGCGTGGAATCCCGTCGTAACTAAAATCATCATCAAGATCATCATCGACGACAACAGCAGCAGCAGCAGCTTCATTCTTGTTATCATACGAAATTAGTTGCTCTCTCTCTTCCAACTTCTTCGTATCCAACCGATTACTACCACTACTAGCCACCTTTGAGTCGAACAAATTTGTTGCAGAAGTAGAAGTCGCTTCAGGTTTATTATAACGATGATTATGATTATTCAGAGGACGCTTACTGCCCTCGAGATTCTTGGAACAAGAACAAAGGCCCCCCATCTTTTCTCCGATCAAAGTTTTCCCGATTATGAGTCCGGTCAACGCGCTTCAAAAAACAGAAATTGGTGGAAGCAATAAGGCAATCAAGATTGACCTGGGCAGCAAAGCAAAGACGTTTGGAATAAGAACAAAACAACTCTTAATCGTTTATTCCGCCTACGATTCAAGTCCACCCTCGAGCCACCAGCCACCAGCCACCAGCAGCCAGGAAGCGCCAAAATTTATCCCCAATTTTTCATTTCGCTCCTCGTTATTATTATCTTCCATTTATAAAAACAATTTAATTATCTCTAAATTAAACTTAATATCACATTGTGCTTCTTGAAGGGAGCACCGTCGGATTCAAATGTCACTTCCCATCCAACTATTTATTTTACACTTCACACTTATCAAAAATTATATTTTGGATTTAAAATGAAATAAAGTTTATTTTAGTTTTAGGTACATCAGACAACATTTAAAACTCCACCGGCACCACCAACCAAAACAAGATCGAATGTGTTATCCTAATTCAAATTATATAATTCATTTGAGAGTACTTTAGTAGCTCTTTAAAACAAATGGATTTCTTTTTTTATGTATATCTAAAGAAATTTAAATATTTACCGACTTTATAGTAGTAGATGATGCACATCAAATGGTGCATGGTATATAACTTCACATCATTTCGTACGCAGATCATATAACGAAGCAAGATTTTCCATTTTCCAGTGTTGTGCTTTCTTGTTTATTATAATGTTAATCCATACATCATTGGAGTGTTGTCTTATTTAAGAATTTACAAATTATTTAATAAATAAAAAACTAAGTATACTTATATTAAAGCGTCTCTTATCTTGAACAACGGTCCCTGGTCAACGCGGGAATCTTTGCAATAACTTCAAGTTGCTTCAACTGTGGAAGACCTATTCCTTCCAATTTCGTCACATCTATACCGCAGTGGGACAGCCTTTCACTTCAGGCGACCTTTGGGTGCAGAGTATTGCTTCGTCAACTATCGTCTCTACTTCCCCCCATAGCTCAGTTCTGGCAAGCTTTCGGTGCTGAGTATCGCAGCATCAACTATTGTCTCTACTTCCTTTCCTTCCCCCATAGTTCAACCTTCAGTTCATGCGAGCCTGGGCGCAGAGCATTGCTGCATCAACTATTGTCTGTACCTCCTTCCCCTCATCGCTCAATGTTCTCTCTTTAGTAACTTTTTGATCCGTGGATTAACTCCATGTTAATTTCTGGCACTCGGAAATTAAATGGAAGGATCATTTTATTCTAGATTTTTGTTATACAATACTCTTGCTATCAGCGTACAACTCATAATGACCTTTCAAGCAACCAAGCTTTTAATTTCGATTTAATTGTTATCATTTGACATATTACCTGTTAGATAGAACAATGACGATTTGTATCGTCGTCTATCATGCTAGAACTAGGAGGCGAACTTATCGTCTATCAGTCCCTAGCCCTACGCTTACGAGCTAACCGCGAACCTCAACTAAGTAATTAGAGGTGAAATAAGTTCCTTGAAAGTACAATTGAAACAACTATGTGTGATTTAATTATCCGTCGGCATTTTGAACAGCTGAGCGTACACGGCGTCTAGGACCTGAAGAGTAGTAGAGCAATTAACAAACAATAATATGACAAGACACGCTTACTATCGATAAGCTGCCAAGTTGTGGAACGTGCAAGATGCTTAATACTTTTTGTTTTCCCCTCACAGGAGACTCCTAATTATCGACTAATCCACAAAAGTTAAACAATAAATTAAGGGAATGTTGCATTTTATATTATTAATATCATTACCGTCTATAAAAAAAAGTCTAACATATTCGGTATACAAGGTTCTACATTTTGTGGAAGTTTTGAGAAAGTCATGATTTATGCAATCTTCTCTTTGTATTTTTAGAAAAAGATTGTTTCTATCACTTAAAAGTGTGATCATAATACAAAGAGTGTGTTTCCGTTACTTAAAATTATAACCTTATGATCACAAAGGAGCACCTATATAATTACAGTAAATAAATCAATCTATACAAACATGGACATGTTCAGCACAACATTAAGAAAAAAGAGAAAAAAGGAGAGGAAGAATGTAATTATATGTAGCTTCTTTCTTTTATGTCATTTGGATGTTAGATTTTTCCCATATAGTGGACAATAATTAATTGTCTTTTTATCGCTTTTTCAATAACTTATCAGTTAAGTTACGTAAATTTGATCCATATAAAGGTGATAAAGTAGCCCAATAAATTGATCTAAGTTCATGGGCCAAAATCCAGTTAGAAAATAGACCCTAATAAGTATGGACTGGACTCGTATTGAACTTATGATGAAAGGGCCCGATATAAAAGCTATATATATATATGTTAAGGTCAATTGTGGTTGCTAATGTAATGTGTAAATATACAGAGACTCTGACCTATTTAGAGGTTCACGACTTAAGAAAACCACATAAAGATGTTAATCATGTCTCGATGAGCGACTTTAACAAACGTGTTATAGGTGGATTTAAGCTCATTACGACCTTGGATAGCTCATTGGAAACTCGATGGAACTGAAATCAGACATTTCTTTGTTTTTTTCATTATTTCGCTTTCACATGCGATCTGAGATATGCAACTAAGACTTATATACATGTTACACGTGGTATTAGAGATTTTACGTGATCTGATTGTTAAAAACAAAGTTTTTTATTTTTCTCCATTAGAGTTTTGGAGAATTACGTTCTGTTTTTTGGTTTTTCATGCATATGGTTGCTTGAAAATGGGCTACATGTGTTTAGCCTTAAAAAATATGTTGAAAATGAGCCTCGAAGTATGAAAAGCCGCCAGTAAAGCCCCCAGACGACGTATTTTTTTGAAACGAGGCCCTCGGTAATCGAAAACAACAAAAAATGGCCTATCGTTGGCGAAGGGGGAGAGAACTTCAGGCACGTGTGACACACGTGCTTGACACTTAATAGTATCGCCCTCGAGGCAGTAGGCGCACGCGCTAGACAAATGGTGACACATATGTGGTTGCGATGCTGCCACGTGATGCACAGTGGCTTGTTGACGTCAGCGTTATAGTACTTGCTGCTAACGTCAACGCCAAAAAAAAAGAACATTTCAAAATTTCCATAAAGATACCCTAGGTTATTTTGTGTCAGTTTCTAGGTCGGGAGATTTCATAAAGTGATTTTTAAAATTTTTTTGGATTAATTACATTGGTAATTTCATTCCAAAAAAAAGGATTGAGGCTTTCTAAAGCTAGTTTTGAGTGAATTTTCATGCTTTAGACTTCACATGAAAGAGATACTTGAGGTTTTCGTGTCTCGGGTCATATGTTTAGTGTTTGGAATAGAATGATAGTTACTCGGATTGAGATTTTTTACAATAAAAGTCTCAAATAAACTTCATTAACGATCATTTCAACACGAGTATGTGATAATTAGAATGTGCATCTGGTTTTTTGCATTTATTGATGATATTTTGTCAATACTGCATGCTCATATAGGATGTGATGATAACATAAAGATGTATCCCTTATGTTTGTAGATTTTTTGGGTATTGATGAGATTGTAATCATCATAGTGGCCTTTCAAGTTAGTATTTGAATTGTCTTGCTTGCATGTTAAGAGATGTCTCTGGTCTTATGTTTGGTTATTCTGCCCACAGGTGTTGGCCTTATATAGGATTTTGAGATAAGCATAAAAACATTAGATGGAGGAAAGCCATTGCTTTAATGATCTATTCACC
>JAOTAY010000191.1:5143-31450 GCA_025629805.1 Erythroxylum baracoense | reverse complement strand
GTCTTAAATAAACTTCACTAACAATCATTTCAGCACGAGTATATGATAATTAGAATGTGCATATGGTTTTTTGCATTTATTGATGATATTTTGTTAATACTGCATACTCATATAGAGTGTGATGATAACATAAAGATGTATCCCTTATGTTTGTGAATTTTTTGGGTACTGATGAGATTGTAATCATCAGTGCCCTTTTAAGTCAGTATTTGAATTATTCTGCTTGTATGTTAAGAGATGTCTCTGGTCTCATGTTTGGTCATTCTGCCCATAGGTGTTGGCCTTACACAAGATTTTAAGATAAGCATAAAAGCATTAGATGGAGGAAAGCCATTGCTTTAATGATCTGTTCACCCATAAGTAGTAGTGTCATGAGGGTTGATGATGAGTACTCTGATCACTTTTATGTGAAGGTCTAATTGCATTTATTATGTATTCCGCTACAGATGTTTTATCTTATGTGTAATCGGATTATTGATAAAGATACTATTTTATGGCTTTGAGTATGTTTATTGTCCTGCATTTATGTTGATCCTTGCATTGTCATGTTGCAGTTATCTTTTCGGTCAACAACAACACTATCACCATGTAAACTCTAACCGATTTCAATTTCAAGAAGTGTAAGCATGATGTAGAGTTTATGTTGGAGAAGGTAAATGTCGACTTGGCCATGCAAAAAGAGAAAACAGCTCCAATCACATCCAGTAGCTTGGAAGCTGGCAAAGCAGCCTTCGCAACCTGGGAGCTGTCCAATAGGATGTGTTTTTTGACTATCAAGCGGTCAATCCCAGATCATCTACTGAGTAGACTACTAAACAGTAGCGTAACGAAGCAGTTTTCGGATAATGTGTCCCAGAGATACAAGGTCTAGTCTAATGCTAAACAGAGTGCCTTGATCAAGGAGTTGTTCTCCATGAGGTATACAGGAAAAGGGGGACTACAAGACTACATTATCATGATAGTCCACCTACTAAGTAAGTTGAAGGTACTTGACATTCTCATTAGTCCACCTACCAAGTAAGTTGAAGGTACTTGACATTCTCATTCCTGATGCATTGATAATGCATCAAGCTCTGAACACTCTCCTGTCAGAGTTTGGGATGCTCGTAACATCATACATTTTGCAGGATGAGGCTTGGGATATCAAAGCCTTGATTGCCCGATGTGTTGTGGCGGAGAAGAAGCTTAAAAGCACTCCTCATACGACCTTGATTGCAACCGCTAAAGGTAAGGGCAAGGTTAAACCTCAGAGAGCTAAAGGGAAAGAAATTCAAATTTGCTTCGTAGATACAGACTGGTCAGTCTAAGAGTTGAAGAACATGAGGTGCTTCTTCTGTAAGAAGAATGGACATAAGAAATTCGACTACTAAAAGTATAAAGTTTGGAAGATGAAACAAGAACTATTAGGTAACTCCTTGGCTTGCATGATTCATGAATCCAACTTTGGTATAACCACGTCTAGTTCTTGGTGGTTAAATAGTAGAGTGTCTAATCGTGTTGCTTTTACAATGCAGGAGTTCAGATCTAAGAGAAAGCCAACTAAAGGGGAGGAGAAGCTGATGGTCAACAATAATAAAGAAGTAAATGTTTATATGTAGGGGATGTATGTTTGAACCCCGATATGAGGTTTTTATTTGTATTACAAGAAACATTTTATACACTGCCTTTTCGATGGAATCAAATATTTGTATCAATTTTAAACAAATTGGGTTATCGTTTTGTCATTGAAAATGCAATTGTACAATTATTTTTCAATGCAAAACATATTGGAACTACTTTCTTATCACATATTTTATATCAAATAGGCCTTTCCCCTCATGAAATGTATGCTTCTTCATATATTACTGATCTTATTACTTGAAAGAGACCTCTCATTAAGGATACTTCATACATGTTGTGGCATAAACTCTTAGGCCACATTTTCAAAGATAGAGTTGAGAGACTAATAAAGGAAAACATTCTCCTAAGACTAAATTTTGATGATCTGGAAATGTGTATTGATTGCTGCAGAGGTAAGTTGACCAAAATAAAGAAAAAGGGGTCAACTCGAGAATCTGGTTTGTTGGACCTCATACTTACGGATATTAGTGGACCCTATACAACTATATTATGCAATTCTAGATATTTTCTGACCTTATTGAGATTATTCTCGTTACGGTTATATGTTCTTACTTAAGGAAAATTTTGAAGTTCTTGAGAAATTTAAGAACTTTAAGGTTGAGAATCAATTTGTAAAATCCATCAAGATAGTCAGATCTGATCGTAGTGGAGAGTATTATGGCAAACATGGGTTTCAGGACAAAAAAAAGGTTTGTTTGTCACATATTTGGAATCTTGTGAAATAGTGACTCAATTCACTGTGCCAGGTAGTCCTAAACAAAATGGTGTAGACAAAAGGCGCAATTACACCCTAAGGACATGATGAGGTCAATGCAGAGCAAGACTAACCTATCTGAATATCTTTGGGGCGAAGCCATAAAGACAACATTGTATATACTAAATAGAGTCCCAAGCAAATCAATGCCAAAGACGCCTTTTAAACTCTAAAAAGGGTAGAAGCCCAACCTTGCACACATTCGTATATGGGGCTATCCTGCTGAGGTGTACTTGTATAATCCTTATGAAAGTCAATTGCAAGCTTGTTCTACTCGTTGTTACTTAGTAAGCTATCTCAGCCACTCTAAAGGCTATAGATTCTACTATAGAGAAAGTGGGTCTTAAATTATGGAATCACAAATAACTAAGTTTCTATAACATGATGTCTTTAATGAGGGTGGGCCTTCTCACCCTGCAGATGAAAGCAGGATAGATACTATGATTATTTCGTATTTGCCACTCACATAGTTAGGTTCAATGGATCAAGATCCAAGTACTGTACCAATACAAGAACGATAACTCGTACTTGTACAAACAGAGGTTCCTGAGGTACAAGAACCAATCCAGTTGCTCAGATTCATTAGAGTGAGATGACCAACTATCTCATCTTATTACATAGTCTATTTGGGTAAACAAGATTGTGATATAAAACATGTTGTGAATCCAATTACTTTTATATAAGTTATTTTTGGACCCCATGCGGATATATGGATGGAGGCAATGATGGACGAGATGCAATCCATGAAACATAACCAAGTATGGGAGCTTGTTGGTTTGCCTCAACATTGCAAACCCGTCAGTTGTAAATGACTATTTAAGACCAAAAAGGACTCTCAAGGTAAAGTTGAACGGATTAAGGCTCAGTTGGTTGCCAGAGAGTTCACTAAAAGAGGAGGACTTGACTTTAAAGTTAACTTATATCTTGTGTCCTCTAAGGATGCATTCAAAGTGATAATGACAGTAGTAACTAATTACAATATGGAGCTGCATAAGATGGATGTCAAAACCGCTTTCCTGAACGGAGACATTTATGAAGAGGTCTATATGGAGCAACTTGAAGGATTTCAGGATCAAAGTGAAACTGACAAGGTTTGCAAATTGAGAAAATCTATATACAGTATGAAACAAGCATCCAAACAGTGGTACCTAAAGTTTATTGAGGTTGTGACCTCTATTGACTTTGTGGAAAATAAATTTGAACAATTCTTGTACTACAAGGTCAAGGAGAGTAAAGTTATCTTCCTATTGTTGTATGTAAATGACATCTTGCTTGCATCAAATGACTTGAACATGTTGTATAAGGTTGCGCTACTTTTGTCCAAGCATTTTGACATGAAGAACTTAGTAAAGCATCTTTTGTCCTAAGTATTTAGATTCACTTGGACAAATTTCAACACTAATTAAGCCTCTCACAAAGTGCATACATTGAGCATGTGTTACAAAGGTTTAATATGACAGACTATAAACCTATTGTAGCATAAATATCTCATGTTGAGAGATTATCTTTGGCATAATATCCAAAGAATGAAGTAGAGAGAGAGGTCATGAGGAACGTTCCATATTCTAGTGCAGTAGGTAGCCTGATGTATGCTCAAGTATGCACTAGGTCGGACATTGCTTGTTGTTGGACTGTTAGGTTGATACCTGGCTAACCCAGGCATAAGCCATTAGAATTCAGTCAAACGAGTGTTGAGATACTTAAAGGGAACGAAGGATTGTCTGTTGACATATAGGAGGGTCAATAATTTAAACCTCATAATTTATATAAATTCCGGTTCCACCATGTGTTTGGATGATAAAAAGTCCACTTCAAGTTATATTTTCATGTTAGCATATGGTTTAGTATCATGGAAGAGTATCAAGCAGATATTGGTGACTTCCTCGACTATGCATGCAGAGTTTGTTGCATATTATGAGGCTACTACATAGGCGGTATGACTCGAGAACTTGATTTTTGAGTTATCTATAGTTGATTTAGTGGCTATACCTATGCAGTTGTATTGTGATAATCTTATTGTTGTGTTATTTAGTAACAACAATAAGAATATCATAGGGTTTAGGCATCTGGAGGTCAAATATTTGACCATAAAGGAGTTGATTCAAAAAGGTGATATTGAGGTGGAGCATTTGCGAACTGAGGAGATACTTGCTGATCCTTTAACTAAAGGATTGTGTTCATATGTGTTTGAAAGACATGTATACAGTATTAGTGTATTGAAGTCTTTAAATACTGTTAGTGAGGGATTATTATGTTTGGTCCTTGTATATTAGTATGTTTTGATTTATTATGACAATATGATTGTTATTAATAAAGATGATTTTTTATCCTCAGTAATACCTGTTATTATATATTATCTTAATGCATGTGAAAGACTTAAGGCTTGTGTCGGTCTTAAACAGTTTAAAGATTATTGGACATATATACAGATTGACCTTGAGCTTATATTTAGGACACACATAGTTTAAAAGCATATCCGTGAGATTTAACATGACATAAGGGAATATAAGTGTTTAATTTTATAAAGGTGTTCTCTAATGAAGCGTAGCATTTAATGAGAGAACAGAGAACGTAAAGATTTTCTCTACTGCAGTTTAGCATAACGTTTAGAGAAAACAAGGCTTCTCTAATGCAGTTTCACATATGTAATTTAGCATAAAGTCTAGAGAAATCAAAACTTATAAACGGAAAGATGATATATTTTAGATCATTCAAGCATCATCACAGTTTGTCACACACCATTTTCACATTTATGATAAAAAAGTATTAGATATGCGTGATTGTATTGAATTTGTGTTACACATGATACGTGTATTCGATACTTTTCGATATCGAAAGCCTTGCTGGACAGCATAATCAACTTTCATTATCTTTGGATCAAATTGTGCTTTTAAATCTGATCGATCCATATAGTCACGTGACTTAACCATATTTTTGAACTAGTTTCCAACTTTTTATCAATATAACAATTGATTATTGTCCAAAGGGAAAAATGTTAGATTTTTCCTATAAAGTGGACAATAATTAATTGTCTATTTATCGATTTTTCAATAACTTATTGGTTAAGTTACGTAAATTTGATCTAGATGAAGGTAATAAAGTGACTCGATAAAAGGATCTAAGTTAATGGGTCAAAGTTCAGATAGAAAATGAGACCAAATCAGTGTGAATCGGACTAGTATTGTATAACTGCCCTAGACCACTCGCCCACATATCTCGCTTTGGGCCTTGACCCAGCTAAGCTCTCACGATTTTGCTCTTCCCACACCTTGGAAAAACGTGTCTATGAGGGAGAGATATCCATACTCTTATAAAGCGTACTTTGTTCCCCTCTCTAACTGATACGAGATCTCACATTCTACTTCCATTTAGGGCTCAGTGTCCTCACTGACACATTGGTTCGAGTACTGGCTCTGATACCATTATAACAGCCCTAGACTACATGTCTACAGATATTGTCCGCTTTGGACCTTGGTCCAGCCAAGCCCTCACGGTTTTGCTCTTCCCACACCTTGGGAAAACGCGTCTATGAGGGAGAGATATCTATACCCTTATAAGGCATACTTTTTCCCCCTCTCCAATTGATATGGGATCTCACTTGTTTTTTTTGTTTCAGCGAGGGCGCTGAGCCCTAAAGGGGTGGAATGTGAGATTCTATATCGGTTGGAGAGGGGAACAAACTACGCCTTATAAGGTTATGGATACCTTTTCCTCATAGATGCATTTTCTCAAGGTGTGGGAAAAGCAAAACTGTGAGGGCTTTGTTGAGCCAAGGCCCAAAGCGGACAATATCTGCGGACGAGTGATCTCGGGCTATTATATATTGAGTTTGTGATGGGAAGATCCGATTTGAAAACTGCATATATAGGTTAAGGTCCCTTGTAATTTCTAATGTAATTCATTTACATATAGAAACTCTGGTCCATTAAGAGATTCACGGCTTAAGAATATCACAAAAAGACGTTAACTACGTCTCAGTGAGTGACTTTAGTAAAGGTACCGGGTGAATTCAAACTCGAAAGCTCGTTGAAAACTTGATGGAACCGAAATAAGGTATTTTTTATTTTTTTATTATTTTCCTTTCACGTTCGATCCCGGATGCAAAACTAAGATTTTTGTTACGTGTTACATGAAAAGACAAGTTTTATAAGATAATTATATATAGCATGTCAATTGATGTCATCTGGAAACAGAAAATTACTCAAAAGTAGTTGAGAAAGCACCAGTTATTATTACTTTCATTCATTAACAGGGTTGGATAAGAGAAATCTTGTTGGGATGTTAAGTTTATAAAATCGTCAATAACGAAACGACTATTAGATGCAACTTACTAGAGAGCATTCGAGCCTTTCAATGTTGAATCAATCTATAGTTAATCTGGACTACAACATCAGCTATTTTGTTAACCTGATACATTATAAGTAATAGGCTGTTAATGTTTACTTGATAGCAGAGCAGACATTAGAGGAGTACAAATAGATAAAAGCAGAAAATTTAGAGAAATTTAGTGTAGTATTCATCAAAGAAAAAAAATCTTTAAATAATTCGATTATGGAAGAAGAAAATAATAACTGAATATTAAAAATATGAATTAAATCCGAAATTGTATAACAAATATTAACTAATTTATACGGACTAGGACACATAAAACTATTAGCTATTATCTATAATATTATTCAGCGCCATTATTAACTCTGGTTGACAATGGTTCTTATCGGTATTTTAATGTAATTTTCTTGTATATCTACTATTGGCTTGTTGCTAGAATTTGATCTCTTTCAGATCCTGATCCCCTTCTTTGTAAAATATAACGTATCACCACAATGTATTATTATTCCTATAGTAAAGAAAGGAAAAACTAGTAAATACAATAATAATTCGAGCTTACACGCCTGGGTCGGATATATATATATATACGTATATATTTTTAACTTTGAAATGATTATTCATTAACCATTCATGTGATAGAAAAAGTCTATCAGAAACCAAAAGAATCTTTACAATATTCCAAACATTAAAAATGGAGAATTAGATTAATTAAATTTTATTCAGCTTGGATGTCAAGTTATACGTTTATTTCCAAAATCAAAAGACTCATTAATATTCACTACGAAGTTATATATAAAGTTAATGAACTAGTGTTTATATTCTACCAATCCCGTCATTTGCTTTTCTATGCTCCCGTGGAGTAGAATTCATCGTCTGTGAAATCAAAATATGAAGCATTTGTTCTCATTGTTTATTTATTTGTGCTTGATTAATTTCATTTTCAAGTACGAGAAGAGAAATCAATTTAAATTTAGTTTGATCTTAGGATCTAGCTGCTTATCAGAAAAATCAAAGGCGCGGTTACAAGGTCTAGGCTCTTTCCAGATCATATGGCGGGATCATATCTACTGTCCAACTGAAAATGAGAACCTGCGTTGCGAGGACAAATATGAAAATAACTTAACGATTGGACCAAAAAGAAGTTGCATACCGAAATGCTTTGCTCTTTTGTTGCCAACATCACGAAACCAGTTTCAAAAGTAATGCCAAACAGTGCAGTAAGTTGGGGACAAGACAAGGGGTGGGAAATAGGCATAGGATTGGGAGTAGTAGCATGAATATACGTTGGAGGTTTTCATAGTTTTATTTATTAAAAATATCTCAGTCTGCCACTGCCTCAATCACAGTCACAGGCACAGCACTGCCAGCGGAAGTTCTTGAGAATCGCTACTAGAGATTTATTATTCTTTATTAGCAGAAGAAAGAAAAGGAGACGAGAATTCGGGGGATGAATAGTAACAAAAAGGTCAAAAGAAGAATGAGAGAGACAGATACAGGGAATTGCATGCAGAGAGCGAAGATTAAGATGAAGAATATGAAGAGCATGAAGAGGAAGAGGAAGAGGAAGATGAAGGATATAGTTAAAGAAAGAGATTGCGAGGACTGGTGTTTTGTTTGTAAAGACGGTGGAGATCTTATACTCTGCGATTTTCAGTTGAGTTTTCTTCTTCCTTAATTGTTCCTCTGAAAATTAAAATCCATGTTTCCCAGCTCGTCTGTTTAAAGGTACTGACGGACCGGTGTTTCCTCTTAATTTAACCAAGCGATAACTCACTATTGGCTTAGCCCATATTACTGCTGTGTTTATATTACTTCTGTTTTTCTTCTTTCTTATATGTTATTTTGCCAGTCTGTGACCTCGATCATCATTCTTGAATGTACATGTCTTGATACTTCGATATATTTATGCGCGATATATGTATTTTAAGGAGCTTATGATCACTTGCTCTTTCCAAATCACATGATTTGTTAAACTTTAAGATTCTTCATCTGTTTAGTTGGTTCCTCCAGACCTAACTTATTAGAAGTCCCACTTAAGTTCTCTCACCTTTGCATCATTAACAATTCTAAGTTATTCAGTTCCATTTGCCCTTTCTTATATTTTTAACTTTCTAATCTAAATTCTTTCTATTCTCTGCTTCAGATTTCCTGCTACAAAACTTTTCTTCTGTTTCTGAAGTCTTGTTTACTGTCTTTTGGTCATACCCGATCCGAATTTCCAATGATTTTCTCCTTTGCTCCATGTTATTGACGATGCAAATGAGGCCTACCTCCAACTCTATCTCTCAAAAGAAGTATGCAGGCAACAAACAAGAAGTATTATTCTCCATATTTGATGTCCTCCATTATCGATTTATATGTCCTATTCATCTATTGGAACATTCTTCGAGGATGCATTGGAGAAGAATTTAGAAGATTAATAATTACTAGATCTCTAACAATTTTGTGGACGTGAATCTTAGTGAGAGGACTAATGGATCATTTCCACAAATCATCTCTTCCGTTAATAGGTCTCTATATTCAGTTTCTTCCGTGAATAATCAACTCGGGATGCTTACTATAGTCTTTCATTATTTAGACTATTGGATAGAAAATTCCCAGTTCACCAAACATGAATTTGGTTCCGTCTAATTTCCAGTCATGGTTCATCAACTGTGCTTAATTACTGCACGTTTTGACTATTTTTCAAATGGATTTTATCCTTAAAAAGGGTAAGGATGGTGGAGTTAAGTAAGGTGGCCTATTAGGAACTTTATTTATGTTTGCATCTGGGATTTCTATCATATGTAAGGTTCTTTCTTCCTTAATATCCTCTTTGGATAGCAACTGAACTTGTGTGTAGAAGAATGCATGATTAAAACTTTGATTCCTTCAAATGTGGAAGTGTGATATTATCTTCTGCCGAATTTTCCACTGATATACATAGCTATGTAGGACTCCTCATATGATTAAATGACTTCTTTTCTCCTAGTATTCTCATCCCAACAGTAAACTAAGACTTCTTTTCTCCTAGTATTCTCATCCCAACGGTAAACTAAGTATTCTCATCCCAACAGTAAACTAAGTAAACATGTTTGGAGATCAGTGGTGTTTAGCTACAGTCAAACAAAAATAATGACTTTCCCATTGGGGAAAATTTTAATTGTTTGTAATATAAAAGTGGAGAGAGAAATCACATATTCTTCACCTCCCTTGTTCTAGGTCCTTGTTATTGCCAGCCAAGGTTATGTTTCTGCTTCCTTTTATTTGAAGAAAGGAAGCCACTCAATCTTCCATTATAACTTTAATATCCATTTTGGTTTTGACTACACTAGTATTGCATTACGTCTATCAAGAGAAGATGGATATTTTAGATAAATGAATATATGAATAGATGTATATACACATATACACACATTGATGAATCACCACTCTTTTTTTTTTTTTAACTGAATAATACAATTGTCTTGTTTGCTTTTCATAGGAATCCCATGTCAACTTTTTTGCTGTTAAAGTTAAGAAATATTTTCATATATGATTGTATGACATGGAAGTTTGACTCTGGACCTTGTGGCTATATCTACAATCGTATATCATAATTATTTGACATGCAAACTATGCTCATTGCATTTTTTTTATAGCTTTTATACAACACCTTGATATTTCTTCCTAATATTGCACTGTTTTGAGATTTCTCATTGAATTTATCCTCTGTTCAGTAATTGTTTGAAGGTTTATCATCCAGCATGTGTGGGAAAGGAGGATACCTTGACGGAGACTGGAGAACAATGGACTTGTGGTGAGCCATTAAAAGTTTTAGTTGATTTTAAGTGTTAGAATATGAACCAGTCCTAAAACTTACTTGAAAGTTAAATTTTGAGTTGAATGGTTACTTGACATGGTATCATAGATTTTATTCCTGGGAGATCCTGAGTCCCGTTCATGTTGTCCTTGTTTACAGTGGATTAGTAATTTTTTGTGACCTGTATACATTTCATTTGGGGGGAAGGTGTTAGAATAACATAAGAATTATTACTGGAGAATACTCCAAAGCTTAAGCTTTTAGTTAATTTGCAGGGGTGATCTTTACTTGCAGTTCATTACCTTGTGTTACCTCTTATAAGGGTCTCTCTCTGTAGCACATCTTTTCTGTATTGCTCAATTCATACTGTGGTTCAATTCCAAATAATGGATAAAAAGCATGGTAAATGATGGTTTTCGTGTATCCAGACCGGCATTCCTGCTTATTTTGTAGTGGAACTCCAAAGTTTCTTTGCTACTGCTGTCCTAATGCTCTGTGTGGACATTGCATTGCTACTGCTGAGTTTGCACCTGTTAGGGGGAAGAAAGGGTTTTGCGGCAGCTGTTTAGAGCTTGTATTACTTGTAGAAGAAAAAGAGAATATGAACATCGATGAGGTATTTATATCTTCTGACAGCAAATAGATTCTGAATTCGTTAACAAGGCAAAGTTTCATTTTCATCCAGTCTGTTCTGACATCTGTGGTTATACTCTCACCCTTTTGTGCCCAATGGGTACCACTTGTATTCTTTTGTTTCATTATTGCTAGGAATTCAATCTATTTTCCTCACACTGTATATGGTGCTAGATATTTACTGTTGAATTTCTTAAAATGCTGATATAAGAACAACATATAGAAGCAAGGATGGATTAGCACAGTGCTAGTATCTATTCATTTACGCTAGTTAAAAGAGTTAATAACTGCATGAGAATTTAAGTAAATTATTTTGTTGTCCAATTATATGAATAGAGTAAACTATTTGAAAAGTCAATTTAATTGAATTTGGTCCATTTCCATTATAAATTGCTATGCTTTAACTACTTGGTTGAGTTTCTATTATGGCTCTCTCTTTTTGTGCAAATAAACTTTTTCAGAACAGAAACATGACTGTTTTTCTTAAATTTTCAAAACCTGCTTTCTTTAACTATCGAAAATATATGTGCACAAACTATTACCTTCCTGAGTTACTTATGACCGTTACTATCATTATTAATAACTATTGCTTGCCTGAATTACTTACTATGTTACTACTCTCTGTCATTACTGACGCTTGCATTTGTTGATTGAGAAGAATCTCAATCCCAACTGGTGAAAATTTGTTGAATGCAAGTAGAAAACTTGGTTTCATAAGTTATAGGCTGTTTATCAATCATCTAACCTTGCAGAAATTCATTAATCGAAAAATTTTACCAGTATTCTTTCGGTCAATTAAGAAAATACTCTGAAAACCAAAATGAAAACCAAAATATAAGCTGAGGCATAATGAGCCCTTTAGTTTTTGTCTTGATTTCAAGTACGACATATAATTTGAGCTGCTTGTAAGATGCTTGTAAAGAAAGGCAACAATTCTCGAAGTTCATTATCTTAAATGTCTTCACATCCTGTGAAACATTAATCAGTTATTCTGTTGTGGTTAAAGCAATTACTTAGAAGGTCAGAGGACTGAGAATGGAGGTAAAAATGGATTTCTTAATGCTGTTGAATGTAGTGTAACCTTTAGAAGTGATAGAGATGCCATTAATGAAAGAGATATGAGAAGAACAATATTAACTCCCGTTAGGTATAGTCAATAAAACTTATCATGCATTTGACCATTCAACATTATTTCTTCCCTAGCATTTAATGTTATCTTATTTTACTGGTGCCCTTAAATAAATATGTGCTTGTCTAAAAAAAAGAGAGGGGGAGAGAGAGAGAGAAGGAAAGAGAGAGATAGCGGGGGTGTGTTAGCAGGCGGAGGAAGCAAATATACGTCTTGCTGATTGTGTCTGGTAAATAATATCTACCATTTCTGCTAATACTTTTCTAGATTTTAATTCAAACAGTCTGGAGTATTGTTTTATCAATGTTGAATGACTGAGAAATTCGTGACTATAGATGCTAAAGATGGATTGCAATATACTTTTGCAAGTAGTAGTCCTCAAAGAAGGCTGCTGATGTTGAAATTCTCTGTGTGTCTGTGTGTGTGTGTGAGAGAGAGAGAGAGAGAGTTTGTATGTATATTTTCAGTGGGAATAGAAAGATTTGGTATGTATGAGGGCCCATTCATTGTTCAGATAATGAAGTATGCTTCCTTGCAAATAAGAATGAACTTTGTGCATTATTTTGTGAAATGCAGAATAGTATTGTAAAGGAAAAAAATATTGCATGTGAATGATCAGGATAGTCATAATCCAAGCACCAAATAAAATTTGATTTAACATTTTAAATTTTGCTACAAGGCTTTATGATGCTCCTTCTCTGAAATTCTGAATATATTTCCTCTTTTCTGATTGAGCAAAGTGTTGGTGGAAATATGATCATACGATTGTTATTTTGTAGGACAAAATAGATTTGCAAGATCGCGACACGTACGAATGTCTATTCTTGGAATACTGGGATATCATAAAGGAGGAAGAAGGGTTGACTTTAGATGATGTTTATTGTGCAGATTCCAGGTTGAAGAAGGGTCAACATTCCAACTATGGTTCCCAGTCATATAAAATTGGCAAGAGCAAAGGAAGTTATGAACCAATAACAAGCAGTAGTGATCTGAGTGACAGTGAAGAATCTGAAACAATGGGCAAAAGGACAGGTCCCAAGAAGTTAGAATTTGTGGGATGGGGATCAAAACCTCTAATTGAGTTTCTTAGATCTCTTGGAAAAGATACAACTGAAGAGTTATCTCAATATGATATTGAGTCAATAATATGTACGTACATTCAACAAAAGAACCTTTATGATCCTTGGAAAAGGAAGAAAATTCTTTGTGATGATAGTCTTTATTCTATCTTTAGAAGGAAATCTATTCAAAAGAACAGAATATACAGTCTTCTAGAAGCACATTTGGTGGTGAATATAAACCAGTCAGAGGATGATGAAAGTGGGAATGAAGTTAAAGGCACTTCTCATGACAAAAATGAAGAAACTGTGTTAGCATCTAAGAAAAGAAGATTGGTGAGCTCTGCTAAAAACTCTGAAGGGACAGAGAGAAATGCTAATATCCAAGAAAGCTGTTTTGCTTCTATACTTTCTGAAAATCTGAAACTTATCTACTTGAGAAGGAGCTTAGTGGAGGAGTTGTGGTATGAGCCTCAAAATTTTGCAGTTAAGGTAGTGGGAAGCTTTGTGAAAGTCAAAACAGGCTGCAGAGATTACATCCGTAGAAGTTCACACCAACTTTTGCAAGTTACAGGTATTTATTTGCTTGAGAAAGTGGGTATTTTGATAAACTGAAGCATGTAATCATTGACATAAGAAGTGGGTTGTTTCTTATATCTCACATAATTTTCAAGGTTCTCCTGGGAATTGTAATCACTTGGTATCTACTTTAGTTGCAAGAAACTAAATTCTTATTTGCAGGAAGTTGTTGTCCTTTTCATTCAGTATGCAGCAATGTTTTATTCCTCCATCTCTTTTGTTGTATTATGAGGAGCTTAATCAATTGTTAACATCCAAGTGCATGCTTATATTTCCTCAGGCATAAAGTCTACTGGTGAGGAAAAAAGCGAAATTGTTCTGAGAGTTTCCAATTTGCCAACAGATGTCCATATCTCCTCATTGTCAGATTATGACATCCGTGAGGTAAATTCTTTGTTGTATCAGAAGAACACTGACTTGGCATTTCATGATAGTCCAAACACATTAAAAAAGTGATGCTTTTTTAATAAGATTTTGAATTATATAATGACTTCTTGTTGATTGATGCTCAAAAGGGTACTAAAGTTTGACTGCTTTAATCTTTTTGCTTGTTTAAATAGGTGGATAGTTTACATGGTCTAGAAGGAGGAACCTTTTTTGTCTGTGGGCTTGTAAAATAGTATTAAAATTTTCCTCTTATCTATGTTCAACAATGTGAATAATGCCACCACAGTAACATGAAGATTAGGAAAATTACATTTTAAGCAATTTTATTTTAATTAGAATCACAATATGATTCATTTGCGGCCTTACATAACAGTTATGTTTTTTGGTCTAGTGGTTTCTTGACATTTATTAGAGCCTTATGTAACTGAAGTTTCAGTTCTAAGTTGCACTGTTTTATATGGACTTGTGGTTTGAAAGATTTATTCATGCTTTTGTTAGGGATCACAACCAACAGTTTAAGCTCTTTTGTTGATGGTTTCTCCACACCCACGAATCATCAAGTGTTTTCTGTTCTTATCATTATACACACACAAACTACTTGTGCATTTGGTTAA
The DNA here is from genome assembly GCA_025629805.1 of Erythroxylum baracoense. NCBI lineage: Eukaryota > Viridiplantae > Streptophyta > Magnoliopsida > Malpighiales > Erythroxylaceae > Erythroxylum > Erythroxylum baracoense. The sequence goes on along the minus strand of JAOTAY010000191.1, from coordinate 16,566 downwards.
ACCAAGAAACTGAACACTAAAGAAATGGCTGCTAGTAGTATAAAACTGGCATCAATCCAATCGATTTTCTAGATTTAATTCACGTGTGATTGACTTGCATATATCTCTAGAGTTCAAAACTTCTGCCTAAATTGATGGCATAAACTGTTGGGACTAATATTAATTGATTTGAGGAAAAGTGTGCTCTATTTAATTGATTTGATGAAAAGTTTAATCTAAAAATTGATGGCATAAACTGTTGGCACTAATATTACTTTATGACTTGACAAAACTTCTATTATAGTGACAAGGTAAGAAATTGTCAGTTTTTATCTATAAATCTAATCTGATGTTATTTTCAGGAAGAAATTGATGACTTGAGAGAAAATGTGGATAAAGGGTTACTCCCAAAACTTACTGTGGTAAGTTTTCTTAAGATGATGAAATGTGTCTTCTTCATGTTGATCAATCCAAATGTCAAATTCTCTCTTGCTGATTGCTGAAGTGTGTTTTTCAGGACTTAGGGTGATGCATAATTTGGTTCTAAGCTGGATGTGAAGTGTTTTCGTTTTACAAGATTCTAACATAATTTTTTTCTAGACGAAGTTGAATTTTATCTTATTCTTTTCCTTTTTTTTAATTAGTAATGTTGTTCTACATTTCTGCACGGCCACAATGCCCCAGTTAACAGTTATCTTGGTAAAGGAGAAGGGGGAGTAGTGCAGAGGGGATCGTAAGAAAGAGAATTCTAGATCTTCTCTTTTCCCATGAATTGAATGCGTCCGGCTTTATTATTGTGTACTTTTTCTAAAAGATGTACCTTTTCTAACGGGACGAATTAAAACTAATGCAGGTTCTTTCTATGACAGGTAGAGCTTGAAGAGAAGGCAAGATGTCTGCATGAGGATATAACAAAACATGTGAGTATCGATTATTTGATAATAAATATTATTTTTGTTTCTTTTTTTCTCTCTGTTAGAGGTTTATTTTTGTTAGGCTATGGATCCTATCCAGCATGTATTCAGTAGTAGAACTGTTTTCATAGCTTATATTTCCTTACTATTATGGAGTAAATTAATTAATACCCAGTTAATAACGCATCATTCTGTTATCTGTTTCCTCTTTGATATAGTATCAGAGCTAACAAAATCCTTAAAGAAAAGAAAAGGGATGTTGTAAGTTTCTGCTAATTGATGCTGCTGTCTACTATTGGTATTGCTAGCGATTCTATTTTCATCCTACACATATTTGTCGTGATTTTGTTTGTTTCATTTGTTCTTGAACATTTCCTTTCGTCTCGTTTAATAGATTCTGTTTCATTTCACCTTTGAAGATTTCTGTTTTAAGTTGGAGTGATGTTGTCAACTTAAAAACATCTCGGTTAAACTTTTCCCAAGTTAGAATAGTTTAATGTTTTTGGTTCTTTTCATTAATGAAGTGAAAATGTGGACCTTGGGCTCGGATTCGTAGGTGACGGTGTAAGCGGGTTTGTTTTGATGAGTTTCTTTTAAGGATGAAAAGTAATGTTATGAAGGTTTCTGTATACTAATGTTCAAGGCTAAGTGCAAGTATATCTGCCTAAGTTGATGTGTGTTATTGATATGTAACTTGATATTATTGTTTATGTGGTATGTTGATTTGAACGGTGCTGTGTGATATGGTTTACTGAGTGCATCGATGATGGTTCACTCATTGAGTTTGTAAAACTCATCAAAATTGCATTATTGTTTTTCAAGTTCAGGAGAGGTTTAGAGTTAGTTGGAGTGTGACTCTTACGTTTTGAAAGTCATGGCTCATAGGTCCAATCTGCAGAGTCTAGTAGTAGTTTTGCATCTGCATATCACAACAAGTTGCTACATTGTATATAGTGTGTTAATATCTTTGTAACTGATATATGTAGCTTGGTATGCTGTATTTCTGTATACTAATGTTCGAGGTATATGTATATTTGTGCTGAGACTAAATTATTGCTTAATGTATGTGTTTGGTAGTAATTAGTAAATGAAAAGTTTTATGAATTTATTTGTTATCAGATACTGGAAACGACTATGAATGTGAGAATTGATAAATGGGATAAAATAAATGTTTTGCTATACATCTTTACTGAGATCATTAAAGAGGAAAGTTGAGATTCCTTGAAATGTTTTCACACAGGTTGAATGTGGGAAAGTTCTGAAAATTTAGGTCAAACTCTGGCAATTTGTTGATTAAAAATTCAAAATGCTTCTGTGTATGATATTGTGTAAGGTGGAAAATTCTTTCTAAATTGTTTGCTAACATATCATGTCCGTAGAGTATATCTCGAATATTCTCTGATGCTTTCAGGAATATGCCCTATGGGTGTGGTATGTTACATTTTTGGATGTCTTAATCGTTTTGATTCTCTTTTTCATTTTCCTTCTGTTTTTCCTCTCATCACTTGGATTACTTGCTACAGTGGATTAAGAGAGAGCTAGTCCGCATACAAAGCTGCATTGATTTTGCCAATGAGAAGGGATGGAGAAGAGAATATCCTTTTATGCTGTAAGCTAATTTCATTTTTCTAGGAATCTGTTGCATTCTGTTTTCATTGTTTGCGTAGCAAAATGAAAAGAACGAAAAGATAGGAAAACAAGATTACTTAGCAAGACCTTACTTTCTCCTATTCATAAAATCCAACGACAATGCTTTTCTGCCTATCTCTTGGTTTATGGGTCACTTCTACCACATTTACCTTCTTATTGTAATTCTTATTAGGCTATAGTCACTGTGATATACTATTGAGTTAGTTTTGCATTTCATTGGCATTAGGCTGTGACATTTGTAAGGTGGGTCACAGTTACTGTGTGCCTTATATAAATCCCAGTTAAACCTACTTTAGTTTTGACATCCTTAGCTCCCATTTCATTTACAACTTTCGGTGCAGTCACGAATGCCTACTCCTAACACTGTTCTCTTGGTCAACCAGAAGCAATATAATTATTTTAATAATCATATTTCCTTGTTTCTCTCATTAATTATTTTGTCATCTGATGTGGTCTATGGCCTAATTTTTTTGTGCCATTTCATCAAGCATGCTTTTTTATTCGTGTTATCAGTCACACAAGCAATTGGTGTTACCAGGTTTTTAGTCTCTGGTGCTAGGCACGTCTCCACCGTTAAGGTGTGAATAGTGCCATAAAATTTCCAGATTTTACCCTGGCTTCTTCTAATTTGTTAAGAGCAGCATAGTTGTGAGAATTGGTTTGGAACACCTTCTCTGTCTTCTTCTTTTCTCGCCATTTTTCTTCTGTGTGTTTATTTTGCAGCATCAAATGGTGTAATTATTTGTAGCAACTGAATATATCTTTATCCTTGGGCATTTCTGTAGCAACAAGAACCTAGCAAGACTTGATGTAAAGCAATCTCTCAAAATGTTTCTCCTAAGAAAATCCACAGTTCAGAGATTAGAGTCAAGAAAGTGAAAAAAGGAATTTTAAAAATAATCTCATAGCTTTTAGAGCATTGCTACAGGTGTTAAATATGACAGAAAAAAAGAAAGAAGAAAAAAGAAGATCCTCTTAGTTTTTAAATCATTGCGACAGATGTTACCTATCAATGCCAGGTGTTCATCATGCGTAGACCTTCTTGCAGTTTCTTCGTGAGGTCCAACGTTAGCGACCTGACATGCATTTAGCATAATTACTCAGCTTTATCAAGTTGTACGCAATTGAAAACAACCTTCCTTGGAATATATTGCATTGCATGATTACCAAGAAGGAAATATATTTTCGTCTGTTGGTGAGGGTGTGGAAGCAGGTGGACACAAATCCAAATTAGATAAACATGTTTAGAGTTAATATACTAATTATTTTCTTTATTCTATGCCACTAGGTATTAGCAAGTGCCACTCTAGTTTTCTAGATAAAATTGCGTTGGTCAGAGCTGTGTAGCAAAAGCATGAGATTTGAAAAATTATGAGCGTTATACTTGTGACATCTTCATTTTATCTGCATATATTTTAGTTGTCTATCATCTCTGCTAATAATCCATTAATCTTCAATGAATGCCGGTGAACCTTAACCGTTATTTTGGTTAACATTGTACGAGTATTTGGAACAAAGAGAGCTGCTCAAGAATCCGACTGAGCAAGAACGTTTGCTGCAAAATCGGCCCAAGGTTGTTGCTGAAGTTGTCAAGTGCAACACTGATGAGGTTGACATTTTGAAAACTGATGCTGGCGGGCCTTTGAAATCGGAGTACTAAACTGGGAGATTATGCAACTCTGCTGTTCTTAATATTCGAAGAGTGTTAGCGAGTTTGGACTGCAGAGATACCTTAGGCAGTTCATTCATCGTGGTTTGCTTTATTTGAGTGAACTTGTGAATTTTCCAGTTGGCAGAAGCAGAGACTGATGTTTTATTTCTTATTTTCAGCAGTACTGCCGCTTTTGTTAAAGTTGGATGCATCATTTGAAAAAGTTGCTTGCTTTGCTTGAAGTTTAGGTTGCAATTCTTTTTTTTTTTTTTCCTTTTTTGACATTGAGCTTTGAACTTTTGGGGGTTCACCATACTCTAAAAACCGCTGTCCTTTAATTCATTCTTCTAGACAGGAAGCTTGTTATGATTCCAAAGTAAGAAAGCACTAGCTTGCATATAAAGTTAGTACTCTTACAAAGCTTCTTATATCAATATTAACATAAAATAATTTTTAGCTTTATGAAATTAAAATTTTGTTCCCCTAATAAATATATTAAAAATTAATTATTCTAAATCTTGTACTTATCAAACATGCAATTTTTTGTAAAGCTAACGAATTGAATAATTAAAGATAAAAGAATATTCAACTTAACAAAGATAAAAAATAATACATTAAATATGAATGAAACTAAGGGTCAAAGGAAAATATGAAAAGTCTGAAATTTCATTCCTTAAACATATCTACTTAACTTTCAATTGATATAAAATTGCCATTATTTAAAAAGAATCATTCAAATAATTAATTTATACATTTAAATTCAGAATCATCTTTTAATTCAGTGTCATTTATAAAACAAGTTAATATGATCAAATAAATTGAATCAATAAAACTAAATATTTTATTGAAAGTCTTATAGTAAATAAATAAAAATAAATAATTAAATGAACAACGATGACAGATATGTTAAATACAAATGAAACCAACAGTAAAAAGAAAAACCTTAGAAGCTGCCATTTCTTTGTAGTACTAGTACTACTGTGTTTGCTTTGCTGACTTTTTGGCATACAAAGGAAATAAAAACTAATACAAGACTAGCGCAATGTTCTATTTCTCCCTATTTAAAAACAATATATGTAGTCTATTTCTCCCTGGATCGTAAGTAATTCACATTATTGAAGTGGACGTTGTATCGACTAAGACGGACCATCCATTTCCATTTCAAAGATGTCGTTTTAGGCGGTAGGTATCACTACGTCAAATACTTCATTCAACCCTATTTTCCTTCCTTGTTTTGAAAGAGTTGATTTTGACATCAACTTTCCAATTAAAAGGTCTTACCAATCTTTAGTCTTTTAGATCAACCAAAAAAACAAAAAAGCTACAGATATTAGTAGTTCTTAATTACTCCTTTATCTGAACGTAAACTGAATTAATATAAAAAGGTTCACATACGTGGTTCCAAATCATACACATATAAGCTGCTTCAGAGTAATTAATGATGATCCTAGTGGTGTGCATAACTAATTAAACCACTTGAGTGGCACCGGTCGAAGTCTTAGGATGTAAAGTATCATCGGATTCTAATCCATGTCTAGTTGCGTCATATTTTTCTCCATCACCCCACAATGCGTAGGCCTCCTCACCGTGAACGGCGTCGTCCCCGATCAACAGTTGCTCCTCCGACATGCGCAACGGGATAACAAAATTTACGGCCACACATATGAGAGAGGTGACAACAAGGTTCCATCCGATGATGAACGCTCCACCAACCAGTTGTTTGAGGATTTGGACTCCGCCGGAACCACCATAGATGCCCCCTCTAGAGTTGGTAACAGGTAGAAAGAGAGCACATAACTGTGGCTCTGCAAAAAGCCCGGTTAATACTCCGCCTAGAAGACCAGCTACTGCATGGGTATGAAAGACGCCAAGGGTATCATCTATATTATGAAGAAGACTCCACTTTTTGTGGACAACCATCATCGTGAACCATGGCACACTCCCTGACAGAATTCCCATCACTATGGCTGCCCACCCTTGAACAAGCCCTGTATATATATATACATATATGGAAGTCAGAATATCACATATATACTTCATAAACAATCGATGTATATAACATATATCACAATTAAATAAAAATATATCTTAACCGCAGTATTAAAGACACCGTACGCACAAGAATATAAGAAAAAGGGAGAACGGAGGTGGATGAAGAAATATGACGGTATAGTGAAAAGTGAAAACTGAAAGAGATTGTTACCAGCGCCTGGAGTAATGCAAACAAGGCCAGTGATCATGCCCTGAACAGCCCCAATAACAGAAGGTTTTTTGAAGAATATGACATCAAGCCATGTCCAAACCAGTAGGCTCGTGGCTGCACATATGTTGGTGTTGAGGACTGCCATGGAAGAGTCAACGTTTGCTGAGTATGGATCGCCACCGTTAAATCCAGCCCATCCCATCCATAATAATCCTGCCCCAGCTAGCACCAATAGTACATTGTTGGGTGGAAATCTCTCCCTGTCTTTTGTTAATCTTGGGCCCACCTGCATTGGTAACCGTTTTATGTATCTATCACTTGTAAACCAACGACTTAGGCAAGTCTACGACCGGGAAACACAATATTGTACAAGGTTATATTTTGTGTCGCCAAGCCAATAATGGAGGACATGCTACATACGAAAGCCGAAGATGATGATGTATGTATATGTTTGGAAAGGGTTCTGATCAGTTAGTTTGTGATTATACAGATCAAATGTCAAAGCAACTGAGGTATTGCTGATATAATTAGAGTAAATGGAGAAGAACTAAAAACTCACCCAGAAGGCAGCGGTCAGGCCGGCAATTCCAGAAGAAAGATGAATGACATAACCACCAGAATAGTCCATAACACCCCAGTGAAATAAGAAACCACCACCCCACAAGCTGAAAGCACCAACCGTGTAGGAGAAAGTGAGCCAAAGAGGTACAAAAGCCATCCAAGCCTTGATGTTCATCCTTCCAAGCACAGAACCGGCAAGAATAATAAGGGTAATGCAAGCAAATACACACTGGAACCAGACCATAGAGGCCATAGGATAGAAAGGAGTGATCATGCCAGTCTCAAGGGTGCCGTCATGGTGAAACTGAGTCGACTCGGGGAGTTGAGCTTGTTTGATCAGAAACTTCTGGCCCAAAGCAGGTCCGGCCTTTCCCCAAAAGGGAAGAAGCTTGTCGCCGAAGGACATCTTGTATGCCCACACAACCCAGCAAATAACAACGGCTGCAAAAGCATATAACGCCATAAAAGCCGAATTTACAGCCCATTTCTTCTTCACGATGCTTCCGTACAGTATAACAAGTCCAGGCACGCTTTGCAGCCCAACCAAAGTGGCTGCTATCATCTGCCATGAGTTATCTCCTTTGTTTAACCAATCTGGAACTGCTGCCGATGTCCCTCCTTGGTATGCTATTGGGACCGGATTAGGAGGAGGAGCTGCCATAGCTATACGCGCGCTTGAACTATTCCTCACTTACTACTTCTAGTAGTAGTAGTATATATATATATATATATATATGTATGTATGTAATTATGTACACCAACGATGATGGAAGCTCAAGTGTTCGCTGCTATACCCTCTCCCTCTCGCTTCCAAGTTATTATATAATCCAAAGAAGCGAAGACTTTAATTAGTAGTATGACCAGCGCGACCAATTGAAAAGGCAGGACCTGCGAATAGCGCAGATGGAGGAGATGGTGGGCTCACAAATTCTAAAGGAATTCAATAGTCAATAGTAATTAATACCCAAAGGATTAATTGGGAGAGACAACTGTTAGTTAACTGGCGTGGATGGAATGAAATCTGAATCTCGTGAGTGCTAGCTGTTAAACTGATGAGTGGATATTGTTGCAGGTATAATAAATAGTAATCCAGTGTATAGTTTTATAATAAAATAAATGAGCTACCATACTTAAAACCTGTGCATGCACCAAGGTCGTTTTCGTATCAGCAATAGCATAGAATTGTTTGGCTTTGGCTTCAAATTAACTAATTAGCTAGATATGGTATTCATGCATGTACATTATAATTGTGAGAATAAGTTATTGTCTTCCGGGGCAAGGTTATCTTGAAAAAAATCTCTACATGTGAGCAGACCAGGTAGCTAGGCACCGAATTAGGCGTGAATCTTTAGTTTCCCATCTGCTAGTATTATATTATACATACAACACAAGGATGCAAAAAGATGGAGTTTGGCAATATTATTGATAACTGTGATTGATCTTTATGATAATTGAATTTAATTAAGAAGGAGATATCCGCGATGGAGTCACACTCAAACAAACACCTTATGTTACTTACACCATTGAGTGTAGTCAGTAGTGGTTTACTTATACAGGAGGTTAACATAAATAAACTTGCTCAAATTAAAGTTACAAATGTGTGTATATTGATGATAAAGACCAACTAATACTCTTAATTACTTGGTCAACAATATCAATTTGAGCTAATTTTGAATAGGTTCAAATACACATGTGTTTTAAATAATAATAAAACACATGCAATATAAAATGTTGTTAATGTTTAATGTTCGAAGAAAAAAAAGGATAATCATTGTTGTTATCAAGGGAAATTTTAGCATAAAATTACAGAAAAACATCTTCAAAACCAATTCTTAATAGATTTGTTCCTTATCGTATATATATTTAATATGATTTTTAATCATCTGTTCTGTATAACTCATCTAAAAAAATTAAAGACATCAGCCACACTTTAACGCGTCTTGGCTTATATATATATATATATATATCTTATTTGTCAAATTCATTATACATTACATTTTAATTAAACTTACGTTTGAATTTAAGTAAGTTTAAGGAAATAATTATATATATATATCCTGATCACTAATTCATACAAAATTAAAAAATTTTATGATCGAATTATTAAACTATATATATACTGATGAATATATATATACCTGATCACTAATTCATACAAAATTAAAAAATTTTATGATCGAATTATTAAACTATATATATATATATATATATATAGTGATGAATAAGAAATCCCTAGCTTGTCCGAGCATTCTAAAAAGACGGAGTCCATGAAAATGACACATTGAAAGCTACCTTTTTTGGTCATTTGGCGGCCACCAAACAGACGCCTTCCAAACATAAAACTCGTTAAACTATTGTTTCATCCATATCGAGCCTATCTAGAAACTGCTAGCAACTAGAGAGTAGAGACATCCGCTATTGCGGTTCTCCTAGTTGTCATTTTGTCAGTGTTGCTTTCATTTGCAGTAACCAGGATGCATGCTTGGCAAGTTAAAGAACCGGTCATTTATCTGGAAGGAACAAAAAAAACTGGTGGAATTCATCAAGCAGAACGTAAATGCATCAAGGCGATCTACTATGAACTGACAATGTCAAAAGCTACCTTTAGGTATATATTCATGTTTATATAATATCAACTTATCAAAATCTACAGCTCTATCTACAAAATATGATACATGCATGAGGAATTAACAAAAATTAAGACTAATTTTTTAGTCCCAAGTGACTGACCTTTGAGCAATATCTTATATCTAAAAGCTGTACAAGATTTCTTCTAAACAGTCTTAAAATCTAAGTCGTCACTCTTTCGAACCTAAAAATGTCAACATTGTAATTTAATTGAATTTTGCGATCTCAATTGAATAACCATCCTCCTCGATGGTTCATCCTTGTCATGTAACATAAAATTAATGTTATCATATACTCTACGTCATCTAATTATCATCATGTAATATCACGAAACATTTTATTCACAATTATCACATTTTAAAATCTATAAAATTAATCATTTCATCACGATCATGCAGAACATATTCATAAATAAGCTTTCACTTATTTTTTTTCTATTGATAAATCCATGTATTGTTTTGGAAACTAGTATATTTATGTCTAATTTTGTAGAAAATAGAAGGGAAAATGAATTGTCTTCTTACTAAAATGATTTAGCATTTCACGTTTATATACACCTTAGAGTAAAAAAAAAAAAACTCTAAGAATATAAATCAAACACCCTCTTAGGAAGTAAAACAATTCCTAGGAAGAGAAGACAACCTCCTAGAATTCAATTATCTCTAGAATATCAAGAAATTGACTTTCTTAAAATGGTATAAATTAATTTACAACTCGACACTCCTCTCAAGCTGAGGAAGAGATGTCTTCAATTCCTAACTTAGAATAATATTGTGCAAACTTGAACTATAACCCTTTTGTTAGAACATTAGCTTGTTGGTTTCCCCGATGAAACATATGACATGCATATAAGCCCTTCCTCCAATTTCTCTTACATGAAATGTCTATCAATCTTAACGTGCTTTGTCTTATCACGTTGAATAAGGTTGTGAGCAATATTGATGTCTGTTTCGATGTCACAATAGAGCTTCTTAGGACCTTCCCACTTAACTTTCAAGTCAACTAGAATAGTATTTAACCGTAACAACTTGCACAAGCTTTGAGAAATAGCTCAGAACTTTGATTTTGTTGATGACAACATTTTGTTTCTTGCTCCCCCAAGTTATCAAATTGCCTCCAAGGAAAGAAGTCCCAAGAACAAAACCCTAGGGTTCTGATACCATATTAGAAAATAGAAGGGAAAATGAATTGTCTTCTTACTAAAATGATTTAGGATTATATAGAGTAAGAAGAAAAATAAGAAAAAGCTCTAAGAATATGAATCAATCTCCTAGGAAAGGAAAACAATCACCTAGGATTCCAAATTCCTAGGAAAAGAAGGCAGTCATCTGGGATTCTACGATCTTTAGAATATCAAGAAATTGACTTTCCTAAAATGGGATAAAGCTAATATACAGCTTGACAGATCTTATTATAATTTTCTCGAGTTCGAAGGCCTTGTTGCTTTGTTATCTTCTGTACATTTTACTCTTTGAGCAACTACTTAGGATCTGTATGTATGCATTATTCATACTGATATGTGTTGCCTTATAGGAAAATCTTCAACAATGGCTGACTGATGAAAAAGCTAGGGACCAGTTTGTCATTTGTGCTGGTTCAGATACTGAGGCTTTCTTTTCAGGTGGAGTGGCGGAAAAGAAGACAAGTATTTTGCCAAACTTGGGAAGAACATGATTTCTGTCTATGAAACTGAAAATTCCAGTCTAATTGATAAGAAATCATTGAAGGTTGAAGGTGTTATGGACTTCAGTTGGTCACCCACTGATCCCATTCTTGCTCTCTTTGTCCCTGAACTTGGTAGTGGAAACCAGCCTGCTAGGGTGAGTACTTACTCTTA
>JAOTAY010000190.1:41205450-41251132 GCA_025629805.1 Erythroxylum baracoense | reverse complement strand
CTTTCTGCTATCTTAGCCTCTCCAGGCTCTTAGCCTTTTCTTTCTCTCACTAGAAAGATATTGTGAGCTTTTTGTTATAGTAGAGTTTGCTCTCTAGTATCGCACTTTTGAATACAGAATTTTTCTTTGTAAGTAATCACTTGAAAGCTCTAAGATTAAAATATTGTTCAGTCTTTGACTACGACTAGTATATATAGCCTAAGTCTCTAACAAAAGATTAAAAGATTTAAAGGTCGTTCAATCTTCGACTATGAATAGTATATATAGCCTTCGTCTCTAACTACTTCTTGATTCTTGATAACTGCTTCTTGATTCTTGATAACTACTTATTGATTCTTGTAGAACCTATTATTCAGTTGAGTTCTGTAACTAACTCTAACTAACTAACTGTTCGACGTACTAGCATATCTTCATCTTTGTATCGTTTGTGTTTCTTCTTCTTCTGTGTTTTTCACTTCTTCTGTGTTTTCAGTTCTTCTATGTTCTCCGCTTCTTTTGTGTTTTCACTTCTTTTGTGTTCTCCGCTTCTTCTGTGTTTTCCACTTCTTCTATGTTTTCCGCTTCTTCTGTATTTTGCACTTCTTCTGTGTTTTTCTCTTCTTCTGTGTTTTCATTTCTTTTGTGTTTTCCCCTTCTTCTGTGTTTTCCGCTTCTTTTGTGTTTTGCGATTCTTCTTTGTTTTCACTTCTTCTGTTTCCTTCTGCACACTTAACACACTTATCAAAATAGTTCATTTATTTCTAATATTATTATTATTTAATTCACCAAAATTAATAATCGTGAAGTCCTCTTGACTTAACAGAATGATCCTTAGCCCAACTTGCCTATTTGGAATTATGATTTCACTCCAATTAACTTTTGTACTTGTGGCATTTTCTGTTTTCCTAATCTAGAGAAACATTTTCACAATTATGTCAATTTCTTTAATCATTTTTTTTGGAGGAACCATATGAGTTGACTAATGAATATGGAGGCTATTAAAGACTGAGTTAATAAGAGTGTGTCTAGCTGCATATGAGAGAAACTTGTTTCGCCAAGCATTAATCCTAGTTATGATCTTCTCTATAAGAGGAATGCAATATGAGAATTTGGGCTTTGTTGTGGTAATAGGCACTCCAAGATATTTGAATAGTGGCGAGTGTAAATTATGTCCTATAATGTGTTTAATCTCTATCTGATTTATTACATTTAATGAGATATATAGCTGAGTCTTATCTCCATTGATCTTCAGTCCATAACAATTAGTGAATGTTTACAGAATATGTAACAGAGTTTTGATGGAATGAGGATCTGCATCACTGAGGAGCATGAAGTCATCTGCATAGATCAAATTTGTTAGGTTGATTTCTTAACATTTATAGTAGAATTGAAATCTTCCATTGCAAGCACTAAATTTAACAAGCATTCTAGACAATCCTTCCATTGCTAGAGTGAAAAGATAAGGGGATAAGGGATCCCCTTGTCTAATTCTGTTAGTATTGTTGAAAGGTTAAGAAGGTATTCTATTGATTAACACATTGAGAGAGGAAGTTTGGATGCAAATCATGATCCAGTTCATAAATGTTTGGAGAAGATCCATTGCTTCAAGACAATGCTTTATAAAACTCCAACTAACTACATCATAAGTTTTGTAAAAATCAATTTTCAGCGAACAAATTTTGATTCTTTTTCTTGAACTGTACTCCTTTAGCATCTATTACAAAAGTAAGATATTATCACCTATATTTCTTTCAAGTAAAAAGGACCTTTGTGCAAAATTTATGTTTTCAGTTAGAATCATTTTCAACCTTTCAACTAGAAGCTTGGCAATTACTTTGTAGACTAAGTTATAGTAAGAAATGTGTTTGAATTCAGTTATTGTAGGGGATTTTGCTTCTTTGGGACTAGATAAATGTATGTTTTATTAGTCTCTTTCAACGTCTTGGATGATGTGAAAAACACTAAGACGACTTCAATAAAAAGTCTACCTGTAACCTTCCATGTATTTTGAAAGAATTAGGCTGAAAAATTATCAGGTATTGATGCCTTTAATGGATATAGACTGACTAACACTCTTTGAACATCATGAGTTCAGAAAGGATAAACTAATGCATCTTTCAGTCCATGACTAAGAGGCACTCGAATACATTTTTGATCCTGTTAATTCAATGAAAAATTTCTAATCAGTGCTTGCAACCCAGTTTGTTAATGTTTAGTTTAAGTGATACCCCTCCTGTGCAAAATTTTGTTAATGTTTCTTTTGAAGAGTAAAGAAGAACGGAAAAATTTAGAATTGGATTCCTATTCTTTGAGCGAATTTATTCTAGCTATTTGTCTAAGGATTGAATTGAGTAATGTTAAAACCTCCTGATACTCCTTTAGTCTTTAAATTTCGACTAATCTATAATCAGTGTTATGAGGAAATGTGTAGCAAGCCTCCTGAATTTTTTGCAATTTTTGTTTAATGATTATGATGCTTTTGGATTTGTCTTTAAGAAAAGTCTTGAGTGCTGCCTTAGTTAACTTCAGTTTTAGCATTAACTGAAAGGATTTATAGCCTTACACATCCTAATTCTAGCATTTTCAAGTTAGTTCTTTTGAATCCATTCAATTGTGTGATCCTATTCAAAAATTTAAATAGAGCTCCACCTTTACTTGGTTCTTCCATATTTTGTATAATCATATATGAGTGATTAGAGAACAAATTCTAACCAAAATGAACATAAGATTGGGGGAAAAGGTTTAACCAAGATGGATTGATAAGAGATCTATCAGAAATCTATCAAGCTTTTTCCAAATGAGCATGTTGCCTTATTGTTTGTTGGACTAAGTAAAGTTCCTATCATTTGGGTTAAAAACTGTTGAGCAAGTTTTGTATCTAATAATAAAACTCTCGATACCAACAGGTATACATATTATATCTTGTAGTATAAGAGGTTATCACTCCTACGAGGATTATGTAATAGCTAAAAATTTGAATGTAACTTTGTCTAATGAATTTAGAAATTGAATTGAATTAAATTTAAACAAATGAAATTTTAAAAAATAAATAAAACAAAGAAAGTAATCAAATAATAAGTGAGCTGCCAATAAAAATTAAGATTGAATATTTAGCAACTATTCTTTCCTTATTTTGTTCCTTTACTATTGTTAATTCAATTTATATGTTTGATCTTAGATTTCTTAAGGTATTGATTATTCTCTCTCAAAATTTACTCAATTAGCACTAATTGGATTCAAAATTTCTAGATATGCAATCTTTAGATTCACAAAACTATCCCTAATTTATTCAATTAGATATGAAGCAATCTATTATTTAGTCAATTTCACAACTAATACCTCTCTTTTACTGATCGTTAATTTGATAATTGTGGGTCTATTAAATGCAAACTTTCATTGTACAATCTAACACTGATTACTTTTAACTCAATCTCTCGATTTGTTGTTAAGTTTATGCATGGACAATTATTTCAAACATCCAAAAATATATTGACTTCAACAATGAATAAAGTTACAAAATAGTTCCATAATAATTCCTAATATGAGTTTAGAACTCCATAGACATGATAAACATCTTAGAAATCCAATTGCATATCAAGGATAATGAAAGAAACTAAAAGTAAAAGAGAAAAAACCGTTTGACGCCTTGATTTAAAATGCTAGAATTTCCTGATGTTTTTCTTGATCTCTCTACTTTGATTCACTTTGATGAATGGCTGCTGCATTTTTTTGTTTTTTGTGTTTTCTTGTTTTTAAATAGTTCTTAAAGCTTTTATGGTTCTTTCAAGGGTTTCCCCACTAAATTTGGTTCCAAAATAGCCGTAAAATGTTAAAAGACCCAAAAAAAAATGCGTGAGCTAGAAAAGTTTAACCTTACTAGAATTGTTATCTCTTATGCTTGTCACGATTGTGCTCCTTGTGGATGATCGTGACTAGCCTCCATGTACCAAGAACTTACCTTTTCTTCACATTCCTATTTACATACATTCACAAACACATCAAACAGCTCTTGAAATATAAAATTAAGATCCAATTCTTGTTATAAACAAAACAAATATGATATATACAAACACTAACAATAACATAATTCTTAGCCTATAATAATCATCTAGTAAATACTTAAAAACACACTTAAACACCTATAAAACATAATATAGTCTACACCTATCAAGATCCACAAGGCTCACCTTGCTAAATAGATTGGATAACTCCATGCTAGTGCCTATAGAGAATTTCCTACAGCCTTCAACCTCTTGGAAAGCTAATGAGTAGTTGAAATCAACATCTACTAACTAAGGATTTTGAATTCTAGTTTATATGTTTTACAAGTCCAGCCATAATTTGTTTCTTTGAAAACAAAAATTGGATGCATATATGAGAGTTAATTTAAAGTTTGGAATCTTACCTCCCATCTGACACTTCAGATGTATAGATTGATCACTTTCACTTACAACTTGTACTCAAATTCTGTCTAAATTGTAAAAAAATAATATTCTCCCATTGTAATGTGACTGGTGGTTAGAAATTAATTTCCATTCAACACTTAAAAGTTAAGGCCAACATGTAAGAGAGGTGTTTTTATTTTGGTTTCCAAAAGGTCAACTATGCATGGCTTATTATCTTTTACAACCTCCTTACCATTAACCTTTTGAAAGGTAATTAAGCCCTCCAGTGTTCCATAATAGGACTGCCATTTATAGGAAATTCCCTTTTAGTTTTATTCTTACACTTTCTCTTGGAAAATCTTATTATAAAGATTGAAGCTTGATTTGTAAACTCTTCATTCACACCAGATTTCACTGGTTACAATTCATTTTCATTAGGTGTGGATTCTGGATTATGTACCATCCTATCCTTTACATTCTCAGTTGTTTTCCCAGTCTCCATTAGGTTGTGTGAGTCCACTTGTATGTCATTTTCATCTGAATTTTCTTTGGTTAATTCAACCTCAACCAGATTGGCATTAGTTTTGTGTTTTAGTGAGTTTGGCAGCTCAATCCCCATGATTTCATCATGTCATCCAGTCTTAATCATATGCCTGCTGGTATCTATTTCTTACTATCATTATTGGGCTTCTTGGGGTAAGTTAGAGGAATATCAATCTTCTCTAATTCACCATCTTCTCGTAATTTCATTACAGGAAAACTATTTAGCAGCATTAATTTTTTCTTAATTTCAATACAAATTTTGGTATAACAGATTCTATCTATATTAGTAGTTTAAAAATCCATGCAAATAGGTTTTCCCAAAGAACTAGCAAAGTAGCTCAACCCTTCAATGGTCTAAAATTCCGTTGGCAAGTTATGAAATTGCACCCATATAAGGATGGTGTCAATGTTTCCTCTATCCATCTTAATCCTAGGCTTCCATTTCCGAGTGAACATTGGTTGGCCCCCAATGTGTCATAGCCCTTGCTCAATTATTTCATTAAGATAGTTTTCAACAGAGAATTTAAACAAATTTATTCCATCTTCTCTTAATATTATTTTTTTCTAGACCCTTTTTTTCCCCACCTTGCTCTAGCCCAATCATTTGCCATTAGAAAAGTTGGCCTCTTGTTCCAAAAAAGCCGATTAAGGCATTGGATCAAGCATTGACTTTATCCCTAAGCAATTCGATAGGAGGAGAAATAACCCCCTCTTTTATGACATTTTGGTAGTGCTTCAGTAAGCCTTTGTTTTACAGAGAGTTAAATTTGCTCTTCCAAGCTCCTAATGGTTGAGAGTTATTTGCATTCTCCTCAACTTGAGCATTTACATCAGATTTGGCATGACGTACTTTTCCTCCAGACTTAGAATGTAAGTTATCTTTGGACAATATAGTAAATTCTTCCAGAGGTGCAATTTTGGAAGTGGAAGAATCTCCATATTACTTCGAAATGGTCGAGGCCTTACGAAGGCCTTCTATAGAGGTTGAAACCTCAGCAACTAGGAGATTAGCATCTAGACCAAAGAGGAAACAATCCAAATGTGAGAAAAAGATTCCAGAAAAGGAAAAAACTGAGGATATTATCATAAAAGTCTATAGAGAGAAGTCAGAGATAATGGGAGTTAGAGAGAGGGGTGGTACATGAACTCTTTAAAACATACATAAATTGCTATAACGAATAAGATGAAACAAAATTTATTAACAAAGGAGGATACAGTTATGGGAAATAAAAGAAAAAATTATAACTAAAGTGATTGATTCAATTAATTGAAGTTACGAATTTTAATTGATTAATAAAAATTGATATTTTATAATGAATGAATATAAAAAAGTACATATATTGGTCAAATTAGGAGGGTAGGATTATAAGAAATGAAAGAAAAAGATTATAATTAGAGTGATCAATTCAATTAATTAGAGTTACAAATTTCAATTGCTTAATAAAAATTGAGATTTTATAATGAATGAATATATAAAATTTACATATATTAAAAAATGAATAAGATGAATCCAAATTTATTAATAAAGAAGAGTATGATTATAGGAAATGAAAGAAAAAATTATAATTAAAGTACTAAATTCAATTAATTGAAGTTACAAATTTCAATTGAGTAACAAAAATTAAGATTTCATAATGAGTGAATATATAAAACATACATATTTTGATCAAATGAATAAGTTGAAATCAAATTCATTAATGAAGAAGGATAGGATTATAGGAAATGAAAGAAAAAAAGATTATAATTAAAGTGGTTAAATTAATTGATTATATTTACAATTTTCAAATTATTATTAAAAATTGAGATTATATAAAACTTACATATATTGATCAAATGAATAAGATGAAACCAAATTGATTAATAAAGGAGGATATGATTATAGAAATTGAAAGAAAAGTATTATAATTAAAGTGATCAATTTAATTAATTAGAGTTACACAATTTACAAAATGATTATCTAAATTTTCTAAATGATCTAATTACTAAAAATCAAGATAAAATTATGATGGAGATTTGAGACTGGAGACTAGAGAGAGTAAAGACTAGGTAGACTGAGAGAGTAACTAATCATTGTAGTCAGGATCGTCAATAGTTTGCATCACTTTTTCTGTATGTAGAAACATTATATTTAGTAATATAATATTAAAACTAAAGAAATATTAAAGACATGGTAATAATTAATAAATAATTAAATATACCATCAACTTTGAATATTTTATCAAAATATTGTTCACTTGATTAATAAGTATTACTAGTCACCTCCACATTAGTAATTGTGGCTGTATTAATATACAAATTAAAAAAAACAATACAAGGTAAGATAATATTAAAAAAAGAAAAATTGATATATCCAAAAGAAAAGAATTTACCTTCAATATCTTCATCATCTAATCAACTTTGGGCACTTACAAAGGCGTTCATGGTACACGGATAAAGTCAAGCATAATAAGCACTAATAACCTGACCACTAGTGTTAAAAGTAGACTCTAAAGCAACGGTGGATGATGGAATTACTAATAGGGCTCATGCAATTGCTTACATGATCGGAAACATTATTTCCACAACTCTTCCACCATAATAATACATGAAACTGCACACCTTTAACTTTGGCCACATAAACTTCCATCAAATATTTATCTAACTTCATCATATTGAATAAAGTCTTATCCCTTTTTTCTTTCATAAATTTTGTTAGTGAAGTAACAAACTGCTTATAAAAGATGAGCTCGAAACTGAAGCTAAAGTTGAACAACCTAAACTACTACGATCCTGATCATGAATTTTATCCATTCTAGGTTGATAATCATTAAAAAAGTCATCCCATAATTGTTTTGTGACATCTACATGCTCTTGAGGTCAACCACCATACAACATATTATATATAAAATTAATCCCCTCCATCTTACATCTCGGATCCAGCATAGATAAAACTGCAACAATATGTCCAACCATATAACAATAAGAATTCAACTTCTCCACAATCTACTTTTTCATAACCTAAATAACCTTATTGGAATCAAACATCCAATCATATAAAACTTTTTTTATCTCACACATAGTGCTAAAGCAACGGTGCGAAGTTAGATATTTAGGTCCTGAGAACAATTTAGTCACATTATAATTTGAATCGAATCTATTGCTTCGTTTATGATATTTAATCCATCCTTCATAATTAAATTCAAAATATGCACAAAATAATGCATATGGAATAACCTTCCACCAACCAAGAAACTCCCAATTTGTATCTTTTTTTTAATTTTTCAATCATAGCACATTTATGCTATAATTTTTGACTATTATGGTAGATAATTTGGTCTCGATATTAAAATCTACTAAACAATTTCCCAACACAGTTGCTAAACTTTCACTTGTATATGTTGCTGGCAGATAAATGAACCTATCATGTACAAATATTACCAACATCAATCATAAACATAATGAAAATGTAAATAATAACAATACTAAAGAATATAAATTACCTCAAAAGTTTGTTGCATAGAGTCCAGTCATTGTCAATATAATGTGTTGTCATCGTCATATAACCGTTCTTTTGGTTATCAACTGTCCACATGTCTGTAATAGCAATATGTCATTCCATACTTGACAATGTTCTTAAAATTTATTTCTTCTTATCCTTATAAATCTTCAAAATGTCCTTATTCAATGTATTTTGACTTGGAACTTTGAAGGTCAGTTATAGTGAGATGCAAAACATCCTAAAAATTTTAGTATCAACCATAGATAGTGGATGTTCATTAACAATTACTATAGAAGCTATAAAAAACCTTGATTTGTTGCTATCATAAGATGTTGTAGTATTTTCATTCTTCCATCTCATACGGTCAAGGGTAAAAAAATGTTTGACTTTCTAATACCATCTTTTTTCTACTACACGAATCCACGTGTCTCTTTAAATGAGAGGTTAAACTATTTGAACTCCTAGTCAACATCTTCTGACAATATATACATTTGACTTTTTTCTACTCCCTCCATCGATCTAGTTTTATTGAAGTGATTCTAAACTTTACTTTTCAATTGACTTCAAGTTGGAATTTTATCTTCACTTGGTACGAGATTTGAAGTTTCCACTTCTATCTTTTGTACTAGATTACAAGTCTCTACTGAAGGAATATGTTCATCCATTTGAAACCATCAACATATAAATTTATATGTAATTCATAATCATAATTAGTTACTTACATAGGCATGTATGTGACCGTGTAAGTTATTATGACTGCGTCACAAACACACTAGGGCATATATATATTTTTGCGAACTTACACGATCATTTACATGGGTGTGTATGTGACGGTGTAAGGCACTGTGAATTTTGCAGCGTGCATGTGATCGTGTAAGTCTGCAAAAACATTTAGTGACCTGCACGGACATATACAGGGCGTGTATATGACTATGCAAGTCCTTGAAACACACATCCACCAAACACATAAGTGTATATGGCCATGTAAGTTTGTAAAAACACTTTACTGATGACAATAATCCCAGAAATTCTAGTATTTCATAAAACATTGCATGTGTTTTACCTTGGTAATGGGAGGTTGGTGAAGATAATCCCAAAAACATTATAGCGAGGTAGCTATGAAGTAGGGAAGTGGGGCGGTGATGCAAAGGGACAGTTAGAGGCAAGACAAGGAGAAAGGTCGGGCGGCTATGACTGGAGGGGGAAGGGGTGGGATAGGTGACAACTAGTGACTGGCATGATAAAGGGGTGGTGATTGACAGTGAGAGTTCAGGGCTTCAGACAACGATGTGTGTGTGAGAGAGACAGAGAGAGAGTAGAGAGAGACGTGACAGAGGTGAAGATGAAGAAGAAGAGAAATAAACATAAAGGAGAACGAAATTGTTTTATATTATAAGAAACAAAAGTGTAAACATCGTTTTGCTTCATCTCACAATGAATGCTTATGGCTTAAAACTTCATTATTTGCTTCTAAAGCAAAACAGCGTCGTTTTGTTCTTAAAGTTAGTTAGGTCCTACCAAGACCAGGCTTGCCTGACGCCCAACTTTCTTTCAATCCTTGGACGCCACCTGAACCAACCCTATCTCTTTCTATCTCTATCCCTTTTATAGGCTCGATCATAAAAAATTGAGAGAAAGTAGTGATTCTTGCAAGACAAAGATGGCTCTTTAATTGTTTTATTATGCAAGCAAGGTGCGTTTAACTGAGGTATTTGTATACATATTTATACGCGTAATGGGTGCTTAGTTGTTTCTCACATTTACCTAATTTAGATTATTTGATTCGGTAAAGTTTTAACATTTTGATATTTTTTATCATTTCCATAAAAAACTTGTCAGTTACAAGACCACTAGGCTATCTTCCAATGAGCATAATAATAAATGCTTGCTTTGGTTGCTTTTCGATGGCTTCTTATAACTTTTTCTACAATCTAAGGGTTTGATCTTAATTTAGCAATCTTGTACTTAGGGATTTAAAACATCCTTAAATTTCTACTCGTTCGTTTAGAATTGAAAAAACTTTTAACAACACCAAAATTCAAAAAAGAAACACTTTAAAAAGCAAGATTCCATAATTAAAAAAAGTAAAACTAGATTTAGGATGTCCTAGTGGCTTAGAAGGGACAGTTAAAAATTAAAAAAAAAGCAAAACAAATAAAGGCTGCAACCCAATTGGATAATTCCAACATTGCCATGGTCTTTTTATTGTTTCTTTTACAACATGTCCAATTAATGGCTTCAAATCTATTACTGACATGGACTGTTCTTTGCTTTTAGCAAATAACATCTTTGTAGAATACGAATACCTTATGAAAGAAGATTAAAAAAAGGTGGAAAAGAAAAGTTTGAATTTTCTCTTGCACCATAATAATTAACCTTACAAAGAATGTGGGATTATTGCGATTATGGTAATTATCTAGGTCATTTATGATCTATAATTACAATAATAATGTTTATCCACTATTTAAAACAATATGTATTTTTGTACCGTGACTCAATATGCCACGATCTTAGATATGTTAGCATTAAAAAAAAGAGAGGAAGTAGTTGATCTTATATAGGGTCATTCCTAATGTTTTATACGCTTGAGACAAAGTAAAAAGAAAAAGTCCAATTAATCAACAATATGCAAACATGTATTGTCTAAAAAAACATAAAAAAAAATTTTACAAATCTTTTTTCAACTAAAATGTCTCTTATTTTATTGTCAAAATTATCCTTATTTTTTGGATCATAAAGATCTAATATAGGGATTAATTATTCATCTACTCTTAAATTTTCCAAATTGGATGCATTTGGTACAGATTATGCTTACATAAATTACTAGTATCCTCATGAATATCAACTCATCACTTAAATTTTTATTTGGCTATTCAAAACTACCTTCACCTAATTACTTAGGTTTCTCATTAGAGGAGCTCACATTTTAAATAAATTTATCGATAGCTCTTTTTTGGGTTTCTATTTACTTTTCTACTCGTTCCCTTTTTTTTTCCTTTTTTCACTTCTAGACAAATTCATTTTAAACAATATCATATTAAACAACTATAACACAACTGGACTAAAAAAAGAACAAAAACACATGCATAGAACTGGAAGAGCTAGGCAAGCATAATAGAACAACAATAGCTCAGTCATATATCACAAAAATATATGAATGCAATAATATATCTGCAACAAAGGAAAAAAAAGTAAATTTTAATGTTATGTATTAAATATATAAAAACAAATAGCAAACTTTTATGATAAAAGCTATCATACTCATAATCTATTTTCAATTTTCAAGTAATTATAAAATATAGAAAACTAATAGTGATTTACGTTTTACCAAAGAGAATAAATATTATCAACAAAATCCACATTATAGAAACATTGAAACTATATTTCATTAATAATCTACAAAATTAAATTTATACATACAAAATCAATCGAACTAATAAATCAAAAAATGCTAATTATAACTTAATAAATGAAAGAGAGAAAAATTGCAATTGAAGAAAGAAATAAGGGATAAAAACTATTAACTATGATATTTGCAAAATGAAAGAGAGATAAGTCATGCAGATAAATTCCTGGTAAGTTGATATTTGCCGATTGGATTATGGATGATATTTATTAATTGCAATTCTAAGTATAATTTCAATTCTAATTGAAATTTATTCGAGTAGCTTATCTCTCTTTCATTTTGTAGATATCATAGTTAATAGCTTTTATCCTTTATTTCCTTCTTCAATGGCAAATTGCAATTGAACAAGAAAATAAAATATGAATAAATTATAACCAAAATTTAATTTGAGTTTCGCCTGAAAAATAGAAAATTCTACCTAAATTGAAAAACTTATCATACTCAAAATCAAATTTCAAAATTTACCTAATCTTAACATAAAAAACTACTAAGAAAATCCAAATTTAAAAAAAAATAAAAACAAATTGAGAATTAAGAGAGCGAATGAGATGCATTTCTTACCTAGATGAGAATGGTGTTGATCGAGGCAAGACCAAGGAAAAATTTGTTGAATTTAAAGTCTTCTTTTACTAAATGTCAATTAGAAAAATGTGAATTTCAAAATCTAGCAGGAATAATTTTATTTCAAAATGCTCACTTTCACTATTGTCTTACCTCTCAAAAAGAAATCTTCAATTGTATTTTAACGGATCAAGTTGTCTTTTTTTTATAATCAAAATAAGAATGATGTTTGCTCCCTGAATAAATTATTTTTATATCTTTAAAGAAAGACCCTTTCCTTGCATGCTTATTAGCTTAAGTGGAAGGTTTCTGTGTTACGAATTAGTTTGCAATTAGTGAGCTCCCATGAGCGTGGGCCCTTCCTGCCCTTGCTCTTATGTGAACTAAGAGAATAAGAATGTGGTAAAATGAAAGCTCTTGATAAGCTATAAATGGAGAACTAGAAAGGAAACAATTGATTATATGGATGGGATCAAAGCCAGGTCTCTATTCAACCATTTGTCCCATTGCATCATATGATTTCTTGACCGTTTATTAATCACAATCATGGAAGTCCTTGGTGTCGGTGTCACAACCAGGTGCATGCTTTTGGATACCTCTGGGTCACAGGCACATCAATGAATAAAATTATTCTAAGAAATTCCGATTCTTAAAACTACCCATCACCTACGTGATTTAAGTTTTGGGGAAATTACAAACGTCTTTTTTGGTTACTTATTCGCTAGAAAGAGAAAAGGTGTAAATAAATAATAAAATCTAAACTTCCAATTGTTCCTACCATGATTTTTCTTAGACTGCAACCTCAATGACAGCTTTCGATCACTGAAACTTCCATGTTGTCCTTGTCCGCCCAGCTACTTGTTATAAGCTTCAAGAAATTGAACCGTTTCAAACTTAGCTTAGGCGTCGCTCCTCCAGGAACTTCGCTCGAACTAATTCCGACCCATATTCTACATTTGCTTTAACATGAAAGAAAAAAAAGTGGAACACTATATGGATTGTGCTCCGCGAAGAGTATCATTTTTTTTTTTAACTTTCAAATAATATAATATAGACAGCCTCAGTTCTCCAATCATTGACTCTTAGTTCCCATTACAAAAGAATATCCTTCTTCCACAGAAAGCAAAGCATTCTTATGGTGAGTCTAGCCCTTAAATTACAATGCCCTTGGGACACTAAAATTGCTATGGTTAAGCATTGGTGAGGAAATGACTAAAATATACACAGCCCTCTTCTGAAACGCCTTTCTTCTTAACACTCAAAGCCGCAAATTCTGATTGAAACTGATTATGCTACTAAGCTTGCACTACTCTAAAAACCACAAATGATTACAATAACGTGTGCAAGTTGAAATATCCAATGCTCCAAAAAACTGAGGAAGAAAAAAAAGTATCAACGTTTTGACTATCACTCGCAATTATGTCAGACCATTGTTATAATACAAAGTTCATTCTAGCATATCTTACCCTCATCCACATATCTTTTTGTTAGGTGAATTCACCGTCGTCACATTTTCAGCCAGTTTTAGAACCTGCTCTCCACACAAAACAGTGACAGTGTCAGCGTGTTATCGAAAATAATTAAGGAGCACCAATGATAACATATCAGGTGACAATACTCTATTTGATCAAAATCCACAGGAGGATTCATTAAGAAATATTGTAGGTTTAGAATGATAACTGAGAATTGCTAAGAAACTGGGTAAGTTAGGCCTGGGATGTCATGCAGTTTCAACAAGGCCTCAAATGAAGCCTGCACCGTCGCTAGATGGCTTCAATAGATGACAAACAGATCTTCACAAAGCAGATCTAGAAAAAATACAAAAATAAGATAGACAAGAACAATCTCTAGGTAGATCCATGTACAGAATGTCATAAGGTAAAGAAAGACATAATCACCCAGACTCAAACACCGACAAGAATTTTGATAATGCACCCAACAATTCAAGTTAGCTGGGACGCATCAGAAAGCAATAAAATAATTTTTACAGCCGAAGCCTACTTTCCTTATTTACTATAAAAAAAAGATGAAAATTTTCCATTCAGATGACAGTGTTCCATGAATTCCAAAAAGATTACTAATAGAAACGGGGTGTACCTCAAAGTCTCTTGACAACTAGAAGTGATGAATCTCCAAACCCTTTAACATACCCATTGCAGATTACAACCAATAACAGTACGCCAAATATTTTAGCCTGCTACCTGTATGGCACCAATTTCATCAACTTTTGAGTTCTTATGCTGCCAAAAATAAAAAGATAGATAATATACAAGCAAAATACTTCTTGAAATAATAAACATAACACATGTCAAATAATAGCCCTCCAAAGTCTTTTAACATAAAAATTTAATAAGAAACAGTGAACAATCACCCAAAAAAAAAAACTGATCATACTCTATTACCTCACTTTTTTTGTGCCTGGGGATGTCATTTAGATCTTCATTCCCATCATGTTTCCTTTTCTGGAAAAAAAGTATAAATCTCCACATCAACAACACATTAATAATGCAATAATATTTACTTAATAAAAATGGAAAAAATTTTCACCATTTTTTCTCTTATCTAAGTTTACAATGCACTCAAACAATGTCTCAAATAGAGTAATGATTTTCAACCTTTTCATGATGATTTTTTGAGTGATTACCACCAGAATCATGGTGCCCATTTCTATCCTTCTTCCTATCTTTGTCTTTATTCCGGTCCTTGTCTTTATGACAATGTTTGTGCTTTTTATGCTCTTTATCCTTCTCCTTACCTCTATTCTTGCACTTTTTGTGCTTTCTTGCCTTTTCCTTGGATTCAACATTTGAAGTTCCGGCAACTGTAGGTGTCCCCATCTCTGCCTACAGAAAATGAAGACCAAAGGTGGCATGATATGCATCAATCTAAAGGGAAAAGTTGAATAAGGAATGGTTAGCTCAAAACCAAAGTGACAAGCTAAAGAAAAACATCATCAAGAACAAATTCCTAGCAAAACTTGTCTTACAAGTGGCAAATCTATGGGCTTTGTTTCCTTCAGTTGGAAGGCCTCTCTAAGTACTTCTACGGCAAATGACTTTATTCTCGTACTACTAGCTTGAGAAGTGCTCTGAATAATTTGATCCAATTGCATTCCTTCTCCTTTTCTGATTTCAGTGCTTCCCACAACATTGCAAAGATAATGCGAGTCCGAAATAGATATAGGAAGTGAGCGCTTGCAGAAAAACTCATGGTGAGGTAACAACTTGAAGTGACTTACAAGATCAACAGAACCAGTTAGCTCTCTTGCCCCTAAAGTTTTAAGAGGACAGCAACTCGTCAGTGAACACAGTAAAAAGTTGGCGTAGCACATTTCAAATACTCGGTTATAACACGTAACAGTTATAATTGCTCAGTAAATTTTGCAAGGCACATGGAACATTAAAACTCTGATATTATGAGCATATTTCTAAACTGAAGATGGGGGCATAAAGAACACTCCATTGTGTTTGTTGAATCACTGGAGACTCTCTAAACTTGGAATTTGTCAAGCCAATCAAGGCTCTGAATCCTGCTTAGGAATAAATTAGGGAACAAGAAATTACGCCTAGATACCAATAATCTAATCCACGGATAAATATAATCAACAGCTACCTTGTGATCATAAATGGGACCAACATTCTACAAAAAAAATAATTAACCTATTGGAAGGAATTTCCTATAACAACTAAGGATTCTAATGCAAAAGAATTTAAAGTATATAGAAAAAATAAAAGAGGAAAAATGAGTAAACCACAAGCCTTAATTTGGCGGGATAAAGATTACGAATTGAGTTGAAAACAAAAAATAAGGGTTGAAATTTATATCATGTTAAGATTCCTTATTAGATAGGAAGTAGTAATAAGTTAAATATGTTATTCTATTTTACATATGTTATCCTAATGATTTAGAACTTGCAAATTTTTTATTAGAATAGGATTTAAATTTGTTAGGAATCTTTTCCTACTAGAATAAGGGTTCTAAGAACTTTATATATGTGTGTACTCAACCCTTCAATAATAACAAGCAAACTGAATTTTTTTTACAAACTTGAGTTTTCAACTAAAAGATGTAATGCTTTCTTCTAAGAGTGATTCTTAGACCCTAGGAGTGATTCCTAGTTTCCTACTATCCATCCTTTGTATTTTTCACTAGATTCCAACAAACCTAACCTAAATTTCAGCCATCTCAAACCTAAATTCTAGCCATATTAAACCCTAATATCCTAAGCCTAAATTTCCAGCAATCAAACCTTAAAATTTCAGCTAAGCAAAATCTAAAAATTCAACATTCTTAGCCAAAATTCAACCCTGAAAATTGATATTCTAGCAGCCTAATATCAGCCATATTTTCTATTCTTTTAGCTACTAATTAATGATTTTTCTATTTGTCCTACAACAATTTGCTATCAGAGTTTTGGTTAATGATGGCAACACGTAGCGGAAGGGCATATAGAGAAATATTCAGTGATCAAAAGCGAGATGAAATACTTCCAAGTGTTATAGAAAGATTGAACCTTAATTATCCTCAATTACAAGGTGCTCCAAGAACTAAGCCAAAAAACAATATCAGACAATAAACTACAATTGATGGTGAGACCGACGAAAGTGAAATCCAAGACAAAGAGGTTGACACTAATCAACAGCTAAAGGGGTTAGGAAATCAATGCTTATTGAGAGATCCAAGACAAAGAAACCAACCAGCAGCATATGAAGAGCGCATGGGAGCCTTTAGAGGCCATGATAGAGTTGAAAAACACAACAAATTCGATGACATTACCAAGAAAGTTTGTGTTGAAACCCCTGATTATGTAGGAAAGATGGATCCACTCCTATTCTTAGACTGAACAACAACAATGGAAGGTTTCTTTGATTAGTAACACATGTCAAAAGATCAAAAGTTTGATTCGCAAAGACGAAACTAGTTGGACATGCTAAACTTTGGTGGAGATTAGTAGAGGATAGACTTTGAAAAATAGGCCAGCCACCAATTGTTGATTGGGAAGATGTAAAGCTAAAGTTATCAAAAAAATACTTACCAAGCTAAAGTTATCAAAAAAATACTTATCATTTTATTATCAGGAAGATCTCTAAGATCAACTAACAATCCTTAGAAAAGGGATTATCTTAGTAATTGAGTACATGGAAATATTTGATGAACTTTCCACCCGATGTGAAGGAATGGAGCCAGAACGACAACTTATATCTCACTACAAAAATGACTTAAGGGAAAAAATTTGCAAGGAGCTAATAATGCAAAGGATTTACAACCTTGAAGATGCATATCAATTGGCTTTAAGAGCGGAACAATACTTAGGACAAGTAACTAAAAGTTTCAAAGTCAAGCTAGGGAGTTTGGCATGAAGAGAACTACAATGATGCAAAACTCTAGACCAACACCCAATGCATCAAAATCTACACAACAAAATAACTACAAAACTTCTCAAGGAGCTAAATTTAAAGGAAAAGTTGTAGCTGAGACTGGGACGAAAGGAGGCCGCAGTGAAAAGAAATGCTTCCGATGCAACTGGAGGGGCCACTTTGCTTATGAATTTCCTAATAAATGTTTGCATACGACGGGAGAAGAAGAGGAAGAATCTGATGAGTACATGTGTGAGAACAAAGCTGGGTAGGAGTTGGAAGGAGACTCTAGTAATGAACTAGCTAGTCCTACAAATCTTAATGTAGTGAGACGCATATTCAGAGATAAAGTATGCAAGGTTATCATTGATGGAGGTAGTATGAATTTTGTATTAGAGAACATGGTGAAGCAATTGAATTTACTCATAGAGAAACATCCAAATCCCTACAAAGTTGCCTGGTAGATGATATCACTATACCAGTTGCTCGAAGGTGCTTGGTGTCTTTCAAATTAGGAATCTATGAGGACTTTATTTGGCATAAAGTCAATCCTATGAAGGTATCTCACATTTACTTGGGTGACCGTAGCTTTACAATTGATATGTGCAGCACTTCGAAAAAGCTAACACTTATAGTTTATAGTTCATGGATGAAAGTAGACAAGGTAGAAAAACAAAGAGGAAGTACTAAGACAACCATAACTGCAAAGAAAAAGCCTGTTAATATTCTTAAGGAGAGAGAATTTGAAGTTGTTAGCAAGGAAAAAGGGATTGTTTTTGCAATGGTAATAAGGGAATTAACAGAAACAACACACGAAACACCCTTTATCATACCAAAAGAAGTGGTAGAATTGTTAGCTAATTTTTAAGACCTTACACCGGATGATCTACTAGATGAACTACCTCCTCTACGAGATATTCATTATGCTATTGACTTGGTACTTGGATCCACTCTACCAAATCTTCCAACCTATCGCTTGAATACTATTGAGAATGAAGAGTTGAAGAGACAAGTAGAGGAGTAATTAAAAAAAGGATTTATTTATGTGAGTAAGAGCTGTTTTGCCCTATATCTTATTTCTTAGAGAATGTAGTACATATATACATGTATATGAATACCGAATAGGATAGAGGATCTATACAAATACATAAGACAATCCTAGGATAATGTTTATCCCTAAGATAATGCTATCTAATCTACATACTTTGATTACAATCTAATTATCACAATATTATGTGATAATACCATATCTTAACCACACTCCCCCTCAAGTTGGATAGTAGAAATCAATCATGTCTAACTTACTAATACATTCTTCAAACACTTGTCTTTTGAAGTCCTTTGGTAAATACATTTGATGTCTGCTTCTTCGTTGGTACATACGTTAGGCATATAGTCCCATCTTCAATTTTTTCCTTGATAAAATGTCAATCAACTTCAACATGCTTTGTTTTCTCATGGTGGACTGGATTTTATGCCAGGCTTAGGGCTGCCTTGTTATCACAATAATGCTTTATAGGTGACTCAAAAATGATTCCCATTTTGTTAGCACTCTTTTTAACCAGAGACTTTCATAAATCTCTTTTGCAACTGCTCTTAGTTCAGCTTCTGCACTACTCTTGGCTACCACCTTTTGCTTCTTACTTTGCCACATGACCAAATTTACCCACGCGAAAGTGCAATATCCAGTAGTTGATCGTCTATCCTCTTCTGAACTTGCCCAATCTGAATCATTATATATTTCAATTGTTCTTTGATCTCCCTTCTTGAATAATAATCCTTTCCCAGGAGTACCCTATAAGTATCGTAAGATCTTATAAACTGCCTCAAAATGCTTACTCTTTGGTGCATGCATGTAGCAACTTACAACACTCACGACAAAAGCAATATCTAGTCTAATATGAGACAAATAAATCAGTCTTCCCAGGAGTGTCTGGTATTCTTCATGGTTAACCATTTTATCTTCTTCATCTTCGAACTTTGTACTTTCAATGGAAGTGTTGCTTGGTTTACATCCTAACATTGTTGTTTCCTCCATAGATCAAGAATGTACTTCCCTTGTGAGATGTAAATCCCTTTCTTTGATCTAGCTACTTCATTTCTCCTAAGTCTTTAACTTCAAATTCTTTCCTCAAAGCTGACTTGAGTCTCGTAATTTCCTCTGCATCATCACCAGTTAAGACAATATCATCTACATACACAATCAAAATTGTCTTCTTACCTTCCTTAATTCTGAAGAACATTGAATGATTTGATTGAGCTTGTGTGGATCCTTCTGCTTTTAGGACTTTGGCAAATCTTTCAAACCAAGCTCATGGTGATTGTTTCAGCCCCTATAGGGATTTTCTTAGTTTGTATACTCTGTTTCCTCCTCCTTCCTCATCAAACCCCGGAAGAAGTTTCATATACACTTCTTCCTTTAGTTTGCCATCTAAGAAGGCATTTTTAATGTCAAGTTGTTGAAGGGTCCAGTCCAAGTTTGCAGCTACAGATAGCAATAGTCTGATAGTATGCCATAGGTGCAAATGTCTCCTTGTAGTCCATCCCATAGGTCTGAGCATAGCCCTTTGCTACCAATCTCGCTTTATACCTCTCAATGGAATCATCATCCTTATATTTGATTGTGAATATCCACCTACACCCCACTGGTTTCTTCCCTTTTCGCAAATCAACTTCTTCCCACATTTCATTCTTTTTAACTGCTCTTCTTCAAAAGCTGCTTCTCTCCATTCTGGAACTTTAAGAGCTTCTTAGATATTATTGGGGATGTCAATTCTGTCCAGATTAACAATAAATGCTTTATATTGAGACAATAGAGCATCATAAGAGACAAACCCTTCTATCAGGTGCATGGTACATGACCTAGATTTCTTTCGCAAAGCCATTGCAGTTCTAGATCTGCATTGTCTTCTTGTTGCTTACTACTCTAAGCTTTTTCCACAAGAACCTGCATGGGTTCAGAGATTGCTATAGCTTCAGGAACAGGGAGTGTACTACTTGTTTTCTTCTTCCAAGAGTACAATTTGAGTGTACGGTTAGGCATGGCTACTTCTATATCAGGATTTGCATTGAACATAGGCGCAAGGATAGGTTCAGGAACAAATCTAGGTTTAGGAATAGATGTACAAGGAGGTTCAAGCTGAGATTCATTACCAAACTCACTCCAATACTCCCCCTGAATCGAAGACTTGAAATAGAAGGAATCTATCTCAAAAAAAGAGACATCGCAACTAACAAACAACCTTTTTGATATAAGATCATAGCATTTATACCCTTTTTGTGTAGCAGAATAACCCAGAAAAACACATTTTTGGATCTTCGATCAAGTTTGTTGGGTGAATAACTGTGAATAAAGACTGTACACTCGAAAACCTTTAGAGGAAGGTTCTAGATGGGTGGTAGTATGGATTTCTTGAAACTTATGAAGAGGTGTTTTGAAAGAAAGAACACGACTAGGCATTTGATTAATAAGGTAGGTTGCAGTAAGGATAGCATCCCCCAAAAAAAATTTTGGAACATTGTTAGTGAACATCAAGGCCCTAGCTACTTTAAGGTGTCTATTTTTCCACTCAGCAATCCCATTTTGTTGAGGACTATTGATACAAGTACTTTTGTGGACAATTCTATGTTTTTGGATGAATGTATGAAGATTTTGACTAAAATTTTCAGTACCATTGTCAGTATGAAGGACTTGACTACTTGTTTGAAATTGATTTTTTATCATCTGATAGAAGTTGATGAACACGATAAGGACTTTAGATTTATCCTTCAAAGGAACACACAACACAAACGAGTATGATCATCGATGAATATAATGAACCAATTTGAATTGGTTCTATTAGTAACACGAAATGGGCCCTAAAGATCACTATGGATAACTGAAAAAGGTTTTATGGGTTTGTATTTAGACCTTGTAAAAGAAATTCTTTGGTGCTTAGCAAATTCACAAGCATCACATTGAACACAAAGATCTTTATTTATTGAAATATTTGGAAACAATCGTGACATATACTGGAAGTTTGGATGAGCTAACCTTTTATGCCATATCAATAGTTCATCATTCTTATGGACAATCACACTATTACTCAAGCTATAAGAAGTAGAATGACTTTCTTCATCTTCAAAGACATACACTCCATCCACCTCTTTAGCACTACCAATTATCTTTCCCCGATGATAGGTCCTGTAGAACACAATGAGTAGGGAAAAAAATGAGCACTATAATTAGCTTCTTTTGTCAATTTACGAACTGAAAGGAGGTTACAGTCTAGATTCAGAACATGTAGAACATAATGTAATTTCATAGAATTTGTTACTTAGATATCTCCTTTTCCTGCAACCAAAGAAGAATCACCATTTGCTACCTTAACCTTTTCATGCCCAGCATAAGAAAAATATGAATGAAACAGGTTATAGTCAGTTGCCATATGGTCTGATGCTCCAGAATCAACTATCCATTTCTTCCTACCATATGAAGATAAAAGAGCTTGTATGATATTACCTCTCATAGTAGCATTGGCAACTGTACTCATCTTTTGTTGATGGCTGTCATTTTGGAGATTCTTTAGTATTACCAATAATTTCCCTAGTGAAATATTCATCTCACTAGCTTCTTGTTTCTGACTAACTTCATATTTTTCTATTCCCCCTTCACTAGATACTTGATAGCCTCGGTTTTTTCCTTTTCATGGTTTTCAATCTGGAGGCTTTGCATGGATGTCCTAGCATATGTCTTTGGTGTGATCACACCACTTCTTCTGAACCTTCTCACTGGATTCATCACGGGACATCAATGCAAACGCTTCATTAGTAGGTATTGGAGAAAAAGTTTGTTCTTCTTTTGACTCCTCTTTCAGCATAATTTTCCTCCTTGCAGCTTCCCTCCAAACTTCAAGAAAAACTTCTCTACCAACTCTACTTAGGATTCTGCCACGGACATCATCCAATATTTTGTTGAGACTAGCCAAAAATTCAAATACTCTTTCTTTTTCAATTTTCTAGTTGTACATCACAACATCTTCCTTGCACTTCCACTTTTCATTCGACAAAAGGTCAAGTTCCTACCATAATGCTACCATTTCGACCCAATATTCTGTAACTTCTCTGTCACCGTGCTTCACCTGCCACAACTTTGTTTTTATCTCGTAGATTCGCGATGCATCCTCTCCATCAGAGTATGATTGTCACACCCCTTCCTAGATTTCTCGAGCTGTTGGTACAAACATGAAGGTATGTTTGATCGACGGTATCATGGTGTTGTTAAGCCATGATGAGACCATGGAGTTGTCTATCTCTCACTGTCGCGCAGCTTGTGAGTTCATTGAATCTGGAACATTTCCATCTCCAATGATAAAGCTCAACTTCCCACGTCCTCCAATGGCGAGTTTCATAGCTTGAGCCCACTCCCGATAGTTCGTTCCATTCAACTTGTCAAAGACGATGATAACTGAAGTTCCTTCAAGACCAGAGGTCATTGATGACTGACCTCCAGTATGGTTTGGATTCGCCATGGAGGATCCCTTAAGATTGGAAGCCATTTCTTGACTTGCCAGGGTTGACTCCTCAGTTTCACTATCTCTTTCACGTGGCTCTGATACCATGTGAATAATAGTTGTTTTGCTCTATATCTTATTTCTTAGGGAATGTAGCACATATATACATGTATATGAATACCAAATAGGATAGAGGATCTTACACATACAGAAGATAATCCTAAGATAATGCTATCTAATCTATATAATCTGATTACAATCAGATTATCACAATATTATGTGATAATACCGTATCTTGACCACAAATGTTATCCTACAATTTTAATAGGGGGAAAAAAGAGATAAACCAATGAAATGGAAAAATACTCTAGTATTGTGATTTAAGAACTATTGCCTAATATTGTTTAAGGGCAATCCTTCATATTCTGGTATGAGTTAATATTTGTATCTCGATTTCAGCTGTTTAATTATTTTTAGTAGTGTTCTATAACCAGTCATCTTCTGTTTGGTCAATAATTAGGGGTTGAGAACTGCACTAGCTTCTGGTGCTGACAAAGATGAAGAAGATTCTGAAGGAAGAACAGCACTGCATTTTGCTTGTGGGTATGGAGAGGTATGACCACTTAAAACCTGCTTGCTTCTTTGCATGGAATATGAGAGAAGACAGATTGTGGGAGGGTTGTTGCGGGATGAGAGTGATGCAATTTCTTTTCATTTAGATGTAGCTTGGTTGCATAGTGGCTGCCAAAAATCGGTTTTGGGGGAACATTAATGAACTGAGAAGCAAGGTGATTCTACCAAATCAAGCACCTTGACTTCACTCAAAAATAATATTTCAGAGTTCATTACTTTATTGTTGAAATTAAAATTTTAAACCACGTTCAATTAAACTCCAGTTATGGTCTTTTAGGTGATTATGCTATAATCAAAATTTTCTTCCTTTTGTTTAATATAAATTGTTCACTGCAGTGGATTAATCTGTTCTTCTGAGAGAGAGCACTCCAGAGGAGTTTTTTGTTTAGTATATGTTTTAGAGGCTTTTTAACACTGTTGGAGTACATCCTAACATTTTTTTACAGTTTCAACTGTTGATTCATTTCATCCGATGACTTACAAACAGTTGGCTGCGTTTTATTACCTTTTGCTAGATCTTGGTACTTGTAGTGACTTTCTTGCATGATTTGTTGGCAACCTCACTTTAGACTTTAGTAATCAATTTATCTTACGTCCTTTTGCATTGCATAGAATTTTCTTGAAGAAATATGTTGAATGAGGCACAATCAGAGTAATTGTATGAAGTAAAATTGATGTCGGACAGATAGAAGAATTATTAACTAGTAGCTAAAAGCACAAAATTATGAAGTACGACTGATTAGTGGCTGCTGGAATATTAGGTTTCAAGGTTGAATTTTGGCTAGGAATGCGGAAATTTCAGATTTTGTAAAGCTGGGAATTTTAGGTTGGATTGCTGGAAATTTAGGCTTAGGAGTTTAGGACTTAATATGGTTGGAATATAGGTTTGAGATGGCTAGAATGTAGGTTTAAGAGGGCTGGAATTTAGGTTAGGGTTGATGGAATTTAGAATAGAAACACAAAGAATGAAAGGTAGGGAACTAGGAATCACTCCTAGGGTCTAAGAATCACTCTTAGAAGAAAGCATCACACCTTCTAGTAAACAAAACTCAAGTTTGTAGAAAAATTCAGATTGCTTGTTATTAATGAAAGGCTAAGTACATATATATAGTGTTCTTAGAATCCTTATTCTAATAGGACAGGACTTCTAACTTAAATGCTATTATAATAGAAATTCTATAAATCCTATATAATTAGGATAGCATATCTTAATAAGAACAACATAATACTTCTACTTCCTATCTAATAAGGAATCCTATACAATCTGGATTTTAGCCTTTATCTTTGATGTTAACTCAGTTCTGACACAGCGGAAGTAGTTAAGTAGACATTATAGGTAAAACTTAGGATTTAATCAACAAGAGAAAGTTTCTCTAAGGAAAATTTCCTGCAGAAGCTTTCATTAAAGGCAATTTTTTTTTGGTCCCCCAAATTATTTGTTAACCCTCCCTTTTATACCCTAAAGTGGCACATGAAAGTCCTAATTCTAGTGTGAAAAGGATTGATTGAAATCCTTTTCTAAAGCTAACTTATTTCCTTTTCTGGCTAGATAAGAAAACCTGCCTAACTAGGAAAATTAAAATAAAATAAAACAGAAACAAATCATAATGGGTATATGACAATATAACCAAATCCTAATAGATCGAGGACAACATAAACAAATCCTTATGGGTTCAATCCTTTATTAAATTCCTAATCTTCATCCCACCAAATTAGGACTTGTGGTTGACTAATCTTTCCTCTTTTATTTCTTCTATATACTTTAAGTTCTTTTGCATTAAAAATATTTTAAAGTCAATAGTTGGTTATATTATGACATGGTTAGATTCTCGCAGACTCGCACTACCACAGAAGTAGCAAGAGACCAACTCTGATCATCATTTCTTTTCTTGCTATGGTTTGCACTTATTCTAATAGGAAAAGGATTTCTAACTTAAATCCTATTATAATAGAAATTCTATGCATCTTATACAATTAGGATAGCATATCTTAATAAGAACAACATAATACTTCTACTTCCTATCTGATAAGGAATCCTATACAATCTGGATTTTAGCCTTTATCTTTGATGTTAACTCAATTCTGACACAACGGAAGTAGTTAAGTAGAGATTTTAGGTAAAACTTAGGATTTAATCAACAAGGGAAAGACAGTTTCTCTAAGAAAAATTTCCTGCAGAAGCTTTCATTAAAGGCAATTTCTTTTTGGTCCCCCAAAATATCTGTTACCCTTTTATACCCGTAAAATGGCACATGAGAGTCCTAATTCTAATGTGAAAGGATTGATTGAAATCCTTTTCTAAAGTTAACTTATTTCCTTTTCTGGCTAGACAAGAAAGCCTGCCTAACTAGGAAAATTAAAATAAAATAAAATAAAACAGAAACAAATCCTAATGGGTATATAACAACATAACCAAATCCTAACAGATCGAGAACAACATAAACAAATCCTTATGGGTTCAATCCTTTATTAAATTCCTAATCTTCATCCCACCAAATTAGGAATTGTCGTTGATTAATCTTTCCTCTTTTATTTCTTCTATATACTTTAAGGTCTCTTGCATTAAAAATATTTTGAAGTCAATAGTAAATGACTTGGTTATATCATGACATGGTTATATTATCACAGACTCGCACTACCACAGAGGTGGGAATAGACCGCCTCTGATCATCATTTCTTTTCTTGCTATGGTTTGCACTTATTCTAATAGGACAAGGATTTCTAATTTAAATCCTATTATAATAGAAATTCTATATATCCTATACAATTAGGAGAGCATATCTTAATAAGAACAACATAATACTTCTACTTCGTATCTAATAAGGAATCCTATACAATATGGATTTTAGCCTTTATCTTTGATGTTAACTCAATTCTGACACAGCAGAAGTAGTTAAGTAGAGATTTTAGGTAAAACTTAGGATTTAATCAACAAGAGAAAGATAGTTTCTCTAAGGAAAATTTCCTGCAGAACCTTTCATTAAAGACTTTTTTTTTTTGGTCCCCCAAAATATCTGTTAACCCTCCCTTTTATACTCCTAAAGTGGCACATGAGAGTCCTAATTCTAATGTGAAAAGGATTGATTGGAATCCTTTTCTAAAGCTAACTTATTTCCTTTTTTGGCTAGACAAGAAAACCTGCCTAACTAGGAAAATTAAAATAAAATAAAACGAAAACAAATCCTAATGGGTATATGACAACATAATCAAATCCTAATAGATCAAGGACAACATAAACAAATCTTTATGGGTTCAATCCTTTGACTAATCTTTTCTCTTTTATTTTTTCTATATACTTTAAGTTCTTTTGCATTAAAAATATTCTAAAGTCAATAGTAAATGACTTAGTTATATTATGACATGGTTATATTCTCACAGATTGGCACTACCACAAAAGTGGCGATAGACGAACTCTGATCATCATTTCTTTTCTTGCTATGGTTTGCACTTATTCCACTAGGACAAGGATTTCTAACTTAAATCCTATTTTAATAGAAATTCTATGCATCCTATACAATTAGCATAGCATATCTTAATAAGAACAACATAATACTTCTACTTCCTATCTAATAACGAATCCTATACAATGTGGATTTTAGCCGTTATCTTTGATGTTAACTCAATTCTGACACAGCGGAAGTAGTTAAGTAGAGATTTTAGGTAAAACTTAGGATTTAATCAAGAAGAGAAAGATACTTTCTCTAAGGAAAATTTCCTGCAGAAGCTTTCGTTAAAGGCAATGTCTTTTTGGTCCCCCAAATTATCTGTTAACCCTCCCTTTTATACCCCTAAAGTGGCACATGAGAGTCCTAATTGTAGTGTGAAAAGGATTGATTGAAATCCTTTTCTAAAGCTAACTTATTTCCTTTTCTGCCTAGATAAGAAAACCTGCCTAACTAGGAAAATTAAAATAAAATAAAACAGAAACAAATCCTAACAGGTATATGACAACATAACCAAATCCTAACAGATCGAGAACAACGTAAACAAATCCTTATGGGTTCAATCTATTATTAAATTCCTAATCTTCATCCCACCAAATTAGGAATTGTGGTTGACTAATCTTTCCTCTTTTATTTCTTCTATATACTTTAAGTTCTTTTGCATAAAAAATATTTTGAAGTCAATAGTAAATGACATGGTTATATTCTCGCAGACTCGCACTACCACAGAGGTGGCAATAGACCAACTCTAATCATCATTTCTTTTCTTGCTATGGTTTGCACAAAGTTAGTGCTTAAAAGTTCATGATTACTTGGAACCTAATATTTTAACATTTAAAATTTCCTAGGATATGCAGTGTATACGCTAGGAAGCAAAGCAAAATAAAGAAAAAAGAGTTCTAGAACTAACTGAATTGCAAATATGGGAATTTGATTCTTTTATTGGATTTTGGTTCCCTGTAGAAACAGAACTGGAAAAACTGTTTTGTGACAAACATTTACCCGCATGAAACTTGTAAGTGTTCTGCAATGAGAGATCTCAAGGTGAATGTTGGTCTTCCATCTTGCTGGAAGATGTACAGCTAGTTGATTGATCCACAAGGCAGATAACACTCTTGCTGATTGGCTTCTGAGCTGTAATTGAGCGAATTTCTTTTGTCTGGCTGATGTTAAGAAAATGTGCTTGATTTTTTTTTTGTTTCAGTTGAAATGTGCTCAAATCCTGCTTGAGGCTGGAGCGACCGTTGATGCAGTGGATAAAAATAAGAATACT
This sequence comes from Erythroxylum baracoense, assembly GCA_025629805.1. Lineage (NCBI taxonomy): Eukaryota > Viridiplantae > Streptophyta > Magnoliopsida > Malpighiales > Erythroxylaceae > Erythroxylum > Erythroxylum baracoense. The sequence goes on along the minus strand of JAOTAY010000190.1, from coordinate 41,222,582 downwards.
GCGCTTCACTATGCAGCAGGATATGGAAGAAAGGATTGTGTTGCCCTTCTTCTTGAAAATGGCACCGCGGTGTAAGTCAATAGTTTAAAAAAGTGATATTTTCTTCTGGCTTCACATTAACCAATTTTGTATTTGGGATATTATGGTGCAGTACGCTTCAGAACATGGATGGTAAGACTCCAATTGATGTTGCAAAGTTGAACAACCAGCATGACGTTCTGAAATTGCTTGAAAAGGATGCCTTCCTTTAATAACTTGGGTTACGGAATGCTATTTGTTTGTGATTGTTATATTTGCTGTTGTAGTACTGTTTACATATTCTTAATGGTTTTATGGTAACATAATCCGTAAAATTTCCTTACATGTGGGAATGATAGGCATCTCAGTTTATTTGCCAACCAAAGCCATGAATACCATAATGTCATGGGAATGTTCCAGCACTACTTGTTACTTTGTTTTACCATTTCCAAAATGTAACTTAGTGTTAATAATGTTCCCCTTCGGCTCCAAATATAAGACGCTTGCAGATGCCTGCCTCTTGATCAAACCTGAAAAGATAAAATGTGATGCACAGCTATGGTCTGGTACTTAGGACGAACACGTGTGAGAGGTACTCAGAATATTAGAATTATAGTCCCTGATACTGAAAGTTTTCATTGCCAAGAACATCTCTCAATCGGATATTTGGATCAGGTCTGGACTGCGGAGATGATGACAAAGTGATTAGAGTCCGGTTCAGTCTGAATCGACAAGCAAAAGCCTGAAAAGTGCCAAGATGTTGTCGATCCGTACTGAAAGTCTAAAATATTGGATAAGATAAAATAGTGATAAATACGCCTACCGAAAATAGACGCTGTGGCTGTGGTGGATATTACTGTTATGGGAAGACACTATTCGTTGCATGGTACGTTAGGAAGGGAATATAAGGAATGGATTATGGATCATGAGACAGAGGAAGCAGAGAATTGAATTGAGCTTAGAGTTACGATACATATGGATATGATGATTAGAATGTTGCACTTTCCTTCTCATTCTTCTTATCGTCGTCGTCGTGGTCATCATCATCGGCTTGCTTTTTGCCACTCTACCAACAGTAGCCTATCATCTTCAGTTTCATACAAATGGAACGCAGTTTCCTTCTCATCATCGCTCTTTTTTCCTGTGGATAATATGATTCTCGGTCCAACTACTACTTATATACCACTTGCCTCGCCCCACGAAAAAAATCAGGAGATTGAGGAACAGTTTGAAGGTTCAGATGATGGGGGTTTTAGTGGTGGTGTTAATGGCGGCAAGTGGGGAAGTATCGTATCATCGTGCTTCGTAGGCGTGCTCACGGGCGTTTCGGTGGTACTCTTCAATAATGGAGTCCATCAGATACGTGACTTCTTCTGGGATGGAATTCCCTATGGAATTGGAGGGGCGTCCACTTGGTTAAGGGACGAAACCCTCGGCCTCGGCTCTAGTTGGACCACTCGAGTCATCTTGGTGCCCGCCTGTGGTGGCTTCATTGTTAGCCTTTTGAAAGCAATTCAAAATGCTCTTGCTCTGTCCGACTACAGCAAGCCTCCTTCTCTTCTTCAACCTTTGATAAAAGCAATGGCTGCTTGTTTCACCCTGGGCACTGGGAATTCTCTGGGGCCTGAAGGTCCTAGCGTCGAGATTGGGTCATCCATTGCCAAGGCAGTGTCTTCCCTCCCTCTATTTCGTCTTCCGAATTCCCAGTCTAAGCTTTCTCTTTTGGCTGCTGGCTCCGCTGCTGGCCTCTCTTCTGGTTTTTCCATCTTTCCTTTTTTTTTTCCCTACCATTATCAACAATGCTACTCATCTGCTTACTTATTACGTTGTGTATATCTATGCTATGCTTCTCACCCCTTTCTCATCTCTCAGGATTCAATGCTGCTGTTGCCGGTTGTTTCTTCGCTGTAGAGTCAGTTCTGTGGCCATCTCGATCAGATTTTTCCATGTCTACTACTAACACCACTTCTATGGTTATAATAAGTGCTGTGATTGCTTCTGTTGTATCAGAAGTTGGACTTGGTTCTGAACCTGCCTTTACGGTCCCAGACTATGATTTTCGCTCACCTGGGGGTAAAACTCTCACGTCTTTTGTTCTTTTCGATCTTTCTGTTACCTTAACTTACATCTTCACTGGTCCTCGTTCACTTTTTCAAAGTTATGCCCTGTGGTCCTGATCTGAAATGTGTTCTTATGCAAGTCAACGATTCTCTCTTCTATCATTTCTGATCACGTTCTCTTCCATCTAAACTGAGCAACTCCCTTTACGTTGTGATTTAAAAACGTTATCTGAACCTACACAAAGACCACTATATGCCATTCTGCCTTCCCACAAAATTTTGCGAAGCTGGTAGCTTTCAGTCAATTTTTCCCTACTGCTACCTGTTAGTGTCATTGTCATGGCAACTATGGTTGAGATTATGGCTGCATTCAGTTGTAGCATTCCCATGGAGAGCATTTTTGTCGGTTCAAAGTGTCAACTTTCCACGATGAAGGTCAATGCATGTTCTAAATATCAACTGTGCAAGGAAGTGTTGATTAGATGTGCTATTTGGAACTGAATAATTTATTTGGGACAAACAGTAGTAGCTAGCCAACTTTATGTTTAAAGATACCAAATACACATGTCCTAAATATAAAGATGAAGATTTGATTTTACCGTTAAAGATGTTCCTTTTCAATTTCAGAGCTCCCATTGTATCTATTGCTGGGCATCATATGTGGCTGGGTTTCGCTGACCCTGTCTAAATGCACATCATTTATGCTTTCACTTGTTAACAATATTCACCAGTCTGTTGGCCCACCAATGGCCATGTTCCCTGTGCTGGGTGGCTTAGCTACTGGGATAATAGCTTTGGCGTATCCTGAAATCCTTTACTGGGGTTTTGAGAATGTTGATATTCTGTTGGAGTCCCGGCCACTTGTGAAAGGCCTCTCAGCTGAGTTGTTGCTTCAGCTGGTAGGAATCAAGATAGTAGTAACTTCTTTATGCCGGGCATCCGGATTGGTAGGAGGACATTATGCGCCATCCCTCTTTATTGGTGCCGCAACTGGTATGGCATATGGGAAACTAATTAGTTTTGTAGTCAGTCAGTCTGAGGCAACATTTCAATTTTCTGTCTTCGAATTGGCATCGCCTCAAGCATACGGCCTGGTATGATTCTTCACAAAATTGTGTATGTGGTCTAGAAGTCAGAACTACTGGATCATTTAATAGCATGTTTGAAGAATTCCAAGCTGTCGGCATTGTTGCAGGTCTCGCGTGTGTGAAATATACACACCAACAGCAACCATCATGAGACAATACGCACTACCACATCAAGATACTGTCTAGAAATAAGGACAAAAGTTGTTATGCTATAACAGAACCTGTCCATACACGTGTCATATTTACATTTGCTTTGTATATGTATATAAACTAAGCACTGTTACAGAGCCGTAGGCGGTGTACAACTTCACAACAAATTGGTCTTGTCTTGTTAATCCCCAACGAGTTCATCTTCGATTCAAGAATGTTTATGTTTTCCTTTGTTGGCGAACTGCAATGCCAGTTGCATGTTTAAGTTTTGCTGTCATTAGAACTTTCTGTTAGTCTGTGCTGACTGGAATTCTGCTGCGCCTTTTACACTTTTGATGAATAGTTTGGAAGTTGCGCTGGGAAATTAAGTACGTCTGAATCAGCTATCATCTTATCCGATTGCAGGTTGGAATGGCTGCAACTCTTGCCGGGGTGTGTCAGGTACCGCTTACTGCTGTGTTATTGCTATTTGAGCTAACACAAGATTATCGTATAGTTCTACCGCTGTTAGGAGCTGTAGGATTGTCTTCATGGATTACATCTGGGCAAACAACAAGAGTAGATACCAGTAAACTCATTCAACGAAATATTGTTCCAAGTGAAAAATCGGAAGTCATTTTCCCTGATTCAATTGAGCAGTCTTCTGATTATGTACTTCCTGACAAGCCAACTTCTGCAAATTACATCTGCGAAATCGAGAGTTCTCTTTGTGTAGATGATTCTTCTGTTGAAATTGAAGTATTCTTAAAGACTATCCATGTCTCAGATGCCATGATAACAAGATTTGTAACTGTTCTTATGAGCACTTCACTAAGTGAAGCGGTGGCTCTTATGCTTTCGGAGAAGCAGTCTTGTGCAATGATTGTCGATAATGATAATAAGTTGATTGGTTTATTTACACTCAAACACATAGAAGACTTCAGCAAAACGGCAAAACTAAAAGACAAGAGAACCAAGGTAGAAAGATTCTTCTCATCAAAAAGTTTCTAAAACTGTTTTGTAAACCTCTCCCTGTCTTGAACAGTATTATTTCTCTTAAAATCAAATGCAAAAATGAGTTCATAATCTTTTTGTAGTTTTTGCAACAAAAGTGAGGAAGGTAAGGAAAATGGGAATTGTTTTTTATCTATTCTGTTACAAGGGATTTAAGGTTCCCTTAGCAAAATTCTTTTGGTTCTTTAATGATTCAGCTTTCAGTTATGCTGACTACTGGTAAACTATCGCTCTCTCTCTACATTTAACCGAAAAAATCTCAATAAGTTTCAAGTATAGAGATTTTAGTCTTCCTTTTCTGGAGTGCCAGAGTGCCTGTTGAGTAGCAAATTGAATTCCCCTAACATTCTTTGGAATTAATATTGACGAAGGCTGCTTTTGTTTCAGGACTTTTTAGTATCTGAAATGTGTTCATTGGATGGCCAAAAATGTCTAGTAACATGGACTGCCAGGCCAAGTATGGATCTTCTATCTGTCCAAATGATCATGGACATGCGAGGTATCAAATGTGTTCCAGTTGTTTCAGAGCATATCAAAGGCCAGAAGCGTCCTGTTGGCTTCTTGGATCGAGAATGTATCAGTCTAACTTGCAGGTGTGTTGATATTATTTCGATGCTGTCTTAATTGGAAACTTTTAGCTAGCTGCAAGACTGTCATGTTACACGCTGCATCTCTATCTTTGTTAATTTCAGCTGTAGTTATGCACTGTCTGCTTCAACAAGTCTATATCTTAATTTTCAATTAAGATAATGTGTTTGTATTCCTCTTGACTTGACTATTTATTTGTGAAAGTAGTTTTATCGTTATACAAAACTATGTTTGTAACACTCAAGTCTAACTCCTTTGATGGCTGGTGTAGATGTCAACTCCTTTGATGGCTGGTGTAGATGTGATCTTTCCTTTAAAACTTTTTTCTAGTAGGAAGCCAATATATTGGTGTCTAAAACTTAGGTTTATCTTGTTCAATGTTTACATACGCAGAAGAAAATTGCATTCTGCATCGGAAAAATTGTGTTTGAACCATCATCCAATGTATTACTATTTTCTCATCTTTTTGGTGGATTGGTACAGGGCTGTGGCAGCTCGAGAATCCTTAGATGGTGCCAAGTCCTAAAAGCCAAAGCCATGAACGATGACGTAGAGTAACTCCCTAGCTATACTCATGGAGCAGTACCTACCTATCCCAGTTAAAAACCCTTCAACGCTCTGTTCTGCAGTGTCTTTAATAGGAGGTATGGTGCGACGTGAAATACAGCAAACTGGTAGCGACATTCTTTGTTTTTACACGATCATTTATTTAGCTGTAATGAAAATGGTTTATTATGTAGATAAGTAGCTAATGCCTTTGAATTCGCAGGCTGATTCAAAACTTACTTTGGCTATTGCTGAAACTTCACATTATTTCATAGCAGACTGACTAGACCTGATGCAACATTGAGCTTTAAATTTCTTCTATTACCATCTCAATCAATCACATTTTGTCAATTGTTACGTATATATCTGGATGGGAATCTGAACATACGGCCAACGAAGTTCTCACTGGCGTGGCAACTGCTGTCTACCACAAAAGGTAAGCATCATACCCACCAGTCCTACTCAGGATTAAGGTATAAGTTGGGGACAGAGCTCCAGTATGGCAAAATAATCATTTAGAAGTCCAGCTGCATACCTTCTAGTATTAAGGCATGGCTCTGCTGTATGAAACTAGACTCGGTTGAGCCTACCTTTAAGATTGCCAAGGCGCAGTTAATAAGTCCTCTCAACTGCTTGCTTAGACGGATCCATGCCTGTGTTGATTTAATGCTAGTAATAATTTTAATTTAATTACTAAATTCATAACACTTATCTTTCAATTAAAACTCTATATCCAAGTTAAAAGACATATAACAATATTTTTAAAATATGTATAAGAAAAAAATACATCAAAATATTTTTTTCTAATACTGCACAAATTTAGCGAACAAAATCCGACGACATATCACTAACTTGTAGTTCAGACAACTTTTTGACATTGTGGCTTGGAATACGTCTACACATTTACAAACATCGACATATCCTGTTCAACTTTCAGACTTAGTTTCATCTATTTTCACTGAGCTCAATTCTATGCTTGCAAATGACACTATTAGTAAAACCTATTAGTCAGAAAGCATCTTTCTACAGACTGGAGATGGATAGATAATCGAGTCGCTCTTTAACTTATACTATTACCTTTCCACCTGCATACCTGCGTTCTCTTCTGTCACAAGGTGTAATCTTCGTGAAGCTCAGGAAACTTTAGTCAGTGAAACCTTACCTCCAGAGAATCTAGAATCTATGATTAATTTAGCTAGCAACCTACATTATGAGGATATATACGTATAACCCTCGATTATGCAAACCAACACATGCATAGTAATTTGTTTATGCTCTCGTATGCTCAATTCTATAAACAAGTACCGACCATCCAACAAAACCTCCAAATCAACTTTCCACCACCAGAAGGGCGTGAAAGCACAAAATTAAGATTGTCCGAAAGTTTTGTTTTTTGAAACGGAATTACATAGCTTGTTAACTCCACTAAACATTATTATAAATTAGAAATAAAGCAGATATAAGGTTCACTGTTATGAGAATTATCTACAATATTACCATGTCAGTCTGAGAAACCTCAAACTTGTAGGGTTACTATTTTCCATAAAATATGAATGCTAGTAAAAAATATATATTAAAGCAAAAAGAAATAACTTGATAGTACTCATGCTGTGTAGCGTGAATATTTGTTTTCTGTGTTAATCGGGCCAACAGGAAGAGTATAATCCGGACAAATAATGCTCAATAATACTCATGCTGTGGCATCTTGTCATCAACTTCCACTCCTAGAGCAAATCCTGTGTCTTAAGCCAGGTATGTGGAGAACAAATTCGCCAGACGAGTGAATTTCCAAAGAATCAATATTGGGATTTCAAAAAAGAGCTAAATTTTCTTAACAACTTGTCAACCATATCATTCTTCGCCATGGAAAATATAGCTCATCACCTGCACCTGCAGAGGGCGAAACTTCAGATCACCACTTAGCAATGTCAATATTGGCACATTGAAAGATTGAAGCATCCTAATCTATCACAAGACATTGAGTCAGCACCACATTGAAGAAACACAGCGCCAGGCTTAACTTTCCCAGTTATGGGTTTGAATAACTAACAAGGAGAGAGCATAAAGAGAGTAGTATTTTCCTTATCCCATATCCAGTATATCCGTAAATCTGCTATCCCTGGAAAAAAATCTCCAGACTTACGAAATGAAAAATTCACCAAGCTAATCGCCACGGTGAATGATTATGAAACATTCATGAGTCTAATCACCCTGGTGAATGTCCATATCCAAGCAATATATGACCTTGCCAATTGAAATACCAAGAAAATATTTCCATAACATATGCTAAAATTTAATAACACTAGGTTGGGATTGGGAACACAAACCAGGCCGTACCCACAAAAAGCCAACATCAGCAAGTAGAGTGAAAATCCAATTGCGTTCTTTTGCACCATCCAAAATAGAGAAGAATTTAGTAGTCACTTTATATCACACTGCCTGCCTCCCATCTCCATCTAGGTATTCTCCATATTGGTTCAAGGGTCATCCTCTATGAATATCTTCAAGTAATAGAACCACCACAAACGTAATACTTAAAAAGAGGAAACCAGTCGGCGCCTAATTAAGAGAGGCAGAATAAGGCAAGAAAAGGGGGAAAAAATGAAAACAAGAAAGCCCACTGAAGTAGTAGTTTATTTATGTGTCCTTAAGACCCGTTCAAGTGCCGCTGAAGAAGTAGAACTCCTTTCCTAGTAAAAAAGGAAATCGGAATAATGATTTCATGATGAACCAGTAAGGCAGCCAAAACCTTTGCCGCTGCTTCTTCTTCTTCTTATTCTTCTGAGTAGAGTAGTAACTGAGATTCAGTAAGGAAGGCGGCGGGAAAATTTTGGGTTTTTTAGACGCAAAGCGAATATATATGGATACGATATGCGTCTGAAAATTATAAGAGCTTCAGAAACAGATAAAGGATTAGTGACGCCCAAATATTACGGAATTCTTGGGATATGGATATGGGTTGGTGACTTTGGTTCATCAGTCGGATCAAATAAAATTCAAAACATTTCATTCATTCCATCGTCACTGCTTTCTGGCATTGGCAAAGTCTTGTATATGATCTCAGATGTAACTCGATTTTGAACGCAGAATTGAGAGTACAAATCGTTAGATTGAAGGTTTAGAATGAGAGGCTTATTCATATTCTGTTATACCTACATACATACTTGAGGGAGCGAGGACGGCATGTCATTATGTAAATAACCAGAAAAATGGAGATGTAACAACCCATGATTTGAAACAAACCACCTTTGCTTCATAAGAGTAGAAATCTAATTCCACACAAGACTAATTACATTGAAACATATCTTCTAAATGCTGTCTTTTACACTAATCTTAATGTTTTGCACTTTGACCGACAACTGTAGCTTATGATTCTCAATGTCTTTTAAAACTGAAAGCAAATTAGCCCGATAAACACCACACTTCCTATTTGCAAATTCCAGCTCACTGGTAAGTTGTTGGATTCTATTGTCCATATCTTCCTGCAAAAGACAAAAATGATGAAATTTAGGAGATTGTGACATTTTAAATACAAGTTTTGGTACAATTCTGCGTCTAAATGATCATGGATAGGCCCTTTTGAGCAAAATTATTGAATGAAGACTTGCACACAAGCATGGACAAGCATGGACACCCCTTCTCACACATGATAACTCTCCCTGTGTCTTGTATTGCAATGAGAATGCAGTATGATTGTAATAATGCGTTTCCAACAATGCAAACATCCCCCAAAGTATTATCAAAACTCATAATCCACATAAATTATATGGGCTTCAGCTAACCTACAGATATTTGAGTAGCAAATGAAGACAATAACAAGAAAAGGGAAGCAAGTGAAATTACAATTTTCGTGTGTCCTAATAACAAAATTTATAAAGCCAAATGAGGAAAAAGACATCTAACCTCAGACAAATGCTGGCCAGAGCTCCCCAAATGATTAGCATTGATATAACTCACCCTATTTCCATTACTTCCCAAGTCCCCCCTATTACGGCTATTTATCAGCCCACTTTTCCCTTCATTTTTTGTCGCAATCACAACTTTTCTCAGAGCGTCTTGTAAAGCAACCATCGCAACATTGTAAATTTCAAGGGATTTGGAACCTTCATCAACAAATTTGAGGGCCTCATGTCGAAGGGTATTATACCGGACAGTATGAGATTCCAGATAATTCATATATACATCAGTATAACGTTCTTCCAGTATGACACTACTCTTGGCATTCCTTGTCCACCTTTTTAGAATGTAATGGGATGGAAGTGTAAGCAAATTGGTTACTCTGAAGACTGCCAATACGTGCCTGCAAAGAAGACCTGAGAACTCAAACATCTGGCAGCTACAAGTAGCCTTCATCTCCATAACGTTGAATTTGACATAATAAGATCTATGATCTTCCCCAAACTTTGCAACTTGATAGATAATGCTCTCTCCATCATCTTCTGCTTTAGTTGCCATGAAAGTTAGGGTCCCAACCAACTCCTCTTGAAATCTCATAAACAATTTCCTAGTGTATAGCTCAGATGCCTGCTTCTCCATTGGAGATGGGGTCTTCAAAAATGGGGAAGTGTTCATTGTGTCATAATCTGCTTTTACTTCTTTCTCATTCCGACTCTCCAGAGCTTTCTCATAAAGTTTAAAGAATTGACCCAAATTGGTTGATGCATTGATGTAACCGTCGAAGTATGAGTTCATACTATCACTTCTCTGGGTAATAGACATCTCTGCAAAAAAAGTGTCTCGCAAGTATACTGGGACCCACTGTCTACGATCTCCATATAACGTCTGAAGCCACTCATGATCCCGGAGTTCATATCTATCTACAAGTGCCAACCAGCAGGATTCAAATTCCTCAATTGACTCGGTCAAGTTAACAGATTTATGAAAATCTGCCTCAAAACTTGGGTATTTGAAGAACATATGTGATAACTTCTCCTGACATTTCTTGAAAATGTGCCATTTGCAAAAGCGAAGGCGGGTATCTGGAAAAACTTGCATGACAGCTGAGCTTATGACAGCATCATGATCAGTGGTCATCGAAACTGGATGGCGACCAGACATAGCCATAAGCCATGTCCTAAACAACCAAACAAATGATGCTTCTGTTTCATTTATTAGGAAAGCACAACCAAACAAAACAGGCTGTCCATGATGGTTAACCCCAGTGAAGGGTGCAAAGGGCAAGCGATATCTATTAGACCGATAGGTGGTGTCAAATGTAACAGTGTCACCAAAATAAGTATAGTTTGCTCTAGCTTTTGGATCTGCCCAGAACACATTGCCAGTGCACTGGTCCTCGTCCCCCTGCACGGCGTAAAAGAAGTTTGAGTTCTCATTGTGCATTTGCCTCAAGTAATCCAAAAGTAGTTGGATGTCTCCTTCTAAGCTCCTCTGACGATTATTCCTCATGTAATTCCTGCAATCAACCTCTGTAAAACCAACTTTACTAATTCCACCATACTCCTTTATTAAGGCAGACATTATTCTACGAGGACCCATTCCAGCAGCTTGCAATGTATCAATTAAAGTCTTAGCAGGACCAGAGATTTGCCTGTGGGAACGAAGGCAATGAACCTGATCAGGCGGGACAAGCTCATGATTATGCTCTCTAACAAATCCAGATACAACCCATTTGCCAGAATCCTGCATCTTAACAGACAAAGATGCTTTGCATCCAACTCTAGTAATGGTGCGGGGGCGCTTGATCTCTCTATCTTTTCATTTAAATTTCTGAACCCTTCTTTAGCACAGACAAATTGTCTCTGTATGATGGCCCCATCACGACGTGAACGGCGGGAAGAGCTGACACGGGTGCTAAATCCAACTCGCCGAGCATAAGAGTTGTAGAAGGCCTTGGCCGCCTCTTCAGACTCAAATTCCATGCCCTCATAAGGCTCGAGATCCTGGAGGTCACCCTCGGGAAGGTAAATGAGAGGAGTGGAAGCACCCGGAAGAGGAGATGGTGGTGGAAAGCTGTCAGCCATATTGTCATCATCATCAAGGGGGTGCTCAATATTCAGACCACCACTCTCGTTGTCGTCGTCGTCGTCGTCGTCGTCATCTGCGTCATGATGACTACTGGCAACACCTAAACCTATATCGAATTCAAGTACCTCGCTTTCCATTGAAGAAAAAATTCAAACCCAGTTCACTAATTCATAAGAGAAGTGCAGTTATTTCAGAAAGCATCATTGCAACATAAAATATAGTACAGGACTTATTTAGCTAAGCAGATGAAAGAACTGACCTGTCCACTATGTAAGAAGTTAAGTCTTTTAGCTTTGTTGATTTGACTCGAAAACGTTAGTTGACTTGAAGACGCAGATGTTGATGATGATTGAGTACTGTCGTTGTTGTCGCAATGCTAGGGTTCGGAGAAAAAGACCTAAAGGATAATATAAAAAGTTGCAAGCAAACTAAAATCAAATTGTTTGGGGGTAGACGATGGATGGAATACAGTTGCTCCGGCCACCGGATAACCGCAGAGGACACGCTAGTGGCAGCCCACGCCTAGAGGAGAAGAGAAGAGGAGAAGAGGAGAGAGCGCGTGGACGTGGGAAACTCAAAAGAACCGCTCTCCTTTGGGCCCTTCCGAACCAAAAATGTCTCGATCTCCTCTGCACCGTTGGATCGGATGGTTAGTTATCGTTGACTGTAAGTTTACCTTTTGGCCCTTAACATCTCTCACTTTTCCCTGTTTGCCTCACGCATGCAAAATACCATAATCAGAATCACTGATCAAGAAACGCTCTTTCTTTCCTTCTCAGTCGCTTTTCAAAATTCAAACCCAAATTCTTATTGTGCTTATTATTACCGTTTTTGTTTAAATAAACAGCACAAGAACAGAGAAGAGGAAGAAGAAGAGTAAAGCAAAGGCATAGAAATTTGTCAAGCATGAACCTTTTTTTTTCTTTTAATTAAGGGAGGGTGGACGGATGGGGGCAGTGCTTGTGGTTGCTCGGGGCGACGGTTGGCACAACCAAGTTCGTAGAAAAATAGAAAGAATAGGTAATGCTATTCCATTCCTTCCAACTTAGCATTCCGAGCGATAGAATCAAAAACAGATTATATCTCTTCCTTGAATTTAAGTTTCGTAATTTTGTCCATGTTTCCAACAAGATTTTCACCTGTTTTCCTCCCACATTCACACTCGCGGCCGTGCACATAAATTCCCTTTTTTTAATTCTGTGCGGCTGGTTAATTGTTGAATTTGTTTTCTATCTTTCTGGTTATGGGTTGCAGTAGTTACTCATCATCGTCACCTTGAGTAGCAGTAAGAGTAGTGTTGGTAGTGAGATGATTGGTGTTGTAAATTAAGAGTCGATATTATTCAGTTACGATCTTGTTAGAAGAGAAATGGGAAGAACATCAAAAAAGAGAGAAACATAGAATCCATTCGATATAGAGAGAGAAGAGAAAATATCCATATGGTTTTTACATGTCAGTATAGCAACTATTTAGTATACTCTCGTCCAGCATTACAATCCTGAATGCTTATTGAAACATAGCGATTTGCCTTAGTTACTAACGTTTGGTGAGTCTTTCCGTCATTTATCATTTAGCGTCATCTTCTCCATTTGTTTATGCAACAATTCCCCTTTCCTTAACATTTTTGTCCACCAAATTGATCTCTGGAAATGGCATCTGAAGGTCGAAAAGATATTCCCACGTTGCATTCATACTTCCACCGTCTGACCATTGAACTGACAACTAAGTCACTGCACAATTACTTCTCTTTGCTATACGCCTTTCTAGTACTGCCACTGGGACACTCTCAACAGGGGTGATGAAGTCTGGCAGTGCAGAAGAACTTCTATCCTAATCCATTTGTGCTTTCTTCAACTGTGATACATGAAACACAGGATGTATGAAAGAAGTTGGTGGTAGCTCGAGTTTGTATGTGGCCTTCCCAATTCGCTGCATCACTCTGTATGGCCCATAATAAAGTGGAGGCAGCTTTTGGTTGTTCCTCCTCTGAAGAGTGTGTTGTCTATACAGTTGTAACTTTAATAACACCATTTCTCTGACTTCAAATTCACGCTCCAAACGTCTAGAGTTAGCATACTGCTTCATCCTGTTTTGAGTTCTCTTGGTCTTTGTTTCCCTGTCTTTTAGAACTCGGTCCACTTTTGTCACCTTTGAATCTCCTGCTATGTATGGTGAGTAAACCGGTGGGGGATAGCCATATAACACTTCAAATGGGGTGGAGTCGATGGATGGGTGATCCGTTGTGTTGTACCATCACTTAGCCAACAGTATCCACTCACTCCATCGTTGAGGGGTTTCACTGCAGAATAATCGTAAATATGTTTCTAAAATTTTGTTCACCACTTCTGTGAGGCTGTCTGTCTGAGGATAGTAGGCAGTAGAGTATTTCAACTGAATTCCTTGCAATCGGAGTAACTCCTGCCAAAATTTAATCATGAAGATTGGATCTCTGTCGCTAATAATTGATTTCGGCATTTCGTGTAGCTTAAACACATTATTGAGAAATAATTCTACAATCTCACAAGAGGATTAAGGATGTTTTACTGAAACGAAGTGAGAATATTTGGTGAATCAGTCGATAATCACAAAAACAACTGACTTCCCTTTAGACACAGGGAGTCCCTCGATGAAGTCGACACTAACCTCCCTCCAGCTACCTTCGGGAATTCTAATTGGTTGCAATAACCCAGGATATGTTGAATTGTCATGCTTATTCCTTTGACAATTCATACATTTCTAGACATAATTCTACATATCTCGTGCCATTTCCTTCCAGAAAAACATATTTTGTAACTTTTTTATTGTTGCTTCCGCACCTCCATGTCCCCCCATAGCCTTATCATGACTAATTCTAGTTATCTGTTGTCGCGACGCCTTGTTAGCGCCAATCACTAAATGACCCTTCCACTTTAGTAATCCATTTTTCCATTCATATACACTAGACTTCAAACTTCCCATCTCCAATTTTCTGCTAATTTCTTGAATTGCTCGATTCTCTCCCCAACTTTTCGTAATTTCTTCCAATAATTCTCCATGTAATTGTGTTACTGATAACATAATCATCTCCACACTTGTGATTCTTGAAAGGGCGTCTGCGACATTATTTTCCTTTCCACTACGGTACTGTACCACAAAATCATATCCGAGAAGCTTAGGTAACAATGATTGTTGGAAGGGAGTTAACATACGCTACCCCAACAAATATTTGAGGCTCCTATGGTCTCTTCTCACAATAAATGGTTTGTAGCTCAAGTTGTGATGCCAGTACTTGATAGCCTTAATTATCACCAGAAATTCTTTTTCGTAAGTTGATAATCCGTAATACCTTCTTGCCAATGATTTACTAAGAAAGGTGATAGGGTGGCCATCCTTTTTTTGTACTGCTCCGATCTCTTGTCCATTTGCATCTGCCTTAATTGCAAATGTTTTTGAAAAATCCAGTAATGCCAACACCGACGTTGATGTAATTGCCTTCTTCAAGTTCTCAAAAGTGGCCTTCTCTTCTTGCTGCTAATCCTAACTAGCCATGCGTTCCTTTTTTAAAAGCTCTGTTAATGGTTTAGCTATTAAACCATATCCTTTAATGACTTTCCGGTAGTACCCCATAATTCCTAAGAACCCCTAGGAGCTCCTTAATTCCTTTGGGTTCCGGCCACTCCTCAATTGTTTTAACCTTCCGATTATCAGTTGCTACCCCCATCTCTGAAATTGTATATCCCAAATACTTAATTTGCTGCACCCCAAACACACACTTACTTCCCCTTAAAAATAACTTATTACTCCTTAACATCTCCATTGTTGTTGAAATGTGTTGTACATGGAGTTGCAACGATGAACTATAGATCAGTATGTCATCGAAGAAGACCATAACAAATTGACGCAATTACAGTTTAAATAGCTCATTCATCAATCTTTGATGAATGGCATAAACAGAAACTTATAGTGACCTTTATATATTTTGAAGGCTATTTTTGACACATCTTCCTGCATCCGGATTTGATGGTATCCTGAACGCAAGTCCAACTTAGTGAACCAACTAGCCCTGTGTAATTCGTCTAACAATTCTTCAATCAGTGGTATTGGGATTTTGTCCCTCACCGTATATTTGTTCAGCTCCCTATAGTCCATACACATACGCTATGAATCATCCTTCTTCTTGACTAAAACCACTGACGATGCATAAGGACTGTAACTATGTCAAATGAAGCCCTGTTTCATGAGATCTCGAACTGATTGTTCTATTACATCTTTATGTGCCCCCGAATATCGATACGGACGAATGTTAATGGCTTCTATTCCTTCTTGCAAAATTATCTTTTGTATTTGCGGTTCGGAGGAAGATGGGTCGATTCTTGGAAAATCTCTGCGTAATCTGACAAAATAGCGTTAATCTCGTTGAATGCACTCCGTTGCTCGGTTGTCATTCTCATTTGTTGTAACTGGAATTCAATGGGTGTTGACAGCTACATCATGAACAACTGACCACCTATTGAGCGATGTAATGTTCTCTGAAATTCTTTGCTGCAAATGACTCTGGATCTCCCTTCTGCATTTCCGTTCAACATGACCAAACGTCCCTCCGACTTAAACTTCATCGTTCTATCCTTGAAGTTACATAATACCTCATTCATTCCACTCAACCATTGCACGTCCAATACGACATCGCACCCTCCTAGCACCAGCACCAACGCATCCATGGTTAATTGCACTCCCTACATCGTCCAAGTAAAATCCTTGTAATACTAATGACATTTCAGCTGCAACCTGCCTCCTACTATGATGAAAATTGGATTTATCTCCTGGAGATCACTCCCTCCTTTTCTTATTATAGAAATGTCCAAGAAGTTATGGGTGCTTCCGCTGTCAATCAGTATGTGTATCTTCCTTCTCTGATGCATTCCTACTAACTTCATTTTTTTAACTTCGTATTCCTAGACAACCTCAACATGGCCTGCATTGAAACTATCGGACTATCTTCTTCTTCGGAACTTCCCTCTAATTCCTCCTCTTCTGGTTCAGGTGAAGTTTTCCTGTTGTCATCGTCTCTAGTAACTACATAAAATTGTAATTGTCTCTTCTTGTATTTGGGACCTATGTTATATTTTTCATCACACCAAAAACATAGGCCTCTTGCTCTTTTATCGTCAAAATCCTTACTACTAAAATGTTTCTGGGGTTTAAAAGCTTTCTTCAACTCTTCATAATTTAGCACTTCTCGTGCTTTCAGCCTTAGTTGTTTTCACATAATCGACTTTTTTTATACCAATTGTTGTAAATTAAGACTAAATAATAGAATATTGCGTTTATTCGGTTATGATTTTTTCAGAAAGAGAAATAGGAAGAACATCAAAAGAGAGAGACATAGAATCCATTCGATACAAAGAGAGAGAGAGAGAAGATAAAACATTCACATGTTTTTACATGTCAGTATAGCCGTTATCAGTTGGCTTAAATACAGACAAACAACTATTTAGTATACTCTCTGTGACGCGCCAATACTCCCTAGGAGGATACGGGAGTGCCACACTGGACTCACAAACAAAAACAAATAATAGACCGACGCGGAAGCATTTCAAAACATACCACACATTCATTACATGTATTTTCAGTAACTGAAACAAACATATATTGCAAATCATTCCAAACTTGTTCAAAACATACATACATTATATCGCATGAACTTAATACAAATTTGTTCCAAAAA
>JAOTAY010000190.1:41123699-41155151 GCA_025629805.1 Erythroxylum baracoense | reverse complement strand
AAGGCCCGCCTAGGGTTAGTGAAGCTGACATTGCTATCCTTTTTTACAAAGAATGCATGTATAAAAGATTGGTAATGTTTGCAAACTCTGCATCCTCACACATAGATAGATAAATATGGACCGGCGGCTGCGGCGGAGGAGGAGAATTGAATGTGTTTATGCATGCAAGCAACGGCAGAGACACAAGAAAAAGAAAGAGAAGCACCTCTCCATGTCTGTTCCAAAAGAACCGAAGTGGAAGAGAGGAAGGGACTGAAGCTTATATAGATTCTGTTTCGTTGCACATTTGGCTTTAATTAATTAATTAATACTAATATTTTATTGTTTTCAACTGGGGATCGTGAATTATGTTAAACTCCCTCATTTATAATTAATTATTTTTTTAATATTTAAAAGTAGTCCCTATACTAGTTAAGTATTAATTTTGGATATAGACTGCAACCATGACGAATTACAATCACATGATCATATGCTGTATTCAATTGTCAGACGCGAATTAAGGATGATAACGAATTGGACGGGGCTTGAATTCGGCCCTGCCCGAGGCTCAATTGCCAAGCCTACCGCGAATCTCTGACGTAATCACTCCAAGTAGATTGATCTCCCGCCAATCCATTGCTGCTATTTGTGTTCATCTCAACCCAGCTTCCTCGAATCATCTGTACTGTACTGTAGTAGATCTTTCTTTTTCTTCTGCTTCTTCATTTAGTTTCTGCAACAGATTTTTTGAAAATGATTAAACATATTCTTCCAATCCATCATCTCCATTGCCCTACCCATTTCCCCCTAGTATCCGAAATGGTGAGTTGCGGAGAAACGACGATAAGAAGAAGTGTAGTAAACATGCAATTTGCAGTGGCGAACAAAGGCGGCAATAACAGAAGGCCATTGACCAAAGGAAGAAACCTTAGCAACGAGGCTATGCACACCATACAGGCCTTGAAACGAGCTAACCTTAATACCAACAACATCAATAGCAAGAACAGCGTTTCTTATTCGGTTACCCTAAGACATGTTCTTGATTCCAAATTCAGCCGCTTATTAAAGTTCGATATGATGGCCGTTCTTCGCGAGCTCCTCCGTCAGAACCATTGCCTTTTGGCCCTCAAGGTACCTACGGATACACTCTTGGCTTGCTATTTCTACTTTTTACTGCATTTGGATGTTTGGTATGCTTGATTGTTTATGATCTGCTTAATTACTTCCATTTTCGGGGCCTTCCATGTGTTCGGTACTTTTTTTCGAGTCAATTTTCCTTTTTCATTTCTTTGCTTCATTGCGTTATAATGTCGTTTTCTTTTCTGATTCTTCCCTGGTTTCAAAACCAGCCATGCTAGATACTCTTTTGCGGGATTTCTGAGCTGTTTTTTATTGATCTGAAGCTAGGTTTTTGAAGAAATTCGAAACGAGCAATGGTATAAACCCCAGGTTTCATTGTATGTTGATATGTTAACAGTACTAGCTAGGAACGGGTTTTTGGAGCAGGTTGAACTTCTTCACATGTATTTACAAGCAGAACGTAACCTAGAGCCTGAAACGGAGGGATTTAATGCTCTTCTGAGGATACTGATGAGCCTCAAGCTCACTAATCTTGTTATTGATTGCTACAACTTGGCTAAAACTTTAGGATGTGAACCTGACAGGCCAACATTTAGGATACTCATAAACGGCTTAGAAGAAGCAACTGGCAATTCAGGTGCTTCAGCTGTTATGAAACAGGATGCTCAAAGGTATTACGGGGACTCATTGGATTTCTTGGAGGAGGAGGAGGAGGAGGAAGAGGAGGGTGTTGGATTGAAAACCGAGCTTTGAGTTTACTCATCTGTAACTCCTTGGAAAACTTCAGGAATTGTGTACCGCTAAAGGGATCTGGGAATGTTTTATAGCAGGATCTTCTTGGGGTTGAAGGTCCTAATTAGATTATTCAATTGGCTTTTAATGTACACCCTTTTGGATCTGAAGAAAGGAAGACATCTACATCTTCATATCTGCCTATAAACTGAAACTTTTGCAGGTTATTCTGTCAAATAAGATGTCCTGCATACATTATGTAAAGGAACCAGATGAAACAGGAGGTTTGATATGCATTGAAATGAAAGTTGATTGAACATGAAACTTTCAGGACTAGATAATTTGTTTTTGTGTAAAATCTGCTGGTGTTACGAGAAGAAGTGGTTGAGTCATGACGATATTGGCTTGCGAATTCGGCAACATTGTAATTCTTGAATTCATCCCGTATGAAGTTTAGCAACGGCTATATAATATTCCGAGAAGAAGTAGCTGAGTCATAACGAAATCATTTCGTGTCACCTACGTCTTCTTGTAACAGCTGAGTATTGTTGAATTCCAAATTCATCTTTCAGAAGCATTCCAAGTAAATCCATTTGCAGAGACAACCTCACCTTCCAAAGAAATTAAGGTAAAGGAAGGTAAGGGCAGTTCTCTAACTCTTAAGGTTGACACTGGATTGCCAGTTTTGTGCCCACTTTCTTGGCATAGGTAATCCATCCCCGGCCATAGCAATAAGTTTCCCGTCCAGTCCTACATTTTATAAGATTTTGAATATCAGACTTGGGTGGTCTAACTCAACCCAAAATCATTTTTAAAATAGGAAAAAATTTTGAGTTCCAATTGAGTTTGAGTTTATCAGTTTACAGTTGAGACTTTTTTATCGTACTCATAATGATATACTGCCAATGCTACATTCAAAGGTGTAACGGGCCTAAAGAAAAAGAAGTAGGAAGTTTCCATTTTTTCTTGCCTGGACTTGAATAAATGGACAGTTCTCTTTTTAATCGTTTTGCATTGTGTGGTACTTACATATATTATAATCTATATGACATACGCAGTGGGGGAATCTTTGAGGGGTTGGGTTTATGCAAGCTATTACTGACTGATAGAGTAGAAACATAAAACCTAAGTAGACAGTCTATACTAGTTAGTCGTCGAAGAAGAAGAAGAAGTTATGGAGAGTAGGAGTTGGTCATCAGCTATATGCACTTGTCTTTACCTTAGTTTATTACTTGTATCAGTAAATGCTCAACCACAAGAAGACTCGATCTTATCCAGATTCCGATCCTACCTCCAAATCAACACTGCCCAACCAACCCCTCTTTACCAAGAAGCTGCTGATTTCCTTATTTCACAAGCCAATTCCATTGGCCTCCATTCCCAGTCCATCGAGTTCGTCAAGGGAAAGCCTGTGGTTCTTCTCAAGTGGACTGGTTCCCATCCCAATCTCCCATCTATTCTCCTTAACTCTCACACCGATGTGGTTCCAGTGGAGCAGCACAAGTGGGATCACCCACCCTTCCACGCCCACCTTGATTCCCTAGGCAACATCTATGCCAGGGGTTCTCAGGACATGAAGTGTGTGGGTATGCAGTACTTGGAGGCCATTCGCCGTTTGAAGTCTTCTGGTTTCCAACCGCTTCGATCCATTTACCTCTCTTTCGTTCCCGATGAAGAAATCGGAGGCCACGACGGCGCCGAGAAGTTCGCTCATTCCGATTTTTTCAAGGAGATGAAAGTTGGCATCGTCCTCGATGAAGGTAACTTCTTCTTATCAGTGGGAAAAGGAAAATAAGAGAAATTCTTGAAGGAATTGACACTACTTTCATGTTTCAAAACAGGGTTGGCTTCACCCACCGACAACTACAGGGCTTTTTATGCAGAGAGGAGCCCTTGGTGGCTAGTGATCAAGGCCACTGGTGCCCCTGGTCATGGAGCTAAGCTATATGACAATAGTGCCATGGAGAATCTTTTGAAAAGCATCGAGAGCGTGAGGAGGTTTCGTGCTTCTCAGTTTGACTTGGTGAAGGCTGGTTTCAAAGCTGAAGGAGAGGTTGTTTCTGTAAACATGGTCTTTCTTAAAGCTGGCACTCCTTCTCCTACTGTAAGCTTTTTCTTTTTTTTTCTCAATCACTAATCTTCCCCTCTTCTCTCCATATAACACTTTCAATTATTAACTTCACACCTTTTCCTTCCCCTTCTTTAGGGTTTTGTCATGAATTTACAGCCATCTGAAGCAGAAGCTGGTTTTGATATTCGAGTCCCACCAACTACTGATCCCGAATCTCTTGAGAGACGAATTGCTGAAGAGTGGGCTCCTGCTTCACGCAATATGTCATTCCACGTACTAAGCTTACCGCTTTCTATCAAATTTTAATTCTAAAACATCAAATAGGCACCGCTCTTTGGCCCATTAGGGCAGAATTGGTAAATTTTTACGAAGAGTATTTCTTAGTGCACAACTGTGCATCATTAATGTTAAAACTGTCTTACCTTGTCATCTTCAATGAGATTCAGACCATTCAAATGCTCAGAATTGGTCATCTGAACTTAAGTAAGAGGGAGCATTAAGGGATGGTATTCATTTGTCATTGTGCTAGTAAGTCAAAAGGTATTAATGCCTTCCCTAGTTGGATAGGACCTGAGTTAGAGACTAGACCAGAGGTGTTTCCAAGCTTGGATGGCAAGAAATTAAGCCTTCTGTGGACATTTTCCTTGCCTGTTGCTATATATATTTAATCAAACTGCAAAAGGAGAAATTTTGATGATGCAAGGCTGCGAACCTCATTAATAATTTTAACATATACTACCACTTAGCTGTGAGTCATGCCGTTGAAAGAAACAAAAATGTCAAAGGTCATCTGCTGCCTTCTCTAAGGGTATATGTATGTTTACTCATGGTTAAAGTAATGCTATTTTCTTATCTATATTGTAACTGTAGTAAATGTGACCAATAACAAATTTGTTAAATGCTTCTTACGTCTATTTAGTTGGACTAATTTGTTTTCAGCTTGGACAGTTTAAGCAGAAAGGTCCTGTCTATGACAAGCTTGGGAGGCCAATCATTACAAAGACTGACAGTTCCAATCCATGGTGGAATCTACTAGAAGAAGCTGTTAGAAAAGCTAATGGCAAGCTTGGCAAACCAGAGATCTTTCCTGCTTCTACTGATGCTCGTTATTTTCGGGATCTAGGACTGCCAGCCATTGGCTTCTCTCCTATGGCAAACACACCCATACTTTTGCATGCTCATAATGAGGTAGTTGCCCGATATAGTGGTTCTCTTGCATATGCTGTTCCCCAACCCCTCTTTCTCTTCTCGCCTTCGACTTCCAAAAAAGGGTAAACATGAAAGTAATTAGAACTGCAGAATTTTTAATGAGATAGTCCGCCCATCTTGTATTTTTAGTCTTGCTGCTTGGAAGCATTTTTGGTTGAACAACCATTTCATCTGTCTGCAAAACGTTAATACCATAATTGGCATAACCTGACAAGTTTTTCTGAACTTGTTAATCAGTACTGCGTTCTCTTTTTGGGGTTTTAACCTTCAATACATTCTTTCTTGTTGCAGTTCCTGAACCAAGATGAGTACCTTAAGGGCATTGATATTTACGAGTCAATAATTAGAGATTATGCATCTTATGTTGATCAAACAACTGATGAGGCTCCCAAAGACGAGTTATGAAGCAGCAAGTTGATCTTCTCTCTTCTTGGAACAATGCTTTATGCAAATTCA
Organism: Erythroxylum baracoense; assembly: GCA_025629805.1. Lineage (NCBI taxonomy): Eukaryota > Viridiplantae > Streptophyta > Magnoliopsida > Malpighiales > Erythroxylaceae > Erythroxylum > Erythroxylum baracoense. The sequence goes on along the minus strand of JAOTAY010000190.1, from coordinate 41,149,624 downwards.
TGTCTTATATGTATGATGGGGATTGTACAAGTTAAAAGCACAATAAGGAAGGGACCTTGATCATGACGGATGCCCTTTTACCACGTAGATAGATATGTGGTAAATGAACTTAGTTTTTGTCTTCTCAGTATGTCAGTTATTCTCGACAGTATGTGTACAAAAGATGTGATCATTCTACCTGATAGTATTTTGCATAAATATTTGAAAGAGCAGGTGTATGTAGGTTAACCATTTCAAAGATCTAGCCATAGCCATATGATCTTCTTTAGCAGAAGTTGCGTCTAGTTCACATCCCATCTCAGTTGCTCCATCGAGCTTCCCAGTTCTTCCATGGAGACCGGAAATAGTGCCAGGCATTTTGAAATTGGCTTAAAATACAATCATCAGCTGAGATTATTGGCAAAGTATCAGGGCCGAGGCAAAGAAATTTTGCTATGCTTAGCTTTACGGTAAAATACGGTAACCTGAAGAAGAAACCATCCTTCCTAGAGTTTGCTTACTGCTAAAGAAATGATTATTCTGGTAGTTAATGTCTTGATTTGTGAATTTGATTGGCCTTTAGTGAAACTCCAAATTTTCATTTTCTTCCTGTTTTTGTCCAAGATTGCAGTTTCACTTCTAAGAACATGAACTTCACAAGCAAAAAGAAACGTAGTGAATTCAGGAAGTAATGAAGTTGTGTAATGTCCAACATTTTATCCGTATCTTGAATAACCCCAACTGGATCCCCAAGTAGGCATTAAGTTGCGTTATGTCCTCCAAAAGTTAGTTTTTCTAGCTTATCGCAAGGTAAAACTTGAGCATGTAACTAAATTTATGCAACTTGTAATTCTTGATCTTTTGGAAGATCTTTTCCTGCTAGCGTTTATGCAACTTGTACTCGAGTTGCTGTTTCAGGCAGCATAACAGCAGCAGAATCAGAATATCAAAATTTAACATGTACGATTCTAAGCAACATAATTTTTTGAGAATTCAAGAAAAGGTCACAGCGAGATTAATTGTTCATCATTACGGTAAGTGGCAAGTGAAAGTGCAAGTGCAGTGATGCGGCAGAATTGGAATATCAAAATTGAACATAAATGGCTCTGAGGATAACAAACGATATATCTTTCAGAAGGGGAATAGAAGCCGTTACATAAAAAGATCCTGTACTGGTTTATCTGTGCCATTGAGCTCTTGCTGAGCGGTAATTCCCTCTGTTCAAGTTCAATTGATTCCCAAAGAAACTTTTTTATAAAGAAAGCAAATAGCAATATCTGTGGTTTTCATATATTAGATGAGCGTTATTTGGATTTGACCCGTAGCTTTCATGCAGTTACACCCCCTATTTTACCAACAATAAGGAAAGTGGGCAGCATGAATCTAACCATGCTCCCACAGTTTCCCCTGGGAGTTTTAGACCTCTAATGATAACAATAATCATGGCTCCATGTTAGACATTTCAGTAAGCGTTCTTACATTGCTCGACCGTGGAATAATCATGAGATGATGGTCGAACAAGCTACTGCTGTTGCTCTTGTGACCTAGCCCATTTTCCTCAACTTGTTTGCTTTGTCTTGTCAAGCTACAGCTCTGTTTCACATCATCATAACAATCAAGAGTGTCAAGGTCTAACATAGATTATAACAAGATGACACATTCCATTACATATGCCTATATGTTACGGGAAAAAAATGATATTTTGTTGTTGCAGTCCAAGTTCTACAATGTTCAAGTCATTTTGACAAGACTAAATATGGAATTCTGAATATAGAGCATAGTATTTCTTCTTAGTTTACCTTTGGGGTTCATATTTGAGTGAAATATTTCAATAAAAAGCAAAATTGGAGTAAGGAGAAGCCCTTACACTGAAACATAATCCCATGAAAATCAAATACGAAATCACACTATCTTGGCATCTTCCCAGCAGAGTGCAAATACACTGAGACAGAAACGACACTGGAAGACACAGAATATCAGTTCAGTAACCACAAAATGTAGAATTATACGTGCCATCCATAACTACATTAATAGACTATAAAGAAAAGGCTGATGAAGCATTTATCAAGTGTAGCTTACATTGTCCCGAGAAAGAAGGCAAGAGACAGATGAAAGCCAAAGAGAAAGACAGAGACCACTGCCGTCAGAAGCATTGCGACTGAAGTTGAATACACCTGTACAACAACGCAAGGGTAACATGTTTGAAGCTAACATGCTTTTCCATTAGAACTCTCAACTGTGAAAGTGCTATTGGACCAGACATTTCAGTGCTTCTTTTCTCATGAAGTTCTAAGCCAAAATTGTAACTTAGAATAGGTACTATTAACTACAGTTGTCCTTTCCTGATGGACAACCCTTGACAGATTGGAAGTTGGCTTTTGCTAATTGTTACATCTTGACATTGGCCAATTTACTGTTGTGTAATGAGGCTTGTTCTCTTTTGATGTCATCTTTTGGAAGGACAAGAAATTTCACTTAATGCATCTATGTGTCTTCTCCAACACCTGATCGGGCCTCAACCCCACTCCCAATCAAACAAAGCTGATCATCCTTTTATTGTGAAGAGGGCAAACTCTTGAACTTTGTTAATGGAACTAAAATCCAAAGAGACTTGGAAGTATTGTATTCAATTTGTTGCCAGCAATGAACATTTAGATTGAAGTGGTGCCCACATGAAAATACATTATCAATATTCATTGAAAAAAAACTAGAAAAGAAAGCTGTTACCTTTACAATGTTGTCTGCATACTTCATCACCATGGATACAGCAATTCCACTTTGAAAATTCACATATTTTGGTCAGGCAAGTAAAGACAATTTTTAGAAAAATGTAGAATTATCGGAAGTGTATGTCTTCGTGTGAAATTCATAAGAAGTGAATTATGGATGAAGTAACAACCGACAGCGAAGGTAATCAAGTGGAAAACGGAACTAACTAACCTTAGTGCATGATTGAGAATCATGAGAACTGTAATTAATGAGTATCCATGGAAGAATCCCCTGAATAGGAGAAAACATAAGCAAGTCAGGAGACTCTCGAGCAGTCTGAGCCACGATTGAAGACTGAATGACTAATGTAAGTCACTGAAACTCAACCTTTTTCAGTTTAAGGGCATAACAAAAAATCTATGTAGTAATAAGCTACCAAGAACTATAGAAGTGAAAAGCAGGATCTTTACTTGTTAATGACCGCATCAAAATCTTGAATCAGTATTGCAACAGCATTGAAGGCCATCCCAAAAACATACAACCAGAAATTCTGCACATTTATGTTTCTTGAAGGACGTTTTTTAATTATAGCCTGAAAAGGCATTAACAAAATTACTGTCAGTAATCGACTTAAGAATTTTAATTTTGCACTTATCTACTATTTACAAGGACATGCTCATCATTCAGGAATAAACTGTCAACGGGCCAAGTTTTGGTCAAGATTGTTGGTTAAGTAACTATACAAAAATAATGCTCAAGGTTCAACTATAAAGCTGAAATTTTAAACTAAAACTCACCTCAGTATACACTCCCGCAAAACCACTTAAAAGGGCCATTACCTGAAAATAAAAAGGACAAGTTACTGTAACAAATACATAAGCAAACAGAAAGGAGCAAAAAGAACTCTTTTGCTTCAATTTAGCTATTGGCATCATCTTGTTTAACAGCCTAAAGATACTAAAAGAATTCAAAATTGCCATAATAGCCTAAAGGTCTTAAAACAACTGACAGTTGCCGAAATAGCCTAAAGATCTTAAAGGAACTTATGTTCAATTGAGCCAACTATCTGCTTATCAGTCTGAGTTCCGATTAAAGGTAGAGAATCAGTCTATCTGACGCTCTCGCTACAGCTAGTTTGCTCACACGCTCCACTTTCCATAATAGCCTAAAGATCTTAAAAGAACTCACAATTGCCATTATCCAACCTTGAAGTGGTGTTTGAAGAACATGATCTGAACTGCAAAATGGATATTAATCAGATTTTGACCGAGAAATGAAATTGAAAGAAACACAAGAGAAAGTGAGTAACTCACTACTTTTTAAGATGCATAAATTGTTCTTAAATACATATTAATTACTTGATTTCAAGCCAGGTTGAGAGTCAAAAGTGATATTGATAAAACTAAGAAGTAGCATTGCATACCAAAAGAACACCAGCCAGTCCTTACTCTAAAAGAAAACCATGAAAAGTCAATCCTTACGAGGGGTTCAGTTGTGCAGTGGTACACCCAGCACATAATAGAATAAAAGCTGCCCACTGAATCTCACTTAACCTGAAATCAGCACATTTGTGAGAGACAGTCTAATAAACATATTGCACTTTCAGGCACATCTTGAGCTTAAGCATCCGTAGCTCTAGTTAAAAAGTTAATGCTGGATGAGATTATCCACCACAGTAACAGAAAATAACCACCAAGTGCTAGTAGAAAGGCTTACTTCTTTTTTAGCATTAATTGATATAGAACTCCAGTACTAATAATGTTCAGGTTCTTCAGTATCTGATAACCAGGTGCATCCACATATGCAAAGATGTAGTACTACAAACAAAAACAAATAACCAAAATCAAGTTAGGCATACTATCAAGCCATAGAAACAACATGAACTAGTTATTGTATATTACAAGCCAAGGGAAGAAAAAGATAAGATAAGATCTCACCTGAAGTAAATTCTTCACAAGGTAAAGAGCTGCTGGAATAGGGTAGACTATAACTTCATCCAATGTTGTACTCAACCTAGTCATGCAAACAGAACACGGAATCACATATGGCTTGTTGGATGTAATTCAAATTAAGCTAATAAACAATTTAGAAGGAAGAAGAAGGCAGTTTTAGAGGCAACCAGAATACAGGGATAGAACAAGTTAGTGAATCCAATGTGTAGTCGATTCCAACAAAAGAAATATGCTATCATCCAATATTGGATAACAACCTCTAACCAGTTGTAGTATGCATATGCATGTTTGTTTTCCCACAACAAGACAAGCCATGGATTTGCAATCAATTTGTTTCCTTTCCTTATTACTCCCATCGCATGTGTAATAGTTATGAATTATTACGCTTGGCAACAATTGAAGCAGAAAAGGCAGGAGGGTTAGTCTATCTATCATGGGAGGGTGACCTGTTATCTTCAGTAACACCTTCATTTTTCCAGATTCTTGCTAGTGCGGCAACTGATAAAGCACATTTCAAAGTCTCCACCTATTGAAACAAAAGAGAAAAAGAGAGAGATATAAATGAATATTGATACCCATATGCGTCATTCCCATTCAAAAGGCTTTGAACTATGGATCTTATCCATTGTATTTGCGTATGTTAAGGTAGCACTGAACTAGTGTCCAAAATCAAATTTTGATAATAACTATCCCATAATGACATAGGAACGGAGTTAGCTTACCAAGAAATTTGCAGTGGTAACACTGTACTCATACTTTCCAGCTCTCTTGGACCAGACAATAAGTATAGCTTGTGAGCTTGTAAGAATAGTCAATGCAAGTGTGACAAGTGTCCTATTGGGTCAACAGAAACACGAAGCAAAAGAAGAACACAAGTGAGCCATGAACCTTATTTCTCTACTGTTAGAAGAAAAGGAAAAGAAAGAGGATCAATACAAGAAATAGGAAATTACTTGCGTTTCCACTTGGAAGAGGCACCTGCAACTACAAAAAGAAAGAAGTAGTTATTGAACCGAAATAGGAACAAATCAATGCTGTGAAAAGTGAAGAAGGTAAAGCGGAAGATAGGAACCGGAGAGAGGCTTAGTTCTTAAGCTCTCGATGTCCTCAGCGACAATGGCGCCGTCTTTATCCTGCAGATTTGAATCCCAAAAGAAATCAGTTAAATTAGACAACTAATTGCAAATGAAAATTAACAATGGGCAGAGGTTGACGAAGAAAGACCTCATCTTTGATCTTGCGATACTCCATTTTCCTAATCCCACAGAGTCACAGTCACAGCACAGATCTCTCTCTCTCTAGGACGCTCCTCTCTTCGTCTCCATTTGCTTTAGGCTTCTCCACAGTCCAGTCCAGTGTTGAAGACTTCAAACCTCTAAAGGGCCAAACTTTTTCTTCTTAGCCTAAGCCCAAGCCCAAGTCCAAACCCAACCCCAAGCTTCTCTTTTTCTTTTTTTTTTGGGTAAAAACTAAAATAGGAATAAATAAATACAGCACTTGGCTTTTCGTAAACCCAGTCAAAAGGACGTTACCATTACCATTACCATACCAACCAACCCTCGATTCTGTATTCAAGAGAAAGAGGTCTGAAGAAGAACACTAGCCTTTTTCATTCCTCTTCCTCTGTTGTCACAACTATGACCTCCCTAGTCCATAGCTTTCACAAAACAACCCTCTTTCCTCACGACCACACTCAAGGCTCTGCGAAGAAGACTCTCCTCTCTGTCCCTCGGAGCCCAACCCATATCTTCACAGCTAACTTCATCAATGGGACAACAAGTTGGGACTTCCATGAGGAACTGGTGGCACTGGACCTGCTCTTGGGTCTTATCTAGAAAACCCATCTTCGCTCAAGATCTGGAGATGAATGAAGAAGCTACCAAGGTTCTGGGTAGTCACAACAGCGGAAGCTGGAGACATGTTCTGTACAAGCTCAGTTCCCAGATTAAAAGGCTTGTGAGATCTGACAATTTTAGTCTCCCTCAAACTTACAGGAACCATTACTCCAAGTAACTTGGAGAGCTGATTGTCAAATAAGAAACTCCAAGATTCAGATAAAGCTCAGAATGTACTTCTTTGTTGTAAACTTGATCGGTTATGGAGGAAAAAGATGCATATTTGTTGTTTGGTTACAGAACAGAAAGCTGATTCTCAGCCATATCTCAAATTGTGATGTTTATTTACTTTGTATTTCTTGTCAAATAGAAACCATTGCAATTGTTTAGATCGATGAGTGTTTGTATAAGCAGAATCTGTTAGAGATATCTGTATCTTTTTTTCTTTCTTTCTTTTGGTGCATGAAGAAATTTGAAAAGGAACTGAATGGAAAGAGGAGAAATTGGGATCCGATCTGGGATTGAATCGTATGAGCAAGATTAGTTAGTGAGTGACAGGAGAAGGAGAAGGTCCGATTCAATAATGATTAAGAAGAAGAGTGTTGTCGGTGGAAACAGAACGTTAAAAAGTAGAAGTTGGTTAGTTTAATTGGTTACTGACCAAATCAACTACCAACCGACATCTGTCGACTTCCAATTCCCCGGGAACGGAACTGCCGTGTACTTCAGTTCACATTTTTATGTACCCAAATTAAAATTTAAACCAAAAGAAAAGACTTTATCATCGCAGATTTACTATATTTTAAATTAACATAAATGGATATTGGCATCTTACCACCGACTACTGTTGGAAGGACTTTATAGTTACTTTATCCAAATTCCAACCAGAGGAAAGGATAAGAAGAAATAAAAAAGCTTACTTGAAGATGAAGGGAGGATTTTAGCAGAAGAAGCATGGCAGTAGCAGGTAGCAGCAGCTTAAGAGTAATCTCTCAGTTCCACAATAGGTTCATAACATCACCTTTTCCTTCTTCTAACCTCAAGTTTCATATCAACCTTCCCAAACCCTACTCTCTTCCATTTACTATACAACCACTCCGTTTTCAAGTCCAGACCTTTAATTCCGCTTCTTCTTCTTCTTCTTCTTCTTCGTCCACTCCTGCTACTTCTATTAGTCCTAGTAAGTTCCTACTCATATGCTTCGTCTTTTTCTTCAATTTCTGTGCAATCTTCTCATATTATCGATTCACGTATCTGTGTAGAATGGGCAGAATTCGCAGCAAATATATCGGGGGAATGGGATGGGTTTGGAGCGGACTTCACAAGTGGAGGTAAACCAGTTGAATTACCTGAAATGGTAGTTCCCGAAGCTTACAGAGAGTGGGAGGTCAAGGTTTTCGATTGGCAGACACAGTGTCCCACACTTGCTCACCCAAATCACCTTCTTCTCTCTTACAAAACCATCAAATTACTCCCCACCGTAGGCTGTGAAGCGGATGCCGCCACTCGTTACAGCGTTAATGAGAGGACCGTCGTCGGAGGTAGCGAGGACGACAACCATAAATGTATCGCCTTTGCCTATGAATCCAGCGGGTGTTATGTGAGTGTGTGGCCTATCGGGATTGGGGATGATGGGAACTACAAAGATTTGGAGTTGGAGTACTGCTTAATCAATCCCAAGGATAGGGAGTCCCGAGTCAGAATTTTTCTGAAGATTTCAATGATGAGGTTAGCAAGTATAGGAGTATTCTGTGAGCAGTGGTATGGTCCCTTTAGAAATGGGGAGCAATTAGGGGGATGTGCCATTAGAGATTCTGCATTTGCATCTACTCCTCCATTAAAAGCTTCTGAAATTGCTGGTGTTTGGGAGGGCCTCAATGCTGTTGCTAGCTTCCATGAATCTCAGACTGTGAGTTCTTTTTTAGCTGGTTAAGCTGTGAGTTTGAATCATCATTATATGTGTGAAATTGAAACCAAAACAGGTGCAGGGGGAATTGGTAGAAGAAGTAATAGAAGACGGGAGAGTAAAGACAGTAAGAGAGGAAGAAGGTGAAGTTGTTCTGCTACCAAAGCAATTATGGTGTTGCCATAGAGAAATTAGCAGCAAAGAAGAAACATGGTTGGAGGTGGGGTGGCTCTTGGATCCTGGCTTTGCCCTTACATCAAAATGCATTTTCTCATCAAACCAAGCCAAGCTTAAGGCAAGTACTTAGTAATTTGACAGGAGAGTTTGTGATGATGATGGTCACTTACACACACACACAAATAGACAGAAAGAGGTAGGAGTTTATAATGGAGTTCAATAGGCCTTTGGATCAATAGGAACTAAAGGTAAAAATGAGTTAAAAATATGCAGTTGATAACTCGTTGTCTTAAGTTTATAGGTTGACATGAATTCAGCTGAACTTATTCCAATTTCTCCTCATTTCCCTTCAAAAAGATTTGAAACTCTTCACAATCTTGATAAGTAACTTTGCTACGTTGATCATCACTTCCGCCACACACACACACAGAAATTTTACAATGGAGTTCAACAGGTATAGGCGTGAATTTGGATTGAAGTTGGAACATGGTTCATTTTCTTTTCTTCTTTTTTTGTTGCAGGCAATCACATTGGCACGTGAAACTAGAATAATGGATGGGGTATAGCCTTGCTTGGGCAATTGGTATTGGAGATTTTGAGAGTTCCTTTTAAATTCTTTCTATTCGTGGTATGGTATTTACATTGTATAACTTTGACAGAGAGAAACTAATAGCTTAATTATATTAATAATAATCCTCAGAACCAAAGGGTACCTTATTTTTGCACAAAGGATGCGAATTTGGAATCGAAAGAATGTAGAAACACTAAAAAGAGGAGGAAACGAGACATAAGAAGACACTACTCCCATTAAGCAAACATAACTAGTAAAAATGGCAACTTGGTCAGCTACAAATGTATCTTTCGCACACTTTTTTTTGTTTTGTTTACAAGTTCACTGTCATTTTCCTGGTATTATGAAACAACGTAAACTAAAAATATGCATGCGCAAGCACCAAAACCTTCTCCTCCATTTTATTATTCTCCATCGTGTCATACGGCTTCAGGAACGAGAATCAAACCGTAGTTACCAACTTCCATCAATCTTTTGCTGTACAACCTGCACTTTTATCCCCAGAACCCAGAAGTCAGCATTCCAAATTTAGCCGAGATCTCATGAACTAGATGTTATAATAATATCATCGTTGATAGAAATGATAAAACAAAGCTCCTTTACATGACTACTACAAGTGCAAGCAGTAGCTGCTACCGTGGACCTGGTGCATCTCTCATACTGATATTTACACTGTTCCTCATAGTTCTTCTACCAATTCCTGCATTGCCTTTTTGCATCATAGCAACAAATTCACCATAATCAATCCTTCCATCCTGAAAATATCCAAGACATTCCAATCACTTCAAACAAGTACAGCAAGTTATCAATTATATGATAGTGATTATATAGTTTGACTCATGATCCGGGTCTACATTGACAGCAAGAAGATGTGCTAGCCACCCCTATATTGAGAGGTGAGATATCGCACACTTTGGAAAATCATTCAAGCCAGAAGGGAACCTGCTGAATGACTGCATCACCATCCGATTCAAGTTAAACTGTGTTCTTTTAAAGCCTCAAAACTATGATGTATATTCCTCCACATAAAAGAGGGGGTTCAGCTGTCTATTATCATTGAAAGTTTTAGACAACTTACATTATCTTGGTCAACTTCTTTTATTATATCTTCAAGTAAAACATCAGCCATGTTGTGTTCAATACAAGCTTGCTGAAGCTCATCCACTGTAATGTAGCCACTTCCATCCTTGTCAAAGTACTGGAAGGCTGCAATTAGATGTTCTTCACGTTCTAATTTGTTAAGATGAATTGTTGCAGCTATAAATTCCCCATAATCAATGGTACCACTGTTATCCACATCAGCCTGGAAATTAGGAATATTAACTTATCAGGTTATTATAATAACAAGAACTGCTTACTCCTATTGCAGCCATTTTAAACATTACTGCTAATAAAGACCAGGAGAAAGAATAGTAGTGAGTGAACAAAAGGAAATGCAATGAACATTGACCAAAAACAAGATGTAAAATTATAGTTATACACAACCCCAGATCTGGTTTTTACACCATCTTACCGCATCCATAAGATCACGTATCTCAGTGTCTTTTAACGTCGAACCATATCTTCGCAAGCCAGCTTTTAATTCATCATATGTGATTGCACCACTGTTATCAGTATCCATAGACTTAAACATTTCTCTCAAGCCTGCAATTTCTTCCTCAGAAAGGCTTTCAGCTATCACCTAATAGCATAAATAGCGGAAGGATGGTAAGATTTATCGTCAAACATATCAATGTAGAAATGATAAATATTACACAACGTTATAAGATGAGCCTCAAAGAAATTATCTATTCTTCGTTGAGTGTCACCGACATTCCAAGAGTTCAATCCAGATGCCATGTACTTACTCGTAAAGCCATCTTCTTCAATTTATTCATCGCAGAAAACTGCTTAAGACGAGAAAGCACAGCTGCGTCTAATGCTCTATCAGGAGCAACTCCATTTTCACATATCCAAGGATGACCTGATGAAACAAGTATTTTCAGTTTGATTTTTTGGTCTTGAGCAGAGTAGAAACGTGAAGTCAAGGAGGAATGTAGCCACAATACTGCTGATGTCGTGATGCACAAAAAGGTAGTAAGTTTCTAGATCACAAACTCTCTAAAAAGGATTAAATTAGCTCCTATTCTACAGGGATGTCACTTGGTGGAAAGCTTCAAATCTTTGGGATGATGGGGTGGGATGAGAGCATTGGGGAAAAGGAGGTATATCCCTGTCGTGCAGCCAAATTTAAGAGCACTCAAATATGAACATTATATGTCCCAATATTCGCAGAAGACTTGTTAGTTGGGTTAAATTGTCTGACAATAAAACTAACTACTAGGGTCAAATGCTATTGACAAGGTGATGGCATCATGAATTGACCACATAGCTAATTTGGGAAGTAGAACAGAACGTGCCCTCGGAAAAAATCAAATTATAAGGTAGAAAGAAACACATTCACATGCAATTTGCAGATACTTATGCTGCCAGAACACAGGAGGAACGAACAGCAATCTAGTAAGGCAGTTCCTATGGTCACACTAACAACAGATGGTTCAAGAGCTTAAGTTCAAAAAGGAAATGAAATATTAGACATACATAACACTTCATGAGCAGTCAAGCGTTCTGATGGTCGAGAGCAAAGCATCTTCCTAATAAGATCTTTTGCACTGTCTGATATCAGTGGCCAGGGGTCTGACTCAAAGTCGATGTAACCCTTCAACACTTGATCAAATATCCCTTGCTGTGTTTCTAGTATGCAAACAAAGGAAGAATTCAATACACTGAGCATAGAGCTGAGAAAACCATGCTGCTCAAACCATGCAACAAAGAACACTTACCAGCCCAGAATGGTGGCACTCCACTCAGCAATATATACAGTATGACCCCAGCAGTCCACACATCAGCTTCCGGACCATAATGCTTGAGAAGCACCTCAGGAGCAACATAATATGGGCTTCCAACGACATCAGTGAAAATTTGCTCTGAAGAATCAAGCAACATATGATTTATAAAGGCTATTAAGTATCAAACAAGATGTGCGATTCCAACCACAAGATGCCACAGAAACTGCAATATTTCAAATCTTGGATGAATGATTATAAAAAGAAGAAAAAAAGAACCTTTTGGACTAACTTGCCACAGTTATCATGCGTCCAAGACGTAGCCACACAAAAGCAGTAGCAAACAAATTCCATCAATCTTGAAATATAAGGTAAATAATTTAACACTATAGACTAATAAGAGACATCATGTTAATAAATTAACTAGTACCAACAGCATCTTGGTACAATCAACTATTGAATGCAATTCACAAAACTTGTATGTTTCCTACCTGGTTTGAAGAACACAGAAAGCCCAAAGTCGATGGCTTTGAGTGAGAAGTCATCATCCTTGTTCACCAACAAGAAGTTCTCGGGCTTAAGATCTCTGTGCATAACACCAAGGGAGTGACATGCCTCAACGACTCCAACAATAATCTTAGTCAATTCAGCTGCTTTTCTCTCGCTATAATGCCCCCTCTGAATGATCCTGTCAAACAACTCTCCCCCAGAGCAAAGCTCCATGACTATATGCACATATAAAGGATCCTCATATGCACCCTTAATGGTCACAATATTCTTATGACCGGCCAAATGATGCATTATCTGGATTTCTCTCCTAACATCTTCAACATCATCCTTGGAAATCAGCTTCCTCTTGGAAATAGATTTGCAAGCATATTCATTTCCAGTGGAAACCTCAGTGCACAAATATGTAGTACCAAACTGTCCTTGTCCTAACTTACGACCCAAAGTATAGAGGTCACGGATGTTTGCAGTTTTATGACCAAGAACATAATAAGCCGGGTTATCAGTACCTCGTCTCATCATAATTATCTCTTTCTTGGTGGGGCTAAGGGGAGATGAATTGCGGTCCTTTTTAGGGGGGTTTTCTTTGGACAATTCTTGAGAAGTGATAGTGGAAGGGGAGTGATCAGAGTTGTTAGAGGAAGGATTGCCTTTGGAATTGGAGCTGATGATTGATCGATCCTCGGGCTGACTGTAGCCCTGGTAAAGTTTTCCTTTGAATGATCCACGGCATATGTTGCCCATGAAACAGTCACAATGTCCAGACAATTAGCTCCCCACCGTTTTCCTCATCCAATGGTAGCTCATAAATACGACTGGTAAAACCAAGTAACAAAGAATACCCTTAATTAAGGAACATCATCACACACCCATCTCATCTAATCCAAGAAAAGATAAAGCAGATCAAGCCTAATGATACTAGATTCTTAGTTAGATTTTGGATAAAAATTTGCAAGAAGCATATCCATTCATCATAATATTAGTCCCGGAAACTAGTCCTACGAAAACCAGTTTTCTTCAAAACTGTTATCGAAAATCGAATGAGAGTAGGAAAAAAGAACAAAGACAATTTTTGATGAAGATCGAACAATACATCGAGCATCAGAAATCATAAAAAGGAAAAGATTAATGCGAGCATACAGGATAGAAAGTAAAGAAACTGAGGAGTTGAAAGATAAAGAACATAGAAGCGTATCCATACCTAGAAGGGGAGAGGAGATGATGCTATAGAAAACGGAAGCAAGAATGGATCTGGTGTATCTCTACTAAGAAAGGAAAGGTATCCTTTGATGGAAAGGCACATGAACAAAGAAAAGAAAGGAACAGTGACAAAGAGGATTAAATATGTATAATGGAAGGCTTCGTTGTACATATATATGTATAATGTAAATAAAAATCTGAAAAATGAAAACTTTATGTGAGCTATGTGATTGGTTGGACTCGGACTCACTAAGGATGCTGTTAGTAACAGTGGACTGAGAGTGCTGACCAGCTAACGCTTGTCTCATGAATGAAACAAAGAAAGAACGCGGTTTTTCCTAAATCTTTTACCTAGAAAGATCTCGGATGCCCATGTGAAGAAATCGAAAAATATGAGATCTTTATCTCCATATTTATCTAATAATAACAACAACGAGTGTTGTTTTCCGGAAAAGATCGAGTCTTTGACCCTTGAGGGCCGAACCTGAGAGTAAAACTCGGAACGTAAAGGACTTCACTTTGAAGTTGTGTTCATAGTCATCAATTCATACAACTAAGCTGCCTCTGCTGCATAATCAGGCCCTCCTATTCTCGTAAATATGTTTTATTTCTTGGGACAATCCAAATTTACCATCGGATTAATTGTGGTTTTGAAACCATTGTTATTGGTTTGTGATTTCTGACTTATATTAGATTACTTTTGAAGAGTTTAAAGTTAGATGGAATCAAAAGTCAATCGTTATAATTAAAAGATATTATAATTAACTTGATTTCATATTTTTAAAATTCTAATTTATTATTTTTGGGACTGGTAAAAAATTGGTTTCAAATCAAACTAGTTTTGGACAATTCGGACAAAGGTAAAAATTTCATAACCCTAAATTGGTTTGAAACCATTGTTTTTTTACTAAGTTGACCCGGAACCGAATCAGATTGAAAAACACCAAACTCAGTTTGGAATCAGTTTGTTCGATTTTAACTAATAGTAAAAGACCATTAAATTGCACCATCTTTTTCTCATCTCTTTTTCTTTGTAAAACCAATCAAAAACTATAGCAAAGAAAGCTAAATTATGGCTGTCTAGTTGAAGTTCAAGCCAAACAAATGGTAAGTTTACAACCAAATTCAAAAAAACAAAAATACAACCATCAAATTCAAAGTCTCCAACAAAATTATAACAAGAAGCTACAAAGGCACAAATAGTACATCAAATCCAAAACCAATAAATTATATTGTTTGCACAACAAATTCAAACTAAATAAAACATGCAAGAAATAACAAATTCTTCTTCATCAAACTCTTCATATCCCACTCTTTATTTCCCAAAGATTTCATATTTTGAGGAGAAAAAACAAAAGATGACACAAGTTAGCTAACATGTATATATCAATCAAACCTTAATACAATAAATTAGAATAAAGTAATGATTTTTTTTAAAACAATGATTTTTTTGCCTTTTTAAAATTCGGATCGGACAATTTTAAGCTTTTTTAAATGTTCGGTGTTGACTAATTTTAAAAATTTAGACATTTTATCCGATTAGGTCAACCCGGATCTATATTTGATTTTAATTCGAATAAAAATTAGTCAACTCAGTTTAAATTCGGCTAAAAAACTTAATCCGTATATGATTTTTTTATCAAACAGGGTCAAATTATCGGTTCAACGAAATTTTACCAGGCTTAATTATTCTTAATATCAATTCATGACACGACAGGAGCATAAAACAACTTTCTTTTGATCTGTTCAACTTTTTATTCCCTTGTCTATTTTCTCCAACTCCACTCCACGCTATGATTAGCATAAGTTGCATTTCTTTAACAAAATCATACATCACCATTCAACTTGTAAGATAATTTTTCAGATAACAAATTAGTGGTTAAGAATGGTAATGAATTGCATAAGATCGAACCCTTACAAATCTAAGTTTAAAATTAATATTTTTATCGAATTCAAGTTAATTAAATTTATGTTAATTCATTAGTTTCAAAAGAGGACTAGAGACTTCTGGTCTGGCAAGTAATAGTCAAACCATCATGTCTAGATCTTGACCTTAATTAAAAGACAATGTTCCAAAGTTCAAGGTTCAAGGTTCAAACAACTAATAAGTCGACACTTGCACTCTTTTCGCTTCCAACCCACCAAAGAAACAGCTCAACTTCTGTTGGCTTCTTCTGCCTTTTCCACGTGAAGCCTGGAGATGTAACCCCAAAAACCATCATTATACCCTTCAGTAGATTCACACTTTACCACAACACAACTTGTTTCTCAGTAAATGTGGAATATACAACTAAGTTTCTGGCAGGAAAAAATTAAAATATTACTCCTATTTGTCACCAGGGAAAAAGAGCTGGTGTTTTACCAAAATTTTGATTGTAAAGAGAAAGGCCAGAACACTCAAGGGTGATTCCTTCTCTTTCACAAGTTCATTCCTTTTCCTGTTCATTGACATCTTCACCAAGTTCAAGATGAAAAGATATGTCGTTTTCCAAATCCCAATTATCGTAAAAGATAAAAAAGTGATGTCTTTTCGTACTTTAACACCTCAGCAATCATCCCAGATTTAGCAGTAAGACTAATAGAAAGCTTTAGCTTTAGCTTTGCTCTGGATAAAAGATACATACCCAGATGACTGAAAAGATTGAAGATTTCTATATGTAAGAGGGTTTACAAACAAATCACTCGAGATTGTGTTTCTCTTCTGATTTAAACTAAATGGCATTTAGAAACCAAGAGCTTTGTAGTTTCTTTTTATTTTTAATCCAATACTGCAGAGTTGCAGATCCAAATGATTCCACTGTCCAAAACTACAAACTGGATCTTGGACTGGACTGATATTACTGTTTGAAGCGTAGCTTCCCTGGAAAGAATCATCTCAATTGATATTGTCCGTCGTTTTATTACGTAAAATTGTAGAAATTCTCTTAAAGTTTTAATCTTTTTTGTCCTTTTCGTGGAAAACTAATTAAGAAATTCATTAAACAACTCTCATGTATATTTCCAATCTACTTTTGTTAAGTTGATGATGACGCACACAAAAGAGTAAGTAGGTTAGTAGACTTGACAGTGACCATCCACAGCAACTCGAGGAGTTGTTTAAAAGGGTATGTGTCTTTCCGACTCACAAGACTTCCTCTCCTATTTCTCTCCCAAAAACACTTGTTTTATTCCCTTTTCCTCTATTTGCACTTCGTTGTCCTAAGCATTATAAAATTTTAATATTTTATCTCTTAGCCAGCACTACTTGTTTGATCTTAAGTTGCGGGGAATACGATGGCTCTTTATGCGTCTAATGATATCTAAAAAGGACCAATCGAACGAGCGGCTCTGTTTGCTAACTTTTCTTTTGCTTTCAAATAAGGTAATTATTTTACCCACCCCCATACTTGTTTTCTTCTCATTCCTCGACTTTTTGACGTTGCTTTGTGACACCCTTTTCCTTATACCATTTTGATTGTGGTATTATTATTGATTGATCAATTTCCTTTGCTCTTGTTCGTCTGCTCACTGCAGGAAGTAGTATGTCTTAAAGGGATCCACCAACTTGCAGTGTCTGATTGATTTGTTGATTGACTAGGGTTAATTACTGATTAAAGGGTTAGTTACTGGTTCGATCTGTGGCTCCTGGGAGTGTTTCTTCTCATCAGTGCTTTTATAGAGAGTGGGTTAAAAAGAAAATCTTTGATTCCGGAGGAAGATGAGTGCAGCAGTGCTTGTGGCTCTTGCTGCTTGTGTTGGCAACTTACTTCAAGGATGGGATAATGCAACCATCGCTGGTAATTATATATTTACTCTTTAGTTCCTGAATTTTTTCGTTCATCTGTAAAAGCTTGCAACTTCCCAGCTACACTTTATTCTGCATCATCTTCTTATACCGTAATAATTGGACACTTTTGTGATTTTTGATAATTGATTGACTGAGCCTTTAATTCTGATTTACTCCAGTTGATTCATAATAATAGTACCTTTCCAGTTAAAACTATGTCTAGTTTGGTTCTAAGTGCAAATCCGTGACGGATCATTTTAATCTTTTTGTTGCAGGTGCTGTTTTATATATAAAGAGGGAGTTTAAGTTGGAAACTAATCCAACTTTAGAAGGATTGATTGTGGCTATGTCACTTATTGGAGCAACTATCATTACTACATGCGCTGGGGCTGCGTCGGATTGGCTAGGTCGTCGCCCTTTGTTGATAATCTCAGCCGTGTTTTACTTTCTTAGTGGTTTGGTGATGTTATGGGCTCCAAATGTCTATATTCTCCTTTTGGCTAGACTATTGGATGGTTTTGGTATTGGTTTAGCAGTTACCCTTATCCCAGTTTACATATCTGAGACAGCACCACCTGAAATTAGAGGGACTTTGAATACCCTTCCTCAGTTCACCGGTTCTGGTGGCATGTTTCTTTCCTATTGCATGGTGTTTGGCATGTCCTTGATGAAAGCACCGAGCTGGAGATTGATGCTTGGAGTTCTTTCAATTCCATCTATTATTTATTTTGTATTGACTATATTTTATTTGCCCGAGTCTCCAAGGTGGCTTGTCAGTAAAGGACGGATGCTTGAGGCCAAGAAGGTTTTGCAGAGGCTTCGTGGCAGGGATGATGTCTCTGGTTAGTTTTCTGCTTTCTTGTTTCTAAATCATTCGCTGCATCTTTCTTGAATTTGAATTGCAGTTATTGTGGAACTGCAATCCACCAATGTGGTATTTGTCCATTTCAATCCAAGGATATATAGTACCGAAAACTGAAGAAGAATTTATACAAGGAAAAGTGTGAATAGACATTCTATCATGCTACAGAAGTTTCATAATATGTTTTTAGTGTCATTATGCTATTAGAATTGATATACCATTATGTGGAGTATACTTTTCTTGATTGATGCTACTACTATATCTATGCCATACCTTTTTCAGTATGCTGGGAGGACAATCCACACCTATGTTTGGGGTATTGGTCCTTCTGAAAGTTAAATTTTTGGTTGTTTTGCTATAAGTGGCACTAAAACTTTGAGCACAGTAAAGTGCTGTGTTGAAGTGGTGTGTTCCTTAAATTATGTTTTTCCTTTATTTGATTTGTGGACTTCTTACTACTTTCTGCTATCTGTGTGATATGGTGAATGACTTGCATCTAGTCTCAGTCAACTTGGTTTATGAGTGATGGAAGTATCAAGCTTATGTAACTGCAGCAATCTATATGCTGCTGTTATCAATCGAGCATCAACATACAAGCATGACGCATTTTACTTATGATGCAATACAATGCATACATGGATACTGTAGTGTAAACGTTGTTTACTTCTTCTCAAAGTGGTATATCTACTGTCTTTGTGTCTGCCTTATAAATGTTGAAGGTAACTCTCGTACTAGAATAACAATAGGGAACAAAAGTTCCTCTGCTCTTGATGCCTTTCTTCGTTGAAGCAAGTAAAAGAAATGAAGCTCTTTCTATTTCTTGTTCATGAGCCCTCATAAATATTTCTCACTTTTTCTTTCCTGCCCTTAGTTACTATGCCAAGCAATCGCCTGCAATCATGTATGAACTACATGTTTACAGCAAAACATTGTGCTCTCTATGTTTCCTTACATCATTCTTATGGTGAAAATATAAGTGTTTAATTTCCTGTAAACTATAGAGAAAGGTATTTCTGTATTCATATCTTTGTACAGAGTATAGCTACAAATGTATACTAGCTAATCAAAAACTAATTATGTAATAAGATCCCTAATCAAGCCTTGAGATATTCTAGCAGTTACCCGATCTTTACAATCTGTAACATTTACCAAAAGTGAGGTAGATGGATTTAGGATTACTTCAATTATTAGATTTTAGATTAATTCCTTAATTTTAGGCAGAACATGTGGAACGGATACATATGCAATGACAACATTATAAGGAACATCATTGTCTGGATGATACTGATTTTGTTCAGGAAAACAGGTGAGATGGCCCTTCTGGTTGAGGGACTTGGAGTTGGAGGTGAAACATCGATAGAGGAGTACATAATTGGCCCTGCCAATGACATTACTGGTGACCATGACATATCTTCTGAAAAAGATCAAATCAAGTTGTATGGGCCTGAAGAAGGTCTCAGCTGGGTCGCCAGACCTGTCACTGGACAAAGCACGCTTGGTCTTGCATCTCGACGTGGAAGCATAGCAAATCAGACTTCATCTTTCGTGGATCCTCTTGTCACACTTTTTGGTAGTGTTCATGAGAAGCTTCCTGAAACTGGAAGCATGAGAAGCATGCTTTTTCCACACTTTGGCAGCATGTTCAGTGTGGGAGGAAACCAACAAAGGAATGAGGAGTGGGATGAAGAGAGCCAAGCTAGAGAGGGGGATGGCTATCCATCAGATGCTGGTGGTGATTCTGATGACAATCTGCATAGTCCTTTGATCTCGCGTCAAACAACAAGTATGGAAAAGGATATGCCTGCACCTGTACATGGAAGCCTTTCAAGCATGAGACATGGCAGTCTAATGCAAGGTAATGCTGGAGAGCCAGTTGGGAGCACAGGCATTGGAGGTGGTTGGCAGCTGGCATGGAAATGGACCGAAAGAGAAGGTGAAGATGGAAAGAAGGAAGGAGGATTTAAGAGAATTTATTTGCATGAAGATGGTGTTACCAGTTCTCTGCGTGGATCTCTAGTTTCTCTGCCTGGTCGTGATGTTCCTGCAGAAGGTGAGTTTGTGCAAGCTGCTGCCTTGGTTAGTCAGCCAGCGCTTTATTCCAAGGAGCTCTTGAAGCAGCATCCGGTTGGACCAGCTATGGTTCATCCATCTGAAACTGCAGCTAAAGGACCAAGCTGGAGAGACATACTTGAACCAGGGGTCAAGCGTGCTTTGGTTGTTGGAGTTGGTCTTCAAATTCTGCAACAGGTAACAAATTACTTCATAATCTAATCCACTGCTTTGAACTTTTTCTTAATGTATCTATATTCCTGCCATTCTTTGCCCATACCTTGGCCTAATTCCTAAAGTTACTTTTTTTGTCTGCTGTGTTGCGTGATCTTACCTCTAAGTATTTACTTGTATGTGTAGTTCTCTGGCATAAATGGAGTCCTCTACTATACCCCTCAAATTCTTGAGGAGGCTGGAGTTGGTGTTCTTCTGTCAAACATGGGTATTAGTTCAGCTTCTGCATCTTTGCTGATCAGTGCCATCACAACTTTGTTGATGCTTCCATCTATAGCTGTTGCCATGAGGCTTATGGATATCTCTGGGAGAAGGTATTTCAATTATTTCTTTTCCCCATAAATGGTCTCCACACATTATAGAAGAGCTACTTGGGTAGCAGGTTGATGCCTAGTTCTCTATAAGTTACACCTATATTTTTGGTTTCCAATTCTTATTGTTTTGTTGTTGGCAGGAGTTTGCTGTTGAGCACGATCCCTGTCTTGATATTATCTCTTGTCATCCTAGTTTTTGGAAGTTTAGTAAATCTGGGGAACATAGCAAATGCAATAATCTCAACCATCAGTGTTATAGCCTATTTCTGTTTCTTTGTTATGGGATTTGGTCCAATCCCAAACATACTCTGTGCAGAGATCTTCCCCACCCGCGTTCGTGGACTCTGCATTGCTATATGTGCCCTTACATTCTGGATTTGTGACATCATTGTTACCTATACGCTGCCTGTGATGCTCAAATCGATTGGTCTTGCTGGTGTTTTTGGTTTGTATGCAATAGTCTGCATCATTTCGCTGGCCTTCATCTACGTGAAAATTCCAGAAACGAAAGGCATGCCCCTTGAAGTGATTACGGAGTTCTTTGCGGTTGGTGCACAACAGGCTGAAGCTGCCAAGGACGAGTGAATCTGGTTCCCGATGGCTGGTTGAAGAGTTTTTTTAGCAGCCCTTTTACTTATTCTTGGCTCCTGCATGGGTTTCATTTTAGGTGATGAGAAATAGGAAGTTTATTTTGTAGAGAAGGAAAAGTTTCCCCTCATCTTTTGTTTTGATTTTTTACAGACTTAAGTTTCCTTTGACATAAAAGTTCTTGCCCTTTAATATTCATATCATGCTCAAATACTGTTGGGAGAGAATGCACCAGAACTGGATTTAAGTTTTGATTGGAAATTTCACTTATGCTTTGCCTGAAGGATGCAAACTAATGTTCCCATTTTAAGATCGAGAAGAAAAAATTGCAAGTCTCAAGATGTATGTATTAATGGCGAAAGTCACATGAAAATGGGTTCATCCGTATTAAAATTAAGCTACATAAACTGTTGCTAATTTGCACATGGCAATCACTAAGTAGGAGAAACATCCCTTTGTATTCTCTCAGATCCGTCAACGGAGTAATCATCTTTCATACAACCATTCAACTCCTGGCTACGCTTTCTTTTTGACCTACCCTTTGACACCTCCGCCTTTTCATCAACGAATGACAAGAACGTTTGCAGCCGTCTTGAACGCGAGTTGCTGCTGCTCGGGATACTAGGATCAGACTCTTCAGGGTAATAGCGGTTGAATTGTCTGAACATCTTACAGAAGTACAAAAGGAGGGCAAGAAAACATGCAATCCCACATATGAGGAATAGACCCCAGAAGCTTTGTAACTGAAGTTGTTCAGAGCCTGAATTGGAACCCTCAGAATTGCAGGTTTCTTTTACTAGCCACTTCTCATGAATCTTTTGAAGTTCACCATTCTCAGACAACGTAAGAATGGCAGTTGACATGTCTATGGATAAAGGAGAATCTCTTGGGAAGGCCTAAAGGAATGTACAAATCAAAAAGAGTGAGTGCAGAACAAATTGTTATGAAAATATCACTTCCTATAGGCTGCTCACACATGGTTGCAAAAGAATCTAAGATACTTACAAATCCCCATCCACTTTTCGTGAACTCTTGACCTCGAATAGAGAAATCGCATCGGTTCGATAGAAAAAAGTCAACATAAGTTTTTTCATCAACCACTGCAGCCACTGTTCCATTAGCAAGAGCTTCAGCATATTCTTCAGGTGATCCAAGAGCAACAAGTCTGCTTTTAGCAATATTAAGCTCATTAATCATATAATTTTCGGCAAAAGACCCTACTTGGAATCCAACACGTTGATTGCTAGTTATCAAGGTATCAATTCCTTTGATGGGTGAGGATAACTGTTGTACTGTGAGGATGGATGTTAGACTTGCAGTATAGCTTGAGTTCACTATCAGGACTACAAAAAGCCAGATTATCAGGACTAGGCGACCAAGTGTGCTAACTGTATTTTCTCCTGAAATCAAGTATATATGAGTTAGAATCACATCTAGGTTAGAGACATTCCCAATAAGGTGCTCTACTTAAATTGAAACATAACGTTACTTACTATGAGCAAAAAACATGGTAGAGAAACTAAACCTGCAAGAAACGAGAGATGTCATAAAAAGGAGTCAAAAGAGATGATAAGAACAGAATGCATGAGAAAATCTGGAAGAAACAAGACAGAACTAAAAGTAAATGTGTGTTCCATCAATTAATACAACCTAAAATTGAGAAGATTAACCATTTCTGAACATGCCGTAGTCCAGATATTGGTGATCTGATATGCTACAGAAGCTATAAATTTGTAAAGCTAAGAATGGATTTAGATAAGCAAAATCTAAGAGAACTGCTACTGCTTCATTTTGCAATAGTTATGTAATTTCACCTCATTTTACTCACCACAGGACAGTAACAAATTGCTTCTTTGGTGGGCCACGAAACTCATCATTGATTCTATGTTCAAGAATCCACACTACAGTTCCTACTACAAGGAAGAAAATGGCTGTAACAGCCCACATTAACGGAGTAAATGGCCGCAGAAATGCCCAAGCACTTGAATTCAGTTTCTTGACTGGAGCCACCACAACTAGCCCTGACTCTATAAATGGCTGAGTGAAATCCACAAACTTTGTCCGGTTTGTGATAATTGCAATATCACCCACAACAGCATCAAAGGCCTGTAAGATCAAGTTAACAGGATTATTAGAACTGAACACGAAATATGTTGGTATCACTGTTAGTTTGAGTTAAATTGTACTCACGTCAGATATAATCTGATTTACAAGTCCATCATAGTTTGGATTCTTATGACCATCTCCAAAAGGAGTGAAATTGTATGGAACTGCATAGGGAAGCAATTTTATGGCAGCTAAGAAAACATCTATGCAATATCCTTGAGCACTACCATTGACTGTTGAAACCAAATTTCGATAACTAGCTCGGTTAGGAATTCCAACTCTTAATCGCCTTCCATTGTCAGGAAACACCCATCCGCGAGGTTTTGACATGTTTCCTCCAGGCCATACCACACCGTGCAGATGCTGACTTGAACTAGAACGGTTAGGTGGTTTCCCATAAAGTGTCTCTGGGGGCACAAAAGATAGTCCAGAATAGTTAGACCAGTATCCAATCAGTGGAAACCCAGTCTTGATCACATTTATGATGTCAAAAGCAGGATATAAGATGGACCTGTCCAGATTAAATTGAAGATGCCCTGTAAGACCTGTCATGTTGGTCTTCAATATGTTGTCAAGAAGTTGTTTTCCCCCATCAAAAATGCTCAGTGTTTCAAGATTTAGTATCCCCCCTCCCACACCATTTAATTTTGAATCGTTAGAAAAAGAAATGGTGTTGCCGTGATCTAAAAACAATCTCAAAGCACGAGCAATCATCCAAACAGTATCATATGCATATAAGCCATATGGATTCAACCCAATGGAACCATTGCTCAGATGGTCCCATCGAGACTCAAAATCCCTTTTCCTGTTTGAATCTGGTACATGCGGACGAAGTGTAAGAACTCCCTGGATTGAGTTAAAGGTACTTGGAGGGAGCATTTTATATGAATCTAGGACAGTAGACAACCAAGTTGTGGCTATCCAAACAAACCCTTTGTCCATCATGCCAAGGCTTTGGGCCACTTCAAAAACCAGAAGACCTGTTTTTGAGTAAGTGTTCACAACAATTACTCGAGATTCCAACTTCAAAACCTTAACTAATGCATTTTGAATATCACTGCGATTTGCTTTAGAGTCTGGTGGAAGTGCCGCTTTATAAGAAATTCTGCAGCGTCTCTCTGCAAGTTGATCACCTAATGTTGTCATACCATTTCGAAACTGATCATCATCACTGAAAAATGCAATAACCTCTGCCCAACCAAAATAACTAATCATCTCTGCGATGGCAGTCATCTGGAAAAGATCATTTGGAGCTGTTTGAATGAAATAGGGGTATTGGAGTGGGGATAGGGTGGGGTCTAAAGCTGTAAATGACAGTAGAGGGACATGGAGCTCATTTGCTAAGTGTGAAACTACATGCGCCATTACAGAACTTTGTGGACCGATAATGGCCACCGTATCCGTCTCCATGAACTGCAAAGCTGAAACAAGTATGATATCTTGCTTTCAGTTACAAGAAATACAGACGCTCTGCCAAAAAGGCACAGGACATGAAAGAAACAGAACAAGAATACCTCAAGTCAAATTACAGTATGCGTGAAAGAGACAAACCTCCCATGATGCCAAGAAATCCACTGAAGTTGGAGTCGTGCATGGATATGGCCAATTTCCTTCCCCCAAGAATACTGGGATCAGCATTTATATCGTCTTCAGCAGCCTTCATAGCAATTTTTGAGACTCTTCCACTAATAGTGTTGAAAACGAAAATAGCACCAAGATTCAAAGTTTGGGGGCCTTGAGCTGCTAAAGAGAAGGGACTAATGCAGGAAAGCAAGATCAACACTTCCCAGACAAGATTCATGGTGGTAACTATTTATGGCTTTTCAAGCATCACAAATCACACAACCAATAAGTAATGCTCCTGAAAAAACAAAAAAACCAACAATAACATCAAAGTATGATAAAAGTGGACTACCTATTCAAAATCCATTTCGAAGGCAAACAGAGTTACCTCAAAAAGAAAAAAAAAATGGAGAGCATCGAAAAGAAACTTTCAGTTTGCAACCAATTGATTCGAAGAAAGAACATGATTACACAAAAAGAAGAAAGACCAAGAGCATCAAATAGCATAAAATATACCTCTAGCCAAAGAAAAACAGAAAATAAAAATTCTGCTCAGTAGATACATATCTATACATCCATACACGGCCAGAAAGCAAAGAACTTCAGATGATTTGACGGTGTTATATTGAACAGAATTCACTCACCTAAACGAATCAGTGACAGAAAATCAAACTAAAAAAAAAAAGAAAGCTAATCAAGCTACCTTAAAAGGGAAGAAAGAAAGATTCAGTAATACACAGAGAATCTTATGATAAAAAAACGAAAAGAAACAAGGACTAGGT
>JAOTAY010000190.1:41108423-41123599 GCA_025629805.1 Erythroxylum baracoense | reverse complement strand
ATAAAAAAACGAAAAAAAACAAGGACTAGGTATAAAAGAAAATTTAACAGAACAGAAAAATACTTACAAGACAAGAACTTTTTTCCCAAAAAACAGTAGCTTCCACTATTTTAAACTTGAAGGTAGAGAAAGGAAACAAATTGCTAAGTTGGGCTTCCACCCAAAGCAATGTGAAGGGCATAAGAGCCAGAAACCACTGACTTCTTTTTTTTCTTTTTTGTGGTTCTCACTCTTCAACAACGACACTAATGAGATAAAGCATAGAACAGAATCGGACAAAAAGGAGTGAGTACTAGCATTACCGGGGGGAAGGGAAGACCTGCAATAAGTACACTAAAAGATAAAAACTTTTAATGGATACTCGTGACGTGTGTGGGTAAAGCTCTGGTCCTGTGATGGAGATAGTAATGGCCTGTGTTGACTACTTATATATATAGATATATATATATGCGCATATTTCATTATACATGTGCATATTTCATTACACATGTGTATTTGGCTTTAAACAGGAAAGGAACACACCAACCTGGGCAAACAGGTTGGTAACATGTCTCCGACATTCTTTTGTGCAGTTTCACATATCGAGAACAATAATAATGATGTCATGTTTTATTAAATTTTATAAACACATTTATATAAACCTTACGTAAATGTATAGATAAAATTTAATGAAACAAAATAATTAAAACAGAAGATTTGATATAAATCGAGATATGTTAGTTCGTCCAATTTACTTTGTCAAGTCCCTTTCAATTGAGTAAGACTCCAATTGAAGTGCAAGAACGTGTTAAAACTTGTAAACGTTCCTCAAATCAAATTCATTACATTGTAAAGTGAAAACATTCCTTAAATTAAATTCATTACTTACGAAATTTACAAATCTTTACATTTTAAATTCTGGATATGATAGCGTTTGAGGATGAGTGGTAAGACTTGAAGCAACTGGGCCAGACAAATTAATTATACAGCAATGCCAGAAGCAGAAAGATTCGCATATAATATTCCCAAAGGATCTGATGCTATTCCTACTCAATATATTGTTGTATGTGTGAGTGCTGTGCTTTGGATGCTAGTATTCTCCATCGTTATCATAACATATTCCCACTCCATACGTCTAGAACAAATTGAATTATTATACAGTGACAAATCCACTTCAACCTAAAAATATCATCTCCACGCACCAGCCAAATTCCTAAGCACTAGAACAGTCATTGCTTTCCAGAATTTTCATCATTACCTTCACAAAATGTTGCCTAACATCACACTTTCCACTGAACAACATTCTCTGTGTTAAAACTCTTCAGAATATCACTGTCATAAATGGGATGGTAACAAATCCCAATAATGACAGTCGGAACAGACTATGGAAAAATTTAAAAAAAAAAAGAGAGAAGATAAAGACAAAAGTACGGCTATCATCTAACTAAAGAGGGTACAAACTGATTGCTTTATCCATCCATTTCAGTATAAACGCGTGCTGCCATAACCCCACCGATTAATTAAACAATTTTGTTTCATCTCAATATTGTCTCTCCCTCCATCCATCCATTTTCCGTGAATCATATAAACTCTTCTCTTTTTAACATAGAAACCTCGTTAATGTTTACAAGACTATCTTCTATACCAAGAAATGCCGCAACCATTTGGACATTTTATATACTTGCATAAGTGATCAAGCATCCGCAATCCCAAGCTGCCTTAGAGATTCTGGACCAAAAAGAAATATACGCCTTGATGTTTGATGTCGAAAAACAACAACCCCCTTATATGCTGTCCTTGGTATTCCATCCTAGCAAAAGTTTTTAAAAAATATTAAAACAAAGGACATTCAAGTTAGAAAAAGTAAGATGGGTTTAAGGGAAAACTAGCTCCAGGAAAGCAGTATAGAGCATGTTCATGCACGTGATAGGGGTTTAACTACACGCATGTACACCTGTGAAGGTGCTTATTCTAATATAAATGTGCAACATCCACATTTAAGCCTTAGGTCTTTTATTACCGGTGAAGAAGTAGGATACGCAAAAAATTTTAATGCACCCAAATTGGTACAACGTATTCATGGATGAAAATGATATCACCGCATGTCCAATGGTCCATCATATAAAAAGTCCTGCAGGCAAATTCACTGAAATAATATGGACTCAAGTCTAATGCTTTCATGCTCTTATAGCATCTAATCTGTAGTTCACTAGATTGTGATCCAGTTAGAGAATCATGGGCACACGGAATGAGGCAATATCTATAATAATATCCATTTTTTGGATGACTAAAGAAGAAGCCAAACCCACCAAGCGGTCGGAAAGATATTTAGATTAACAAAATGAATATCTGATAGTATAACAGGGTGACTAAGGTCAGAGTCAACTACCTTCCATTCCCGGAAAATACCAAATTGACCTGCAATTCGTTCAAAGTCTGGCTGGTCTTTGTATTGAATTCGAACATCTCCTCCCGTATTGTAAGCCTTGAGAACAGCATCTTTACCATGGATTGGTTTAGCCATTTTCACCATTTCAGCAAAATGCCCAGGGTATTCATCCTAAAGTAAACACCACCAACTTATTGACCAAGTCAAGAAACACAGCACCTTCAACAGACTTGCAGTTTTTATTACCTTTGTCAAGTAACTCAAGTCCATTGATTTCCAGTCAACCTTTAAGAACAAAAGGTAAAAGCAGAATAAAAAATTCAATAACATTAAGAGAGCTCAATTTAAAGAGAATAATATAGAATAGGAACTGGAATTACCTGAATGTCATTCAGCTTAATAGGCTCAAGGTATTGTTTGAAGAACTGCCCCAAACTAGAACCCTGTGATTAAATTCCAGTCATCACAGTGGGAGAAAGTAATCTTATTAATGTTACATATAAAGCCACTTTTTGCAGGAACCCTCAGTTTAGAGTAATCATTCAGTTTAGTTGTTAGTTCTATTTCAGGGAATAAAGAACTAGCGCAAAAGCTAATATGCCTAGGAGTGGGACTCGAGCATTTGTAGTTCTTGTCATTTCCAATCAATGGCTTAGGTATATAAGCATGCAATAATGTTAGGGAACAACGTCTCTGATTATCCCACAAAAAAAGGAAAAAGAAAAGCAACACAAAAGTCGATAGTGTAGAAAAACATACATGCTCACCAAAGTTATATGTTCTGCACACTTCTGGACGAATAAACTGACGACCTTTGTGATTTTCTTTTAACCTCAACCAGTCATCCCAGTAAGTGATGGTTTTGTAAAGGAAATTGTTTAAGAGCATAGCATGAAATCAATCTGACAAATCTAGCATACAGAACTGTACAGATCAAAGCAAAAAGGATATGCTTTGGGCCACTTAGGGGATAGCTCATCCCATATAGATTTAGTCAGCATCCACCCAAGTCCAGGAAAAAAATCTGACCGATAAAGTGCATCTGCAGCAGAGGACATAAGTCAGATAATAATAGGGCGGAAGGAACTCACTTGTCTGTTTGAAATTATCTTCAAAATCTTGTCACTATTTGCTGCCCAAGTTCCTTGCAACTTAAAATACATTATAACATCAAGTGCAGGAAGGTGGAGAAAGAGAAATTAAAAAAAACATATCTGGAAGAATAGTCTAAGTGAAATGAAGATGTACTGAAATAGAACTGTAGCATGACTCAAATCATAAAAATGCCAAAATATCAAGCATGAGAGCTTTATTGTAATGGTTAAAAAAAAATTCATTCATAAATTGACAACAAGCCAAAAAAAAATTTTCCTTTACAACATGACCATCATGTACAAATGCAAAGATACACAAAAGAAGTGACCAGAACTTTGGAAATAGTAATGAATGGAAATCAACTCGGTGGAACTTACAAGGATCATGCACAAATTGCTTTTGTCCATTGTCATTCCAGGATGAAACAGCCATAATGGAGCTACAAAAATGAAAGCAAATTGGTTCCAAATTTCAGAATTAACATAAACAAAATCTATCAATGAGCCAAGTTGAAAATGCATTGAGCTTCATGCAAAATACGTACTTATCCCTGTCAAGTAGAGCTGCTGCAGCCTCAAAGTAATCAAAAAAATCAGGGGCGATCTCCATATCATCTGCATTAGAAGCAGGACATCAGAAATAGCATCTTGAATAGTGAATGGGATATTCACAAGAAGAAAATCCACCTTCAAGTATGATTATACGGTTGAAATTGTGCTTGTAGAACAATTTATCCAATGCCCATTTGTAATGCCCTACATAATGCAGCCACTTTAAGATGATCAACTTTGTAACAACCATTGAAGAAGGAGAAAATATTTCCTACATGCAATCTTGTAGTATGCAATCAACTCGCCCGGTCTCTCTGTTTGTACAGGTTCAGAATCCAAGTGCTGCAATTACAAGACAGATCCAGTGAATGCAAATTCTCAATTCAACCGTCAGTCACTTTTATTCTTATCCCAAAAAATGATGGAATAAGATCCTCAGGAACAGCACCATCGAACTGAAGAATGTGTGTAAAATACATAGTGACGAACCAAGAAAACTTGAACAAATAAAGTCCACAATTCTACAGAGGAACTACCTGAATGTACATTAGCTGGTCATAGCTCATTGCCTTGCTTTTAACACCTGGGTGTGATCCATCCTGAGAGTAAAAAAGGAAAAATCCATCAAGTTGCTGGGAAAACGATCCTAAATCCTAAATTTATTGCAATTATGATATGACTTTGGGGGAAAAGATGTGCATAGTTTCTTAGAGAACTGAGGTAGAAAGGAAAGGACATGCCTGAGAAACAAAAAGGGGGAATTTTGAAGCAACAGAGCTTTGATACCTGTAAATCAATTAATCTGAATTGCTAAATATGTAAATCTGAGTTAAATACAGTAAGAACTAAAACTCTGATCGACAAACATACTTTAAAATCGAGTTGATGGTCCTCTCTAAGTAATCAGCACGATTGCATGCCATGATCACAACTGCTGCCACTGGGGTCTGTAAGATGGATCACAACTATGACAAAAATAGCAGAAAGCTATAGTTGCCGATAAAGAAACAAAGCTAGCCCCTTGAAAAACTAACTATACCTGTACATTTTCAACCAACCTCTGAATGCCCTTTCCTGAAAGGTCGTGAAAGAGAGAATTGCTAAGCCTATACAGATATATGTGGAAAGCAATACGGGAACCAAAAAACAAAAAGGAAGATAGCCAACTTGAAACTAAGAGAAAAAGAACACTATACGAATGAAAGCCTCATCTCCCTCAAATTACAAAAAATTATAATCACAATCACAATCACAATCACACAAGACAAAGATTAGTGAGGAGTGAAAAGAAAAAGAAAAAGAAAAAGACAAGATACATACTTTCGAGATGTTGAAGACGAGACCTGAGCTGGGAGCACTCTTCATTTCGAAGTTTCGTCTCCTCTAGAATTCAACAAAATAGGGTAAAGTTTAGTTTAATATTCTGCTGAACGAGAGAAAGTAAGAAATAAAGGGTGGGTGTGACCCAGACCTTCAAGGGCAAGGATACGTCCCTGCTGGGCACTGATTTGATCGATGAGCAATCTGAGTTGACTTGAGCAATGGTTCTCAGATTCAACCTGCACAAAACAAGCAATAGAGAAAATATCATTTTTCAAGTTGAAGAATTAAGAAAAAAAGAAGAGTTGACTGGACAGGACATACAGCAGAAGCAAGACGATCGGCGTACTGAGATTGAGTAGCGAAAAGCCGCATCTGAAATTCAAAGCACAGAGAAAGAAACATACATCGATACATACATAGCATAAGAAATCATGGATCAGACTGTGAATTTGAAAGGAAAAAAGAAGGAAATAGAGAAAGAAACCTGGATGTAAATGAAAACAAGTGCCGCAGGTAGAAGAAGGAATCTGAAATCGCACCCCAATTTCATCCCCATTCTTTCTTCTTCTACTACTTCTTCCTCTTCTATGAGAAGTTAACGACGCTCTTATGTTTCTTACAGAAAAAGCGACGTCGTTTCCTTGTACTACTTGAGGAACAACGCTACATTGTCTCTTTTTCCGACGTAAGGAAACATGCGGTGTCGTTTTACTTTGATATGAAAATAACTAATTTGTCTCCTCTTTTTGTAAAAAATTAAAAGAAAACATTAATATCCTACTAAGTCGGGTCGTCTTCTTCTTCTTCTTCGATCAAGCTCCTCCTAAAGTTTCAGAAGAAGAAGAAGAAAATGGGATTTGAATCCAAAACGATACAACAATCACTGTCTTCTTCCTCTAAGGCGCTTCCACCTCCACCATCGCCACCACTAAGAGATGACACGGACACGGCCACGAACGCGAACACGGAAACGGAAACGGAAACTCCCCTTTTGGGAAATTCTTCACCGAATCCCCTCTCCTCCCAATCCAAGACCTTCGCCAACTTCTTCATTTCCATTGTTGGCGCCGGCGTCCTCGGCCTCCCTTACTCGTTCAAGCGCACCGGATGGTTCATGGGCCTGCTCATTCTCTTCTCTGTCTCCTTCTTATCTCTCTACTCTATGATGCTCTTGGTCTACACCCGTCGCAAGCTCCACCTCCGCTCCCTTAAAACCATTCATTCCTTCGGCGATCTCGGCTTCGCCGTTTGTGGCTCTTTCGGTAGATTCCTCGTCGACCTCTTGGTTGTTTTGTCTCAAGCTGGTTTTTGCGTGGGCTATCTCCTTTTCATTGCCGATACTCTCTCCGATATTTTCAATCATTCTTCTTCTTCATCTTTCTCCCTTTTCTCTCCTAAAACCTTATACATTTCGGGCTGCTTTCCCTTTCAGCTGGGCTTGAATTCTATTCGCTCCTTGACCCAATTGGCTCCTCTGAGCATATTCGCTGACGTCGTCGATCTTGCTGCTATGGCTGTTGTGCTTGTTGATGACGTCTCGTTAATCTTCAAGAACAGGCCCCAAGTCAGGGCCTTTGGCAGCTTATCCACCTTCTTATACGGGATGGGTGTGGCCGTTTATGCGTTTGAAGGTATCGGTATGGTTTTGCCCATCGAGTCTGAGATGAAGGACAAGCATAAGTTTGCAGGAACCTTAGCTTCCACAATGCTCTTCATAACTTTCATGTATGGAGGCTTCGGAGCATTGGGTTATTTGGCATTTGGGGAACAAACCCGCGATATCATCACTACTAATCTGGGTCCAGGACTAGTCACCACTTTGGTTCAGTTAGCTCTTTGTGCCAATCTCTTCTTCACATTCCCATTGATGATGAACCCAGTTTACGAGATTGTGGAGAGAAGGTTTTGGGGTGGCAGTTACTGTGTGTGGCTAAGATGGTTATCGGTTTTGGTAGTGAGTTTGGTGGGTTTGTTGGTACCAAATTTTGCAGATTTCTTATCTCTGGTGGGAAGCAGTGTGTGTTGTGGACTGGGGTTTGTTCTGCCAGCTTTTTTCCACATTCTCACCTTCAAGGAAGAGATGGGTTGGATGCTCTGGTCTTCTGACGTTGGTATTGTAGCTTTAGGTCTTGTTCTTGCTGTTTCAGGAACTTGGAATGCACTACTGGAGATTTTCTCAGTGGAGGTATAGTTTGTTCCGAGGTTGAACACACCAATTTTGAATTTCTGTTGTTTCTTTTGTACCGTTTGATTTCTTCATTCTTTCTTTCATTGATTGGCGGGTGATTACCTGCACTGTAACTGACATTGTATCATTGAAGAAATTTTCAATGACATATCAAGCAGAATTCTCACTTACATTTTATGCTCTGTACTATTCTACTTTTTACTTCGAGCAATACGTGGAGTAACTCCCAATACAGCAGTAAACGCAAGACGTGTAGGCATAGGTGGATCGACTTACAAATTCCTTAGGATTCACACAAGGAAAAGCAACCTGTCGTGACCTTCCAATTGCTACTATTGAGACAAGTTGTCCAAATATTCTTCTTTTTCTGGTATATGCACGTATATGAGATGTCATGTTTTATATTTCATGGAAGAAACGGAGCTTCTGCCGGGGGAGAAAAAAAAGGCAAAATCAACAGTCCAGAAGGCAGAATCCATGTCGATTGTTGGGAAGATTTCTTGATCAGAAAAAGAGGCGGGGTCAAGGACCGTACGGAACAGGAGAGGGTGGTGGTTACATAGGACAGGTAATGAAGGATAAGGAAGGCAGGAGCTTTACAAAGTAAGCTTTAATTTGTATGGGAAGAAGAGGCAGTAAGTTCTTGGTGCAGTGGATATGGAGTCTTGTTCTCAAGGCCTCCGCTGGTCCTAATACCACGGACTGAAAGAAGGGATCAAAAAGATTAGATATTTGGACTGCTAAGTCAGATTCTATGCTGTTGAATCTTTATTTTCTTTCAGTAATATGGTGGCAAATAGTTTAGATATATAAAGATAGTGGAGATTGTTGTGTGGATTCATTCTACGATATAAAAAGAAACAATATTCTTTATTATCTGCATTCCAGGATGTTTGAAACACGAAAACACGAAAACTTCACACTTCATCTCAAGTGCTAAAGATAAGTGAGATTGAGAAAAACCAAACTTTATCATCTTCATCTGTTCAGGACTTCATTAAAGAACAAGAGGACACTTATTCTGACAGAGGTGACTGGATCAATACAGTTTCTCCACTGCACTTCATGTTCTCTATTTGGAATGTCACTGGAGTCTCTTTCCACCGTTCATCTACAAGATACTTTTGATAAAACACGACCTCTCCATTCAACTTCACCGACAGAACAGAAGTACTTGTGGTTCCATACCTCCCCTACAGTATCGAATACATTTTTAAGATGTTAACATCAGCATAAAGGGGAGAACTTGAAGAATGCACACAGAAGATAGGACTGTACAAGGGGGGTATCTGTATCAACGAAGATGGAACTTGCTGGGATTTCCCTCTCAACAGGATAAATATGAGGCAGCAAGTTCTCTTCGTCTTTCACTGTATTTGTCATGAGGGTTTCAACCATCTCCTTTAGGGGAAGTTCTGCTTCACCATGTTCATCCAATTGACATTTGAAACTATGGCCTAATCGTTCACTCTGGAGAAAAAGAATCCAATTTTATTCACGATCTTCATTTGCCAACTTATAAACAATTACTGGTTACCTTCGGCCATGGAGAGTCTAGGCTAGCATTTGCTAGAACATGCATCCCAGGAGAGACTTCCTTGTCAAGAGGGCAGTTTGAGTTTGGCCTATTCGTTATGTAAACCATGGATCTGGAGCGTATGTCAACCAAAACGAGGTTAAATCCGTTATATTGATTCACGTCTTTCACAAGATCTTCTGCAAATTCCTTGGGACTCTTGTTGCTCTGCAAGCATATGCTTACATTATGTCAAAGCGTTCCAAACCGAAAAGGAATTTTCTGAAAGAAGATTTGGGCAAAATAGAGGATATCCCGTTCAGAAGAGAGCACGGGGAAGTTCTGTATCGTGATTGTTTATCTGCTATGTATGTTTACAGCAAACAGACCAGAAATCCTGGGAAATATTCAGAAGTTTAAGATCAATGACACTTCTTCCTGTACTGACAAGTCAAAAAAGCAGCAATGTTCAACTGGTTTACTGCTATCTACAGGCACTTCCAGAACAATTAAAAAGTCATCCCAAGTTCTGCATCGCCTTTCTGGAATTAACTAGCTCATTTTACGCTTCTTACAACATCTTGTTCGATTGGTGGGTTTGTTAATTTGGCCTAACAGGTTCTTCCTCAAGAATTATGATGATAAGAACTGAGAACGGTCATTACCTGCAAGAATCGAACAGGAAGGTCTCCTCTGGTCTTAGCAAGAGGGATCTTGTTGACTTCTCGGAAATTGGTGATGAAAGCAATCTTACCGCTTCTGTTACAAGCCAACCAAGTGCCGCCTGCATCCTCATCTTTCCCACCCAGAATCTGCCCATCTTCTCCCCACCAAGCGAGAGGCTTTGTTGGCCTTCAAAGAATCACCCAAACATGAAGAACCAATCAATCAATCGCTATTATACAACTTACTGCCTACTACTACAACTACTACTTCATGACATGCGATTTAATGAACAAACAGACGGTACCGGCTATGGAATTCGTCCCTGTTGAGGAATAAGAGGAAAGAGTAAAGAGGGTGAGCTTGCCATAGAAACACTCCAATGCACATGATCTCTTCTCGAGAAGAGAAGGTTTCAGTCAACTTATTATTGTTAGCATTATCATCCGATTGTTTTTGAAGTTCTTTAAAAGCAAGGTCCTTCACCTGTGATGGCGCATCATCATATACTCTCCCCTGCTGCTCTACTCAAGAGAGTGAGCCCAAATGACATCAAAGGCCCAGTCTTTATTGATGTGCAATTTGGAATATAAAGAACACATCACAAGATTGCGAGTAAAGGTGGCAGTGGGTTAGTAGTTCCAGCCCAAGTCGAGCCGTGGGTTAGGTCAAACTCAGGTCAGAAAAAATAGATGTATGAGTTTGATGGGGTGCTTGATTGATAAGTTGGAGAAGGGTTCAATCGGTAAGAAATTAATAACATGTAATTGGTTGATTGTAGGGACCATATTTTGATATCAGACTTTTGGAGATTACTTTATAATTCCCAAACATCAGAAGTAACGGGCCCAGTGTTAAGGCATGATAGTGGATGTCAGCTTGTGACAACTGTGACACTCCCTTCTTCTTCTTTTTTTTGATCTTTTTAGTAATTATATATAATTAAAATATAATTAATTACTTAATTACAATATGATTAATTAAAATAATGTTACAATATGATTAATTAATTTAATTAAAATATAATTAATTAAAATAATATTACAATATAATAGTTATTAATTAATTATATTTTTCTCTTTTTATCCATTAAATATAATTAATTATATTATATTAAATTTTAATATAAAACAAAATTTTAACAAACTTTTATTTTTTAATATTTTTAACAAACCAATTATCATTAATGATAATGGTAATCATTCTTTTGTTGCAATCAACCATCATATTTATAATAATTATATCCATTTTTATTTTTTATTATATTCATTCTTATTTTTATTATCATTACTCCATTTGAATCAACCGCCCGTAAATTTGAGTTGAGGGGCTTGAATAGGTTTGAGACATACATCCCAAGTTTGAATTTGAGTAGTGGATGAGGTCGAGTTTGAGTAAGGAAAAATAAGTGTATAAGCTCGAGTTCGATACAAGCCCGATCAGGCTTGGGATAAGCTTGAAATTTCTTAAAATCTTAATTTTAAATAATTATTTCATTTAATTTAAAATAAATTAATTTAAAGATTGTGGGATTTATCCAAGTCAAACCTAAAAGGTCGAGCTCGAGATTAATTCAAAGTCAAAAATTAAAAGGAATCTTACGTTTAGCTCAAAACTCCATCAAATTAAGTCAATTTTGTTGACTTCGAATAAATTCAGGTCAAATCAAATTAAATGAACATAAGGTAGTTTGAGCTGAGTTGGGATAATCTTAATTAATCAAATAAAATTTATTTTTGATCGAAATTTGAGTTGAGTTTAAATTTAAAAAAATTAATATTTAAATTGAATTTAAAATTTACGATTCAACTTAATCCAAACATGAATTTAATTGATTAATTAAAACTATATTATTTATACTAAGTTCAACAAAAAGTATGACTCTAATCGATTAATCAAAAGAATGTTATTTTTGTTAAGTTTAACAAAATGACTTTTACTCAATAGATCAAACACACCGAATTTGAATTTTACTAAATTAGTTAACTTCAATAATTAAAGCAATATCATTTTACTAAGTATAACAAAATAACATAAATAAAAAGAATTTTAAGCTTGGGAGTCATCTGACAATCTTAAAAAAAAAAAAATGTTAACATTTCCAGTGCATAACGCTCCCTGTTTTGCGAGTGTCTCAAAAAAATTATAATATACGCACATGTGATCTTATGACTACAAAAGAACAATTTTACTAGATGCTCCAAGACTCGTACTTAAAATTAACGTATTCATTACACAAGCAGTCTTTTTCTTATATTTTTTACAAAAGACTGTTTTCATAATTCAAACCTGTAACCTTTTTGTCACACTGAAGTAAATTTTACTAATTACTTCAAAGCTCTTGTTCGGTCTTAAAAAAACAAAAGGGAAGTCAAATCATAAGAAGTTTTCTAATTGCAAATTTGAGACTTTATAAATAAAAGTTAATGTTAGTCCGACTCAATTGTTTATTTATTTGTTAGTTAGTTGTAATAGTTGAGATGATTCAACACAAAATTTTGCTGGTTCCGTTTAACTCCCACCAACCATAATTATATTTAGGGATCTCAATTTTGACCCGATTC
The DNA here is from genome assembly GCA_025629805.1 of Erythroxylum baracoense. Classification (NCBI taxonomy): domain Eukaryota; kingdom Viridiplantae; phylum Streptophyta; class Magnoliopsida; order Malpighiales; family Erythroxylaceae; genus Erythroxylum; species Erythroxylum baracoense. The sequence continues at coordinate 41,111,331 of JAOTAY010000190.1, read as the reverse complement.
GTTTTGACTTGATTTTAGTTCGAGTTGATCGGGCCACGAGCCGAGCTCGACCGTTACTTCAAAAATAACGTCGCTTTTTACATTTAAAAAAATACATATATATAAGATGAGTTGGGTTGCGAGCCATGAGCTGGTCTCAAGCGAGCTATAGGCTGACCTATCCTTTAAGTTATTAGTTTGACAAATTTTATAATCAAAATGCATATTTATGAATTAATATGTACACGATAATTTATTAGAAGTACTTAAAATTAATGAATGCAATTAACCCATATAAATATATATGTAACCACTATATTATACGCACCTAAGGATGTGAATAAGGATGACACTGATGCTCAAACCCTGTTTAGCTAAAATTCAATGGGTTCAGTATGACTTGACCAAATTTCGAGTTATATTAAGATTTTGTTTAAAATTTCAAGTTTCAAATTAAGCTCGAACTCAAATTGTTGAATTTGATACTCAAATATATCAAGTATAAATAATATTATTCTAAATAAAATAATGGTATTTTAGATTTTGAATAAAAAATTAATATAATTAGTTTAACTTGGGTTTCATCGAACTTCGCTAAAAGTTGATCATAATTAAAAACAAATCTTGAATCTCAAATCGAGTCCAAATTACCAACAAGGGTTGGTCCGAGTAGTAAGCTAGGGTCTTGAGTTCGAGCCCTACTGTATGTAGATATCTCAGTTAGGAGACTCATCCACTACAACCAGGTGTGCAACGTGGGTCAAATCCAAATGTTATCGGGGCAAAAAGCTCTGATGAATCAGGTGGGCCTTAAAAAAAAACCGAGTCCAAGTCTCTATAAAAATTTTCAAGCTTGACCCGAATCGGATTAGTACCACATTGCATGTGAATGTTAGAATTAAGAATAATAGAACATATTGGACTGTAACGTTAGATACAATAGTTTAATAATAAAGGGTATGTTGAAAAGCTTCCTCCTCTTCTTCAAGCGACTTTTCTCTTAAGTCGAAATCAAAACGGATTTGAATTATAATTTATCACATTTTCAAGGTGTTTTTTTCAATTTATATTAATACAGCCCACGGTACACGGTAAACGCGTTATACGTAAAGAGTGGCTTCAAATTGTGGATCATTCCTAGTAGGGTTCTTTAGTTATTTCACAAAATCTGAAGCCTTTTATTTTATATTCTTCCAGATTTTAAAATCACTCAGGCAAGTTTCAAATGGTTTAAGATTCTTCCCGATAAACTTTCTCCTTTTATAGTAGACTTGAGCAAGACGAGCTTTCTTCTTACTATATACTCACAAGTCTATTTGTCTTTACGTTTTATCTGGAGATAAGACTTTTTGCAAGCTTATTTTAGGACTGGACCACCTTTCATTATATATTATTTTAGATTTGAATGGTTTGATATGATTGTAATTATACTTGATACTGTGCTTAAGATAAGAAAAATTAAATTAAATTTGACTTATTATCACATTTAATTCCTAATATTAAAAATATTCAATGTAAATAAAAGGCAAGAAAATATATAACGAGCGGAAAAAGTATTATAGTTTATTTAAAATTTTAAAGAGAATAATTGGGTGAATTGTAATATAGTTTATTTAAAATTTTAAAGAGAATAATCAGGTGAAATGTAAAGATATTTTAAAATTATTAAATATTAATTAAATTTCAACTTTTTATTTAATTAGAAACTATTTATTCATTAAATAATTTATAAAATTAATTTGTATAATGAACAAAAAGTGGAAATAATCTTTCTACTAGTTAAAAATAAGGGTTGTGTACAACTTAACCTTTTTTAAATTTCACTTGTCAGTAAAATTTTTACAAAATGTTATTATCATTGTTATTGTACCAAAAATAACAATTGGATTTAACAATGTATGATCTTTGAAGAATCAAATTCTCTGTACCTATTAATTTATACCAACTTTATTTTATGTGATCTTATCTATATAAATATATAAAATTTAAAAAAATATATGAATAAGATCACGTAAAACAAAATTAATACAATTTAGTTAGTTAAGAGAATTTCGTTCCAGTCTTTTAAGATTGAGGACCCCTTATAGCAAGTAGTTGTGTCAAAAGTCAAAAAGCATGACTTTGGTGTACCCTCGTATCCTTAGCTCTTCTGAATGAGATATTCTCTTTATGGTTATACATTTTTATAATAATAAAGTTATTTATAACAATTTTTTAAAAAGGGCTTATTTATAACAATTATCATAATATCTTGTTATATAAAAATTAAGTAAATATTAAGATATTTGTTTGTCAATCCTCTTTTAATAAAATATTTTTAAGTATAAAATGAATTATGCTTTCTTTAATATAATTCAAAATTTTAATATTTTAATTAGATAATTAATTTAAATTAGTTTCAAAATTTAAAATTTTAAAATTAATTTTCCAAATTTAAACCAAAATTTAGTTCTTTTTTTTAAACGGAAGAATCCGCAGTCGTTATCCTTTGAAAGCGCATTGGGTAAACTTCTGGATTGATACAATAGCCTACAAATCACGTCAACCGAGTATTTCGTACTAAACAAGTCCTATACGACAGGCTCGATCAAGAGAGTGTATGTAGGAGATTCGAACACAGCATCTTTTGGTCTCATATTTTTCTACTCTACCTATTCGGCCGCCTCTAAAAAGCCAAATTTTAGTGATAAAGTTAAAAATAACAAAACTGGAATAAATTTAAAATTTTTATTAACCAAAAAAACTTATTTAATTAAAGGCTGATTAAAAAATTATATATATTTTAGATTAAATAAAATAATATTATCTTAATCTTAATTTTAATTTTTTATTAGATTAAATAAAATAATATCATTTTAATTTTAGTTCATTAGATCATATTTGTTTAAAATTAATTTAAATTACTATCAAATAAATTTTATTTACTATT
>JAOTAY010000190.1:41060272-41108323 GCA_025629805.1 Erythroxylum baracoense | reverse complement strand
AATCTGAAGCCTTTTATTTTATATTCTTCCAGATTTTAAAATCACTCAGGCAAGTTTCAAATGGTTTAAGATTCTTCTCGCAGAACTAACTTTCTTCTTTTATTGTAGACTTGAGCAAGACGAGCTTTCTTCTTACTATAGTACTCACAAGTTTATTTGTCTTTACGTTTATTTGGAGATAAGACTTTTTGCAAGCTTATTTCAGGATTAGACCGCCTTTCATGATATATTATTTTGAATTTGAATGGTTTGATACGATTGTAATTATACTTGATACTGTGCTTAGGATAAGAAAAATTAAATTAAATTTGACTTATTATCATATTTAATTCCTAATACTAAAACACATTTGATGTAACTAAAAGGTAAGAAAATATATAACGAGCGGAAAAAGTATTATAGTTTATTTAAAATTTTAAAGAGAATAATTGAGTGAAATGTAATATAGTTTATTTAAAATTTTAAAGAAAATAATCCGGTGAAATGTAAAGATATTTTAAAATTATTAAATATTAATTAAATTTCAACATTTTATTTAATTAGAAATTATTTATTCATTAAATAATCTATAAAATTAATTTATATAATGAACGATAAGTGGAAATAATCTCCCTACTAATTAAGAGTAAAATTGTCTACAACAACACTTTTTTTAAATTTCACTTGTCAATAAAATTTTTACGAAATGTTATTGTCGTTGTTATTGTACCAAAAATAACAATTGGATTTAACAACGTATTGTCTTTGAAGAATCAAATACCCTATACCTATTAACCTATACTAATTTTATTTTACGCGATCTCATCCACATAAATATGTGAGACTCAAAATTATTACAAGTTAGTTAGTCGAGAGAATTTTGTTCCGGTCTTTGAGATTGAGGACCCCTTATAGCAAATAGTTGTCTCAAAAGTCAAAAAGCAGGGCTTTGGTGTATCGTCATATCCTTAGCCCTTCTGAATGAGATACTCTTTATGGTTATACATTTTTATAATAACAAAGATATTTATAACAATCATCATAATATCTTGTTATATAAAAATTAGGTAAATATTAAGATATTTGTTTGTCAATCCTCTTTTAATAAAATGTTTTTAAGTATAAAATGAATTAAGCTTTCTTTAATATAATTCAAAATTTTAATATTTTAATTAGATAATTAATTTAAATTAGTTTCAAAATTTAAATTGTTAAAATTAAATTTCCAAATTTAAACCTAAATTTAGTTCCTTTTTTTTAACGGAGGAACCTGCAGTCGTTATCCTTTGAAAGCGTATTGGGTAAATCTTTAGATTGATGCAATAGCCTGCAAATCACGTCAATCGAGTGCTTCGTACTAAACAAGTTCTGTACGACAGGCTCGATCGAGAGAGTGTAAATAGGAGATTCGAACACAACACCTTTTAGTCTTATATCTTTCTACTCCACTAATTCAACCGCCCCTAAGGAGCCAAATTTTAGTGATAAAGTTAAAAATAACAAAACTGGAATAGATTTAAATTTTTTATTAACCAGAAAAACTTATTTAATTAAAGGCTGATTAAAAAATTATATATTTTTTAGATTAAATAAAATAATATTATCTTAATCTTAATCTTAATTTTAATTTTTTATTAGATTAAATAAAATAATATTATTTTAATTTTAGTTCATTAGATCATATTTGTTTAAAATTAATTTAAATTACTATCAAATAAATTTTATTTACTATTTTTCAATTTTAAATAGATTATTTTAATAAATAGAAGAAGTCAAGACGTTTGGGGGCGTGTATTTCTTTGAATTCTTCCTCGTAATTGACTGACAAAAACAAATACATTTTCCATAACACGTCAGTTGACTTACAACACCAGTACCCGCCAAATGTAACATCCTTTCCTCTTTTTCTATCAAAGACCCGGTCTTTTCACTCAATTCATTAACATCTCGATACAGAGAGCCACCATAACCAAGCTTGCTGGAAGCCCATTTCATAAACTTTTTTTTGAAAAGTCTTTACTATCACTTTCTGGGTTGGCGGTTGACCAAGTAGGAAATTGAAGGAAATAAATAGCAGCCAGTTGATGATTCTGATTTCAGTTGATTTCTCATCATCGTCCTCTTTGAATCCTTGAAAATCTGGGTTACACAATCACTATTAAGCTGTCTGCATAAGTTCCTTGAGATGGGGAACTGTTGGGGTTCTTCTGCTCATCCTCCTACTTCTATAGCATCCTCTAACTACCATCTCTCTTCAGGTATACTTCACTCACTACACACGCAACTTTGTTTTCGAACAAGCTCAAGCGTGCTCCTGTTATTTATTCAGTTTTTTTGATCTGGGTTTTGTTTTTCTTTGATGATCGAAGACTGTTTGTCTGAAAGTTTTGACTTTTGAGAAGCTGGTAGCCAAGAAACTATGAAGCCTTTTCCTCTCAATATTTTTATCTTCCACGACAATGGATTTCATCTGGGTTTTCTATTTGTTAATTTTTGATGAGATCCATTTGAATTTAACCCCAAATTTGTATGTACTGCTCATCCATTTGAGAAAATCTTTGCTTTTGTTGACTTGGGTTGATGTTATGATCTCGATTACGGATATATCTAACTTCAGTCCTATTATTGCAGCAGGAATGTCTCAGACGACCAGCAATACAAATTCTTCTGGGACTGTCAACACGACATCTTCCAGCATTTCTGCCAACAGTCAATTTTCAGGTGGAAACAGTGTTGAGGCCTATCCGAATGGGCAAATCTTGCCCGCACCCAACTTGAGAATATTCTCGTTTGCGGAACTCAAGTCTGCTACCAAGAATTTCAGACCTGATACAGTTCTTGGTGAGGGAGGATTCGGAAAAGTTTTCAAAGGTTGGCTTGATGAGAAGGGCCCTGGGAAGATTGGAAGTGGTACTGTAATTGCTGTCAAGAAATTGAACAGTGAGAGCCTGCAAGGTTTTGAGGAGTGGCAGGTAATTTACCTACGGGTAGATGAATGAATGTGGTAGGAATTTAAAAGATTTTCAGATATTAAGCAGCACTTAAACACTGGAGACAGTTGAATCTCAACTACAATTGAATGAAACTAGAGTTTTCTATCCTTGAAGCACAGGTTAGGCAAGGAAGTTCTTGGACAAGGGTGTCGTAATGTGTGAACATTTTTATCTTAAACAATTTCCTGCATTATCGTTCATATCTATGGTCTCAAGGTTGTTCTGCTTGTTATTTTGATGCACTGCAGAGGTGATACATGCATCTTTGCATGCACACACGCAGTGATATTGAAAAATTTTCTATAGCTAGTTGTCAACTATTCATACACTTCCATTTATAGCAACTTCAGTTCTAATTTTTCGGTTTGCTGCTGCAGTCGGAGGTTAATTTCTTGGGAAGACTTTATCATCCTAACCTTGTCAGGCTACTAGGGTATTGTTGGGAGGAGAGGGAGCTTCTCCTTGTCTATGAATTTATGCAAAAAGGAAGTTTGGAGAACCATCTATTTGGAAGTAAGGGCTATGATATTTTGATTAAATGTTACTTTAGTTCTTTTGTTTCTGGCTCTGCCTTTACTTGTGGAATGAATAATTTCATTAAATGTTGCTTCTTTTTTGCCGTTTCCAGCTTCTTATGTGCTTATTTGTGTCTGATAACACACCTACACACTTTTGTTTGTGATGTCTGTATGATTACATGTACAAGTATATAAATGTAGGTGTTTTAACTTGCGATTTTTTGTAATGGGTTCAGGAGGCTCAGCTGTTCAACCGCTTCCATGGGACACACGCCTTAAGATTGCCATAGGGGCGGCAAAAGGACTTGAATTCTTGCATACGTCTGACAAGCAAGTCATCTACCGCGATTTCAAAGCATCGAATATTCTGCTTGATGGGGTAAGTTTTTTGTCAATGACCTGCCAAGGTCTCTGCATCAGGATTACTTTCATGTACAGCTTTTCGTTCAGATATGCCTTCCTTTTTCTCTTCTTTCATCTTTCGAGTATTATAACTCATGCTTCCGTATATTCTGTGAGGATTGGTATTTGTACCGTGCTTCTGTTTTGGATGACGAGCTTGATGACATATTGTAGTTTGTTCATGCTACTTATGGTTTGCTTTTGTTATGTAGTCTTATACAGCCAAAATTTCAGATTTTGGTTTGGCGAAATTGGGCCCCTCGGCTAGCCGGTCACACGTAACAACAAGGATAATAGGCACCTATGGTTATGCAGCTCCTGAGTATGTTGCAACAGGTAAACAATTTGGTCCAATAGATCAGATATAACGGAGGCTGTTTAAAATCTTTGGTACGAGATCTAACATTTTGACGATAAAACCAGGGCACTTGTATGTAAAAAGCGATGTCTATGGTTTTGGGGTTGTCTTGGTTGAGATTTTGACTGGTTTGCGGGCGCTTGATACAAACCGTCCGAGTGGAAGACATAATCTAGTAGACTGGATCAAGCCATTCTTATGTGACAAGAGAAAGTTGAAGAGTATAATGGACTCCAGATTGGAGGGAAGATATCCTTCGAAGGCAGCATTTCGAATAGCGCAGCTTGCTTTAACCTGCCTTGAATCGGAGCCAAAGCACCGGCCACCGATGAAAGATGTTGTCGAAACATTGGAGCGGATAGCATCGAGCAATGAGAGGCAACCGGAGCGTAGAGCTCGTGCAAAAAACCAGACTGCAACTCAGCCGCGACATGGGCAAGGCCAACACCAACCTTTGCAATATCGTTCCCCACTTCATCCGAGGCAGGATGGGAGTCGAGTCCATCAACAAGCTCCACGGGTAAGATAAACCTAAAAGGAGAAAGCAGTGATCAGCCCTGCCCCTTCCCTCATGAATCCATGAACTGAGGATAGAAAGGGCTTTGCATTTTGCTTGCTCAGGAACTGTAATTAGGTGTAGTAGGTAAGAGGACGTTGCTTGGTATTGTTACAGAAAGCGAATTCGTTTGTTATTGAATCTGGAAACCTTCCCATTATGTGCTCAAAGTCTTTACAGAGTTGGAGATAAAGACCCCATCTTTTACTTGTCCTTTGGATGACGAATGTATGGAAACAGCAATGGAAGTGATTGGGAAATTTACAGTAATGGAATTTCAGATACAAATCTACAAGAACTAATTATAATTTATATGAAATAATTCAAAAGCAAAAGCAAGTTTAGATTTTTCTTTTTTGATAATGGTGGGACTCGTGGTTAACTTTCGGTTATTTGACAAGCTAATGGTTCGTAGTTAATTGACAAACTCGATTTAAGCGGTAAGATTCAAGGGTATGTTCACTTTCACTCAATCAATGAGTCAATAGCTCATGATTGAGGTTTTGATTCAAATTAGCACTTCTTGGTCTCACACCATGCTTCTACTTTTAATCAGCTATCCAAGTTGCAACTCTTTCTATCATATTTGAACAAATTGTCTGGGAACATGTAATAGTTCGTAAATTAGGTATCTTAAATTAAGTAACTTAATTAGTTAACCATTTCTAATCAATTGACGAATTCGATTTAAATGGAGTTTTCATACTCCAACTATTCTCCATCGTTGTCACTCTGTTTTATAATCTTTTGAGTCGGGAGCAGGGTTGGCACAATAGATTTAGGCCTCGTTTGGTTAGACCCGTTTAGTTAAATGTTAATTAATGGAACAGAAAAGAAAGTTTATAATTGAATGAAATGTACTATAGTGAAAAGTTGTTTGGGAATGATGGAAGGGTTCATAATGTAACATAGTGAAACATTATTTGGAAGATAGATGTAATGGAATTTAATGTATAGTAAATGACTATTATACCTCTGATATTAAAATTATTGTTGCAAGAGGTTTAACGTTATAATTTTAAAACAGAAATTATGTCCAATTAAAAAGTTACACACAATCATGACAAATAATTTTTTTATATTTTCTATTTAAAATAATAAAAATTTTAATTAAATTTTATTATTAATTATATACAGTTTATTATTAATTATATAAAGATGTTATTTTAATTATTTAATAAATTTTATTCTATTATATGTGATTTATATTTAAAAATTATTTATTTATATAGTAATATATATAAACAATTAAAGGATAAATTTATATATATATTTTATTTTCATTAATAAAAATTTTATTAGTTTTTATTTTATTATTAATTCTATACAATTTTTATTAATAGTACAAAAATATTATTATTAGAGTAAGGAGAAATAATATAAAAATATTATTAATTATATATAAGGGAATTAGAGTTAGAAGAAATAATTGGTATTACGAAAAATTATTGAGGGTATATTAGATAGTATGTATTTATTAGTTTACGTTCTATCCTAAACGCCTTAAATCGGAGGTTTTTTATTTTCACTGTTTAGAATGAAATGGAACGTAACATGAAACCCTTCACTTTCATCTCATTTCGTTAAATGAAACTCTTAATTAAATAATAGAAATATGTTACGTTTTATTCCGTACTATTACTAAACCTTCAATCAAACAGGCCTTAAGTATGAGTTGGTTGAGTTTTGAACATAGCTCTACTGTTCACTCCGTGGATAATGAATATCGAGCCAGGCCTGGATCGGACTATTACCTTTTCTAGTTGGCAGACTTAGAGGACTAATTTCATGAATTGGACCAGTAGGTTTAGATTGTTGTCGAAGGCCTTTTGGGCCAGAAGCATTTCTTCTATTCTAGTCTGGATCCAATTTTGATCTTTAGAATAGAAGAGAAAATGTCAATTTTGAAGCAAAGGAAAAAAGAGATATGAAACGGAAGAACTAGATGTTGATCCGTCGAGTGGAGGTGGAGCCAGTTGGTTGTGATTCACAATGGAAACTGGAAATTCAGAGTTCACGAGTTTCTTCCATTCTCTCCTACTCCTCTGCATCTCAATCGTACTCGCCTCTCCAATCACTTCTTTTCTTCTCCTATTACTCGATCATAATTTCATTTTTCTTTTTCTATGTTTTCGCAGCTTACCTTCAATCTTCCTATGCTGTCTGCTAATTTTGTAATGTAAATTTCCGATCTTTTGCTCATTCTCTTTTGATCAATTTACGTATACCTCACTGCGTATGTGTTATCTGTTTGTTGATTCTTGTAGAGCTAGAGACCTCAGTTCTAACTGCCATGGATGCAATAGTATCAAGGTGTTTCCTCCTTCTTTTTCCCATTTTTTTCTTCGAAAATTTCGTTGAATATGGAGATCCAATGAACGTCTTACTATTCTTCTGTTTTGCTACAAAAAATAAAGAAAAATTAAGGAATATTTCTATATTTCTGGTTGAATGCATGAAATCACTTGGATGAGGATCTGTGAATTGAAGGTAGGAGTAGGCATGTGGTTGGGTGACCTTGATGCTTTTCCGGTTGCATAGGATATTGACATAATTGGAACATACACCGACACTTCTGGTGCTGTTCGAGTCAGTAGGGTGAAAATGAAGGACCTCTCTGCTTCCTGGGTATTGGACATCCCTCCTTCACATAAACTCCGTGATCAGCCAAAGGCTTCCCAAGTAATCCCCTCTTGTCATAGTTTTCTGTTGAGTTTTTAAGTTTCTACCAAAATGATTTCTTTCTTCTCATGGCTAGATGAGGAATTGGTTGATCTAAATTTTCCTCTTTTTTCTTTTCTCAGACTAGAAAGGGCATTTCCTTGACTACTTTCTTGCTTTCAGGAACTGGAAGACTCATTTGTTGATGAAACTGAGCTTCAAGATAATGCTGAACATTCTGTGGGTGATCACCAAGCTGGAGAAGGTGGAATCTTGAATCCTTTGAAATCACAGATGAACCCAGTGAAGCTCAAGCGCCAGGTTAACTGTCAGTAGCAGTAGCTTTTGTTTTCGTTCACTGAAGGTTTTTTCTTTTACTTCAACAACTTATTATTATTACATTGTTCTTCAGATGATTCGAAAGAAAAGGAGGGAGTCACGAACTGCAGAGCTGATTGCACCGGATAAAGAAGCAGATTACCAGATGCAAGCTGCTGCAGTTAACCGGTCTAAAACCTTGGACACCACAGTCAAGGGAAAATACAGTATTTGGCGGAGAGACTACGAGAGTCCACATTCTGATTCTATGTTGAAACTGATGCGCGACCAGATCATTATGGCCAAGGCATATGCAAATATTGCCAAATCAAATAACGAAACTGGTCTTTACAACTCACTCGTGAAACACTTTAGAGAAAGTCAACATGCTATTGGAGACGCAAATTCCGATACTGAGCTTTCACCTAGGTATGACATCTACTATTTTCCTCTTCCTTTCCTGGGCATGCATTTCGAGTCACGATTTTCATGAAGAGACATTTTTTCCTTCTCTCCAGTGCATTAGTTCGAGCAAAAGCAATTGGGCACATTCTTTCATTGGCAAAGGATCGATTATACGAATGCCCTACAATGTCAAGGAAGTTACGGGCAATGATTCAATCAACTGAAGATAATGTAAATTCTCTGAAGAAAAAAAGTGCATTCTTGATTCAGTTGGCTGCAAAAACAGTCCCAAGATCATTGCATTGCCTTCCTCTTCAACTTGCATCTGACTATTTTGCACAGGGTTATCAAAGTAAGGCATATTTTAACAGAGCGAAGGTTGAGGATCCTTCACTTTATCACTATGCCATCTTCTCTGACAATGTTCTGGCAACATCTGTGGTTGTCAACTCTACTGCACTCAATGCAAAACATCCTGAGAGACACGTGTTCCATATAGTCACTGATAAACTGAACTTTGCTGCTATGAAAATGTGGTTTATTCTTAACCCTCCACAAAATGCTACAGTTGAAGTTCAGAACATTGATGATTTTAAGTGGTTGAATGCCTCTTACTGTTCAGTTTTGCGTCAACTTGAATCTGCCAGGATAAAAGAATACTATTTCAAGGCAAATCATCCTTCGTCCCTATCTGCTGGGTCAGACAATCTTAAATACAGGAATCCCAAATATCTGTCTATGCTGAACCATCTTAGATTCTATCTTCCAGAAGTTTATCCAAAGCTAGAAAAGATCCTTTTTTTAGATGATGATATTGTAGTTCAGAAGGATTTGACACCACTGTGGTCAATTGACCTGAAAGGGATGGTTAATGGTGCAGTGGAGACTTGCAAAGAGAGCTTCCATAGGTTCGACAAGTACCTTAACTTCTCTAATCCAAATATCTATGAGAATTTCAATCCGAATGCTTGTGGTTGGGCATTTGGAATGAACATGTTTGACTTGAAGGAGTGGAGAAAGCGAAATATCACTGGAATATATCATCGATGGCAAGATTTGGTAAGCACTAATTTTCGCATTCCTACAAGTTTCATTTAGTAGGCATATATAGAAATCTTTATCATGACATTTGTCATCTGCATTTGGATTAAAACCATAATATTAGCTACTTCCCATTTTCTTTAAAGATAAACCAGCTTTCTGGTAGCGATTAACTGAAGCTTAAGGATGCTCTGAGAGGGCAGCAGATGATAATTATGTGGCTAGATTTACCGACTTTTGTCATGTTTGCGGATGAATTGGATGGGATGCATATCTGCAAAACGACAGCTCTATTTTTAGTTTCATGCAGAATAATTGCAAATCTAAATATTGATGTTGATGCTTGCAACAGGATTTTAAAACTTTAACTGCGATTACTTTTATAATATTTTCATGTGGTTGAGTTAGCTGTAGATTTTACTTTCTCTAATACCGATTTCTTTCCATTATAAACTAGCCTTCACCGAGTCAAAATCCTTGATTTCAGCTAATTGACATGAACTGCTTTGCAGAATGAAGATCGAACTCTCTGGAAATTGGGCACATTGCCACCTGGATTGATCACTTTCTATAACCTGACCTATCCATTGGATCGTACCTGGCATGTCCTGGGACTTGGTTATGACCCAGCCCTCAACAAAACGGAGATAAAGAATGCAGCTGTGGTTCATTACAACGGAAACTACAAGCCATGGTTGGATTTGGCTGTTTCCAAGTACAAGTCTTACTGGTCTAGATACGTCCGGTATGATAACCCTTATCTGCAAAGATGCGATATTGTTGAATAGTTTTGTTGCACACACAATCTATCTCTTCTCGCATAGCAATTCTTTCATGGGAAGATCAAATTAGAAAGTGCATTGTAGAATAGAAAGTTAAAAGTTGTCTTAACAATCTAACAAGTATAGGAGTTTATCTTGTTCCATTATTGTCTAACTACTAATAAAAAGTACCCAACTAAATGTAGCTCCATTGATACAATTCCTACTGCAACAAAGGATGATCAACTTTTACAGTCTTCTTCCTCCTCCACCCCTGGAATGAAATCTTATCTTAGTAGTTTCTTTAATGGGGGTCTCTTGATAATTCGGTTTAACGCGTGTTAGGGTTTCCAAAAGAAGATGTCATTCATTTAAGGAGAAATAAAATGGAATGTTGAGAAATCGAGTGACAGAAGATGAAACACCTATTTTCAAAATAACAAAAGAAAAGCAACGACTAGAGTGGCGGAGTGGGATGTTTCTTCACTTCTTTATCTTGTTTGATGAGGAAAATGGCAGGAAGTAACATCTTCCTACAAACGAGGTGAAAAATGGAGGTGCTGGAACAAATGACATTCCTTTTTGGTCTTAGCAAATGCAATCCTTCCGTGTGTTTGCTTGATCGAGTAAGGATTAGAAAGAAATTCAATCCCAAAAGAGTCTAAATGTTGTAGTTAGCTTTATGAAATTTTCAATTGAAAAAGTTGAAAAATGGTGAAGTTTGCTTCTTTGTGATGTTTTCAATTAAGAAAGACGAAAATTCATGAGAGAAATATATGTTGATAGGGTTTATAAGGTACTAATTGGATGGAATATAAAAAAGTTTTGATTTAACCAATTTTGAAGCAAACTAAAATTTTAAATTTCGAGTTTAACCTAAAATTTGATTAATTTGAACATTTATTCATTGATTTGAATTGGGCTGAGCTGAACTGGAAATTGGGATCGTAATTCTGAATCATTGATTCACGGATCGTTATTGATCGGTTCGAAGTTTACTCAATGCCCATATAAAACATTAACGACTTTTGAGCGTTAATCATGGAGGAATGGAGTGTAAATCCAAGGACCTGAAATGAACGATTGCACGAGGAAGAGGAAGAAAGATGGATTTTGTTCGTTCCCTGGAATTCTTCTGATCCGTGGCCACCGGTGCATTTAGAAGGTTTTGGACTCACCAAGACAGCCCGACGACGCAAGAACCAAAACCTCCGACTAGGACTGGCGAAAATTCGATGGACCCAACAACAAAGCTCACCAGAACTCTCCTCAAGAACATCCACGACCCTAAACTAGCATGGAACCTTTTCAAGCGCATCCTCTCCTTACCTGCCTCCTACAACACCAATTCTTCCCACTCTGTTCCCATCATTACTCGCATCCTCATTCGCGCCAAAATGTTCAACGAACTCGACCTCCTCCACCAACTCCTCCTCACTTCACACTCCCCTCAATCCAATCTTTCCTCCCTCGTACGCGTCTTGGCTCAATCGGGTCTCTTCGATAAGGCCTTCTCTTGCTTTAAATCCTTGCGCTCTCGCTTCCCAGAATCGCCGCCTTCTATTTATTTATACAATGTCCTCGTCAAGTCTTGTGCCAAAGAAGGTCGCCTGGATCATGTATCTTGGCTATATGAAGATATTGCGGTCGCTGGAGTAACTCCCCAGACTTATACTTTTAATCTGTTGATTGGTTTGTTGTGTGATATGTGGCGTTTGGAGGACGCCCGTGATTTGTTCGACAAAATGCCGGAGAAAGGGTGTAAACCGAATGAGTTCAGTTTTGGCATTTTGGTTCGTGGGTATTGTAGAGCTGGACTTACTGACAAAGGGTTGGAGCTTTTGTCTGAAATGAAAAGCTCAGGCTTTTCTCCAAATAGGATAGTGTATGATACTCTGATTTCCAGCTTCTGCAAGTTGGGTAAGACTGATGATGCTGAAAAACTATTGGAGCAAATGAGGGGGGATGGTTTGGTCCCGGATGTGGTGACCTTCAACGCTAGGATATCTGCTCTTTGTAGCGAAGGGAATGTTTTGGAAGCTTCCAGAATTTTTAGAGATATGCAACTTGATCAAGAGTTGGGGTTGCCTTGCCCTAATACCATAACATACAATTTAATGCTTGAGGGGTTCTGTAAGGAAGGAATGCTAGATGAAGCCAAGACGTTGGTCGAGTCCCTGAAAAAAAGTGGCAATTTAATGACTTTGCAAAGTTATAATGTATGGCTCTTGGGTCTTGTCAGGAATGGGAAGCTTTTTGAGGCTCAAATGGTTCTTAAAGAGATGGTGGATTCAGGCATTGAGCCTAGTATATACTTGTATAACATTGTTATGGATGGATTATGCAAGAATGAAATGTTCGTTGAAGCAAGAACGCTGAAGGAGGCCATGATATCCACTGGTATTTCACCAGATGCAGTAACTTATGGCACTTTGCTGCATGGATATTGCAGTAAGGGAAAGGTAGATGAAGCTAACAAAGTTCTCGAGGAAATGATGAGAAACGGTTGTTCCCCTAACACCTACGTTTGCAACATTTTGTTACATAGTCTGTGGAAGGAGGGAAAGGCATCCGAAGCAGAGGAACTGCTGCAAAAGATGAATGAGAGAGGTTATGGTATGGATATTGTGACGTGCAATATTGTGATTAATGGTCTGTGTAATAGTGGACAGATAGACAAAGCAATAGAAATCGTAAGTGGAATGTGGATGCATGGAAATGCTGCACTTGGTAATTTGGGGAATTCATTTATTGGTTTGGTGGATGGTAGTTATAGTGGAAAAAAATGCTTGCCTGATTTGATCACATATTCAACTATTGTTAGCGCTTTATGCAAGGCTGGGAGGCTGGATGAAGCCAAAAAGAAGTTCATTGAGATGATGGGGAAGAATTTGCAGCCTGATTCAGCCGTTTATAATTCTTTTATTCATAGCTTCTGCAAAGAAGGAAAGATAACATCAGCATTTCGGGTGCTCAAGGACATGGAGAAGAAAGGTTGCAACAAAACCCTACAAACTTATAATTCTTTAATACTAGGTTTAGGGAAGAAAAGCCAAATTTTTGAAATTTATGGACTTATGGATGAGATGAGAGAAAGAGGGGTTTCTCCTAATTTGTTCACATATAATAGTGTGCTTAAATACATATGCGAAGGAGGAAGAATTAAAGATGCACCTTCTGTTTTGGATGAGATGCTGCAGGTGGGGATTTCCCCCAGGATATCTTCCTTCAGAATCTTAATCAGAGCATTCTGTCAAGCCTGTGATTTTAAAACAGCACGTGAGGTATTTGAGATTGCTCTAAGTATGTGTGGCCAGAAGGAAGCTCTTTATAGGCTGATGTTAGATGAGTTACTGGTTGGAGGGGAGCTCATTGAAGCAAAGAAACTGTTTGAAAGTGCGTTAGATAGATTTTTTGATGTGAGGAAGTTCCCCTATAAAGATCTCATTAACAGACTTTGCAAAGATAAAAGATTGGAGGATGCTAGTAAAGTCCTACATAAGCTAATTGATAAACGATATAGGTTTGATCCTGCTGCATTTATGCCTGTTATTGATGGCTTTAATCAAAGAGGAAACAAATATGAGGCTGATGAGCTTGCAGAAAGGATGATGGAAATAGCTTCAAAAGGTAATGTGGAGGACAAGGTGTCTCATAATGCAAGAGGTTATATTCATGGAAAAGAAAAGGATGGCGAAATTGACTGGCAAACCATATTGCACAGGTACTTCTTAAGTGTTTATTAACGCATTTGGTGGCATTTTTCATTAAGTTATGAAGTCTGAGTCCATCCATAATTATCATTTTTGTTACTGTTTTGATGATATGGAGACGACTTGAACTTCAGACACCGGGGTTAGGGGATACACATCACTTGAGCCAGTGCTTATTGGCTCATAATTATTATTCAACCATGCCAGTGATTCATGCAAATCCTTTGCACTAGGGCTGTGATTATTTATCATCTCTAGATGTTTGCAAACTACTTAACCTATTGGCTTTTCTAACTTGTGTGTATCTATATGATTATTGAGGATGTTGCTTCTCAATTCTTGATTTTGCATATTTTGTCTCTGTATCAGAGATGATGGCAGTGGGATTGCATTAAATGCCCTCAAACGAGTACAGAAAGGTTGGGGCCAAGGAACTATATCAAGTTTACAGGCCCACAAAACTGATTTCCCTGTCTGTTGAGAAGGTGATGATCAATTGGTTGTTACATTTATATTGGAGCTGATTACCTGTGAAGCCAAACTGAAGATCTGGATATTCCGTTTGGATAATTAAGGGCTAGGATTGAGGCTGTTGGATGGAAAGGGACATGCTTGGGGGTACGCTTGTTTTGATCACATTTACTCTACTTAATATTTCTCTTTAATATGAGGATCAACCAGTATGAAGATGAATGCAGATCCATGTTACATTGCATGTTACAGGCAAATAACTTGAAAACAACTTTGATGGAAGAAATTAGATGATTAGCATCAACCATTACACAAAGAATAAGTGGAAAACTAAAATCTATTGTATCTGATTTAATTATTAGCTAACCGATGTCCAACTGTTTTACAGGTCACAAATGGACAGCAGTCACCAACTAAGACCAAAGATGAAGAAAACGGATGGAGCCATCTTCAAAGGGCCAATCTCAAGTCCAGAGTCAGACAAGAAGAGGACGAGTCATCTTCAACCGGTGCAGGCAAATTGAGATCCAACCCTCCACAAGTGATTCCTTCATTAAGCCCTTGAAGCATGGATGACGATGAGGCCTCTTCTCCTTTTTCCCAGTGAGACCTCTTGTGCCCTCCAAGTGCTTGTCCACTCGAAAACACCTTCAGGCATATGCTGCACTGGTGATGCCCTTGTCCTCCTGACAATACCATCACCATCTTGTTATTTCTACTTTCATCTTCCATAACATGATCCTCACAGCTACCACCATTACTCCTTGTTATTGCAAAACAGCCCTTCACATTCTTGTGGCTCGCCCTGTGGCCCCCTAATGCCTGATGTGACCCGAACACCTTCTTGCAACTTGAGCACTCGAAACGACTGTTTCCTTCTTCTTGAACCACTTCTTGATCATCCCCAATTGCCCTTCCATCAGCCAACAATAATAAATAGGTTGCTACTTCATGATCATCAGCACTCAATGTTATTTCAGTGCTTCTACTCAACTCTCGAGTTGACAAAACGGGTTGACGGTAGTTTGGTGGCGGATTTATGCCACGCCATGCCCGTTCAGGGTGGCAACGCATGTGACCAAACAGGGCCTTCCATGACCAAAACTTCTTCCCACACTCGGTGCAAGGCCTTGTGGTCTTGGGAGCAGAAGGGTCAGGTTTCTTGCCAGAGTACTTTGCTCTCTTTATGGCAGTTGTGGTAGGAGCAGCAATGCTGTTAGAGGGAACCGAATGAGGTTCAATCTTGATCAGTTTTGTTCGCTTTTTCCGAGGATTCTGATGGTAATATGGTGTAGATAACGAGGAAGATTGCGGGAAGCAGAAACCAGCATCGGAGTTTGTGTTGGTATTGGTCATGACTGTGAGAGCTAGAGCTGCAAAGATTGAATCTTTGAGGGAGAGGAAAAAAAGTGTGATACTGGAGGAGAGGTTCCTTATGTTGGAGTGGCAGTTTGAGCGGTTATGTGTGTTGTGGGAGACAATGAGAGAGTGTCTTTGAATTGGGAAGTTTTTTTCGGTTGTGGGTCTAGTTTGTGGTTATCCGTACAGTTGAAGCCTATTTCTCTTTTGTTCTTACTCAATTCTGATTTATTTATTTTTTCCACTCCTAATATTAGGGATGGTATTTGGTAGTGTGTCTAGGCTGAGTTTGGACTATTCGAATTTGACCTAATCAGTCTCGAGTAATCTAAACTTCAATAAAGTTAAATTTAAATTTTGATTTAAACTTTAATTAATTCCATCTTAATTTATTAATTTTGAATTATATTGAGTTCTATTGGTCAATCCCACTTGAAATAATCTTTTTGTTAGGGTAATATTATGAATCTAAGATGTGATTATATTAATTTTTTGTGGATATGTTATTACTATTTGGTGGTAAGATGAGATTAAATCAACCCTAATAACAAGAACATGATGGAAGGATCATGAGACACAAGTGAATAAGACTATATATTATTGTTAAAAAATAATAGATAATTAAAATTCTAATTTAATTTTTTAATTTGAGTATAAATTAAAAATATTAATTTATGGTAATTAAAAGGAAGAAATCGGTACTTAAAATTATTAAAGTATTGCTTAAAAAAACTGATGATGATTATCTTTTTGAAGGAGTGTATGAGTAATAATAATATAGAGCTGTTCATTTCTGCTCATCATCAAAGTTGGAAACTTTGATGCTTTCGTTTGCTTTATAGACAACCAAACCAGTGAGAGAGCTCTCAATCAGTTAATTGATTCTCATTTTCTTTGATTTCTCAAATATTTTCCCTTTATTGGATCATAATCTGCTGAAATTCGATTCTTTCTGTTTGGTTCCACAGAAAAGTAGCGATCTTTTATAATTTTTTAGTAGACCCAACCACTGTAGCTCTCTAAAGATTGCATTTTGTTTGACATGTTTCTGGTCAGTGACGGCTCAGGTGTCACGAATTGATCCTCTAAAGCTATTACTTTGTTCAATTATACTATTGGGCTTGATTTGTCATACTGCAAATAGCTTTCTGGTTTCAATTGCTTTTCTGTTTCGTAATCGATTACCCCTTGTGGGTTTTTCTTCTTCTTTCTTGAATCTAATGGTTTCAATGGCTTCTTTCTTCGTAGAGCTTGTGGGTGGTTGGCGAGTGTGTTATTGAGTGGGAAGTTGGGTAATCCCAATTATGCTGGCTAGCTCTAGGCCAGTCTACAAGTGATCGTAGCCGATGAATTATCAGGATATCATTGCATCTCTATCGAGTTATTCCCCTCCTATATGGGCAACTTTGTTGGCTGGTGCCTTTGTGCTTATAACGCTGTGTTTGTCATTCTACCTCTTGTTCGAGCACCTCTCTGCGTATAAGAACCCTGAGGAGCAAAAGTTCCTGATTGGAGTTATCCTAATGGTTCCATGTTATGCCATAGAGTCAGTAAGTGCTACGAACAAACTTCCTCTAGCAAAGTTGTATACTTGTTCAATATATGTGAAAGCAATCTGTCTTCAGCTAAATTGGCAAAATAAAGGGGAGGGACGATTTGAGGGGAATGAGAACTGTTACTTAGCTAATCTCCTTGTCCTGATGAGAAAGTAAAGTTAAGGTTCTTTGCATTTCAAGGACAATAATGAGTAATCGATGTCGGGATGGTTGTTTATAAATAAATTGTCGAGCGTATATTTCCACCTAAAATTTGCCTTGTGATTTTGAGCAGTTTATATCGTTGGTGCATCCGTCAATCAGTGTTGATATCGAAATACTGCGGGATTGCTATGAATCATTTGCCATGTATTGCTTTGGAAGATATTTGGTTGCCTGCTTAGGTATGTAATCTGTGGTAGGTTTTACCTTTGACGGGGGCTTTATCTCAAATTTTATGCAATTAATGCAATATTAAATGTCGAATATGGTGGCAGCCTTGTGCCGTTTGCTCTTTCTAAAGATTTGTCATGTGTGATTTGCTCATAACTTGGTGTTTCCAGCTTTCTTGTACTTTACAATCTCTATTCATCTATAAATCTCGAGGCTTTTTACATGTAGACCAGTAGATGTTGTTTTCTGCTAGTCGCATACATTTTTGCACTCAAAACATTGGCTTCCATGGTCCCAATCCGTTGCATGGATTTATAGAAGCAAAATAGTTAATGAATTTGAATTGCTCTTACCCCATATACCAGTTTGAATACATGATTATATTATTCATATTCAGTTTTTCTACTTTCAGGAGGAAGCTAGTTTTTTTATTTTGTAGATTAATTGCTTTGTATAAAGTACTCTTTGGGAAGTATTAAATGAGATAATCTTATTTAAGGACATGTATCAACCAATGTCATCTCACCATGTTCACTTGAAAATGCAGTGTTCATCTTTGATGCATAAATTGAAGGTCGTGCAAGGCCTATTGATTTTCCTGTGATTCTTAGTTATTGTTGATTCATTTAGGTGGCCTTCTTGAGCTTTAAGGTTCATAATCTTGGCAGAAGTATTTCAAATTTAATTCTCGTTCTGATGTGGTCATTCTTGACTTCCCTTTTGCATTCTTCTGAAAGGTGGGGAAGAAAGAACCATTGAGTTTATGGAAAGGCAAGGACGTGCAACACCTCTTTTAGAACATGGTCATGAAAAGGGGATTGTCAAGCACCCTTTCCCCATGAATTATTTCTTAAAACCATGGAAGCTTGGTCAATGGTTTTACCAAGTTGTGAAATTCGGTATTGTTCAATATGTATGTTCACATTTGACATATGCTTTCTTTTGCTTCTGCTTCCGGTTTTGCAATTCTTCCTTTCTTAGTTTTGAAGAATTTAATTGCACCTTCTTGTGGCAGATGATAATCAAAGCTTTTACGGCTGTTTTAGCAGTAATTCTGGAAGCCTTTGGTGTATATTGTGAAGGAGACTTCAAATTGGGATGCGGGTATCTTCACTTAAATTCTTCTGTTTCCTTCATCTTTTAAAAATGTATTAATGAATCAAATTTGATAAAACAAATCTTTAAAATCTTAATCACATAGGCCCATCGTATATGTATCCTAATTCCCCTTCACATCTTATGACTTTGTAGGTATCCTTACATGGCGGTGGTTCTAAATTTCAGTCAGTCTTGGGCTTTGTACTGTCTAGTTCAGTTTTATAATGTCACCAAGGATGAACTGGCACATATAAAGCCATTATACAAGTTCCTTACATTCAAATCAATTGTTTTTTTGACTTGGTGGCAAGGAGTCGCAATTGCTCTTTTCTATTCTCTTGGTTTATTTAAGAGTCCGATAGCTCAAGGCTTGCAATTTAAGTCGAGTGTACAGGATTTCGTAATTTGTTTCGAGGTAGATGCCTTTCATTTTCAGTGAAGTCTTTTCTACCCAAAAGATCACATATTCTTCATTATTTTGATTCTGTGAAGTGTAGCAGCTGTCATTGACACTTCTATTTCCATTCATCTTAATTTCTTTTTTTTTTGGTTTGGTAATTGCTGAACTTTTGTTCAATGGCTGAATATGGTCTTGAAAGTAAACTACTGCTACTTATGGACCAAAGGGCCAATAGGTGGAGAAAAGGTTTTGTCCAGAGCATACTGGCTTTATATACAACTGATATTGGATTTTTATAACTGATCTCCTGACCTCTTATTAACTAATTGATTTAATGCTGTTATGGGTATTGATATTCAGTTATGCGATTAAATGCTTATTTTAATCTTTTAGGCTGCTGAATGGAGATGTGTGGTGAAGTGCAGTTCGTAACTTACATTCATGCTCCATTTGTTTCTTCCATGGAGCTGCTAATGATTCACTTATCTAAAATGAGTAAAATTTCTTGTGTGCTTTGCCATTTTGTATCCTGGGACATACACAATACGCATTCCCAAAACTAGGAGTTCCCTAGATTTTATGCAACAAGATGCCTATCATCTATATTTCTGTAATATATATGTTAACATATTTGTCATTCAAAATATTGAAGTTTAACAGAGCTCTATTTTCATCCAGAGCAGATGGGCATCGCTTCTATCGTTCATCTGTATGTGTTCCCTTCTGAGCCTTACAAGTTAATGGGAGACCGTTTTACTGGTAATGTCTCAATACTTGGGGACTATGCCTCTGTTGATTGCCCTGTAGATCCTGATGAGATTCGAGAAAGTGAGCGACCCACGAAGTTACGGCTCCCTCAGCCTGACAATCCTGTTAGGAGTGGAATGACCATCAAAGAAAGTGTCCGCGATGTTGTGGTCGGTGCCGGTGAATATGTAAGTTCTTTTCTTGCTATTTCCTTAAGTTTGATCTTCCATGCAAATTTCAGTTATCAATAATTCCATCTACTTCAACTTATAAGACTGCTATGTTGTTATACTTAAACTGAAATTCTTTGATATCAATTATAATCATACTTCTCAGATGCTAAATCCACTGTTGGCCTACCATGCAGATTGTTAATGATCTGAAATTCACAGTAAATCAAGCGGTGGAACCCATGGAAAAAGGGATTAAAAAACTTCATAAGATATCACAAAACATAAAGAGACACGACAAGGATAAGAAAAAAACAAAGGATGACAGCTGCATAGCCACGTCTTCCTCCACGTCGAGGATAATTAAAGGTATAGATGACCCTCTCTTAAATGGATCCATGAGTGACAGCGGTGTAGCAAGGGGCGTAGCAAAGGGTAAGAAGAATCGTCGAAAATCAGGATATACTAGTGGAGAAAGTGGTGGTGAAAGTGGCAGTGACCAAAACTTTGGAGGTTACAGATCAGGGGCTACCGGTGGACAACAAAGGATTAAGATTAAACCACTTTGTTTTAAAGGAGAAGAGGATCAAATGCCAAATAGTGCAGGTGGACACCCGAATCATGCCACTATTTGCAGTGATTCTGTAATTGGCTGGTCACTGGTCTAATTTATTCACCAGAGAACCTGAGTTTTGATTCAAATCTATCTTCTGCAAGCGCTGTTAAGGTCATCTTCACTGGATGCTTAATCTGTCACATATGAAGCTTTCAAGGTCTTGCATAGATTTTACATCAGACATTGGTTGCAAAGTGGTCGAGACAAACTAACCAGTTTCGTTTATGGATGTTCATTAGTGATTGTGACACCTGTATTACAGAGTCATGATGTTACCTGTGGGAAATTACTGAATCAATTTTCGGACATTGAAAGGTCAGTGAACATTTTCAAGGCTTTGCCCTTTGGTTGATAGATTTTGATGTGGTATAGTTGCACATGCCAGTGCGTGTTAGTTCTGAACATGTAAGATGTTCTATAACACATTACAAGATTTTTTTCTGAGCAACATGAACCCACCATTTCTCAAGTTTACATATTCTTCCCACCAGAATGCTAAGTTAATCAATATTTAAACTCGATATGATCAGAAAGTTGGAAAATTTTAGTTTCTATTTCCATTCTTGCTTGGCTACAGATGCACTGTCTTCTTATACCATCCGAGGGAGATTCTAAGTGTACATCAAGCTTGAAATGTCTCCATAACAATGTATGAATCTAGCCAACTTTTGTGTTGAAACTCGAAATTACAAGGAAGTTGGAATAGTTGAACATTGAATACTAGGTCAATACTGTCTGCACAGTTAGACAGTGTCGTAGCAGCTTCTCTCTTATAGCCATTAATTGTAACAAGCAGAATAAATCAGCAATGGTAGAAGTTCTTGAAGACTGATTGCATGTAGAAGTACATAACTTGCACAATACATTGGCTTATTGAGAGCTTTATATTATGTAACAAGTCTAAGTTCTCCGGTAAGCAGAGCAAACTTTCGGTGCTGTGACAAGATTGAATGGATCTTCACTGACTGAACTGTTGATACTAAATCATCAGAAATGGATCCTGATTGTTGATGAACTGCCTTCAGAATTGTTTGCAAGATTTGCAAGGGATCACCATGACTAACCACCAAGATTTCACATCTGCAGAGCGAGCAACAGATTGAACAAAGCAGCATTAATTAAAGCCAAGACATTATCAATTCTAACTTCATTGTACATCCGAGTAAAAGCAGCATTAATTAAAGCCAAGACATTATCAATTCTAACTTCATTGTACATCTGAGTAACCATAGTACATCAAGTTGTTGATTTGCCAAAGGGAAATCAAATATGGTTACCCTTTAAATTCCGTCTCTGTTGTTTCCAAAAATCTTGCAAGTCTAGTAGCAACATCTTCAGCACTTTCGCCTCCTTCTGGTCCCATGAATGTATCTTTCTCATCAAGTGCCCATATCTCTGGATACTGTTAAGAAATGAAGAAGAAAAAGGTTTTGTCAGTTTTATCACCAATCAACTTATCATAGACGTGCAAGAAATTTTCACATTTTTGCTGGCTTTACCTTGTCATGTGACTTGAGTTCAAATAAAGGACCAAAGTAACGCTCCCGAAGATCTTCCATAACCTATTAAGTAGCATTTACTTGTGATTAATGCATAAAATATTGAAGAGACAAACGGAGAGGAGGGTGCCCTTTTCCTTTGAGCTGAAAGTACAGATCATACTAGCACCAAAT
Source organism: Erythroxylum baracoense (assembly GCA_025629805.1). Taxonomy (NCBI): domain Eukaryota; kingdom Viridiplantae; phylum Streptophyta; class Magnoliopsida; order Malpighiales; family Erythroxylaceae; genus Erythroxylum; species Erythroxylum baracoense. The sequence goes on along the minus strand of JAOTAY010000190.1, from coordinate 41,086,156 downwards.
ATTTGAGGGCTTTAAAACAACTTACTTTACACTGGGGGCCTTCAAATGGAAGATTTAGGACTGAGGCAACAACTTTGGCTGTGTGACTTGTTCTTGCAAATGGAGAATAGCAGATGCGGACATTTTCAAGTTGAATGTTACTTTCCTTCAATTCCTAGAGAAAATTATACAGAGCAGATTCTTTAATTTCCTTTCAAGCCAAATGAAATCCATGATCTGCTTAACTTGATTAGTAGAAATTAAGCTAGGAACAATTGGAAAACGAACCAAGACACCGAAGAACAATCGGAAAATTGCTGGTATTCATAACTCGAAGAGTAAACAAAGAGTCTGCAGAAATATTTTCCCATTAAACATGCAAATTTGGCAGAGAAACAAGTACCTTGAGGAATAATTCTCCAGCCAACTGAGCCTGGTCGATTCCTTCAGAAGCTAACTGATATTCTGAACGGATCCCGTTTTCCTATTAGCAGATTTGCATTATCCATCAACGATCCAACAAAAAGTGAACAGGTGCACATTAAAATAACCAAATTTACACAGAAGTTAGAATCTTTATTATCAAAATTACATATGAATTGCTAAATTAAAGAGAACAAAAGAATTATACAAAAGTGAACAAACCATAGAGGAAACGATAAGACCAATCTCATTTGGGATGCTTTTCCCGTGCCTAAGTACCCAATATCTGTTCTTGAGCAAAGACGTTGTGTTCTCCATTTGGGTTTCTTCTTCCTTCCCTTCTTCCACCAGTTTGGGAATTTCTTTGTCCTGTGATTATTTATACATTTGTTCGTCAATAAAAGTGGGCTTACGAGAACAAAGTGACGTGGAGGAGTCCTAGTGGCTAGCGTAGGGTAAGGCCTAAAGACAGTATAAAACTCACCGCACACGATCTGTACATTTCTCGCCCCAGTGTACCGGAAGAGGCAAAAGGAGAGGACTTCCATTGGAGAAGAAAGAATAGGACTTGCCCAGATAGGGAGAACCGAAATTCGTCCGTTTATTACCCTCTCTTTTGGAAGATCGAATCTCTATTATACCTTCCATGGCGCTCAATCTCCGACAGAAACAAACTGGTAAAGATTCCTCCTTTTAGATCGCTTACCCGATGCTTAACTTGTACTGTTACTCAATGAAGGGAAAGCTCGATTTGGGTGTCTCTTAACTTTCTTATTTGTTTCTGCTAAATCTTGTTTGAAGTGGGGTTTGTGTCTTATTGTGTTTGATATATGATTGCGAGGTGCAGAATGTATCATTCGGATGCTGAATCTGAATCAACAAGTTAATGCTTCTGGAACTGCCAATGAAGAGGTGTACAAGATCTTGATCTATGACAGATTTTGTCAAAATATCTTATCCCCTTTGATCCATGTCAAGGATCTACGCAAGCATGGGGTCACCCTTTATTTCTTGATTGATAAGGATCGAAAGCCTGTTCATGATGTTCCAGCTGTCTATTTTGTTCAACCTAGTCAATCCAACGTCCAGAGGATCATTGCTGATGCTTCTCGCTCTCTCTACGATAGCTTTCATCTGAATTTCTCATCCTCCATCCCGCGTCCACTTCTCGAGGATCTTGCTTCTGGGACCCTGAATTCTGACTCCATAAGCAAGATCTCCAAGGTGCATGATCAGTACTTGGAATTTGTCACTTTAGAAGATAACTTGTTTTCACTGGCCCAGAAATCTACTTACGTTCAGTTGAATGACCCATCTGCGGGTGATAGAGAGATTGAAGAAATTATTGATGGGATTGTTAGTGGATTGTTCTGTGTTTTGGCAACGTTAGCAGTAGTGCCGGTTATTAGGTGCCCTCGTGGGGGACCAGCAGAGATGGTGGCATCGGCATTGGATCAGAGGTTGAGGGATCATTTACTGTCCAAGAACAACTTGTTTTCTGAAGGTGGGAGCTTTGTGAGCTCATTTCAGAGGCCAATTTTGTGTCTATTTGATCGCAATTTTGAACTGGCTGTTGGTATACAACATGATTTTAGGTATCGTCCTCTTGTTCATGATGTGCTTGGCTTAAAGCTTAATAGGTTAAGCGTCCAAGGGGAAAAGGGTGGAATTCGGTCTTATGAATTGGATACTTCTGATCCCTTCTGGGCTGCAAATGGGTCTTTGGAGTTTCCTGAAGTTGCTGTGGAAATTGAGACCCAGTTGAGTAAGTATAAGAGGGATGTGGATGAGGTGAATAGGAGGACTGGAGGAACTGATGGGGCTCAGTTTGATGGGACAGACTTGATTGGGAACACAAAGCATTTAATGAATGCAGTGAACTCTCTCCCAGAGTTGACAGAGCGCAAGCAGGTCATTGACAAGCACACTAACATTGCAACTGTGTTGTTAGGTGAGATCAAGGAGAGGTCTCTTGATTCCTATGCAAAGAAGGAGAATGACATGATGGTCAGAGGAGGAATTGATCGAAATGAACTCTTGGCTGTTCTTAAAGGTAAAGGGACGAAGTTGGATAAGCTAAGATTTGCAATCATTTATCTTATATCTTCTGAAACCATAAATCAGTCAGAAGTTGAATCCGTGGAAGCAGCTCTCAAGGAGTCTGAGGTTGATACTTGTGCATTCCAGTATGTGAAGAAGATCAAAGCTTTGAACGTTTCACTGGCATCAGCAAATTCGGCCAGTAGAAATAACATTGTTGATTGGGCTGAAAAATTATATGGGCAGTCGATCAGTGCTGTAACTGCTGGTGTGAAGAACTTACTGTCCAATGATAGGCAACTGGCTTTGTCAAGGACTGTGGAAGCATTGATGGAGGGAAAGCCAAATCCCGAAATTGATTCATACCTTCTGTTTGATCCTCGTGCTCCTAAGTCAGGCTCGGGTGGAAGTCATATGAAAGGACCATTTAAAGAAGCTTTGGTTTTCATGGTAGGTGGTGGTAATTATGTAGAGTACGGCAGCTTGCAGGAACTTGCACAGCGTCAGCAGCCTGTCAAGCACATAATATATGGAACAACTGAAATTCTAACAGGAGCGGAGTTTGTTGATCAGCTTACCTTGTTGGGGCAGAAGATGGGATTGGGCATTACTGGTGCTCCTTCTGCTGCCACCCAGTAGTGGATATACATTTTTTGTACATGTTCTTTTGTGGTACCTGTCTGGAGGTTTTATAATGCGAGACTTGATACTTGTTTTGACAGCCTATATGGCCTTACATAGTTAAACAACTATGTTGAGTAGAGCATGTTCAATAGTCTTCATTAAACTTGGTCTATTTGTTTTAGAATATATGTATGTTTTTTCCTCTGTTAATTCTCATAGTCCATTCTCAGAGAATTTTCCAGTAGATCAGTTCTATCTGATAGAAGTGAAGGCTATGCATATTCTGTGTTTGGGTGAGGTATCAAGCTTGTTCAGAGTTTAATTTTTGTGGGTTAAAACTGTTATTTAGATTGCAACACAAGTAGTAGCTTTAGGAAAACCAATACCATTGCTATGAAATGAGGTCTGCAGCACCAATTTTTTGAGGCCAGATACTTTGCCCGAGCTTGAAACTTATTGTCCAGGAACATCGGATGTTATGCTGAAGCAGGACATCCAGTTGACTGAAAAACTATAGGTTATAAGTTGCAAACCTTCTACAAGTTTAGAAGAAGCCTTTGTATGTGGTTAGATTAGAAGTTCTGATGCAAGTTACAAGCTTCTGTTTTCTGGAGATCCGAGCGTTTGTTAATGCTAAGTGTTTGTTAAGAAGCTCTGATGCAAGTTACAAGCTTCTGTTTTCTGGAGATCCGAGCATTTGTTAATGTTAAGTGTTTGTTAAGGGTATAGAAAATGCCAACTTCTACTATGCATTGTCTACTGAAATTAAACAACTTATTGTTTTTGAGTATATTAAAGAACGTTACAAGAATCCAGGATAGTTTCAGGCTCTACTTCGAAGAACTCTCTCTTAAAAACTTGTTTCCGCATAAAAGCTCATCAACTGACGTTGATAGAAAACTAATAATGCTATAATTATATAGAGATTATCTAAGTTGTGGTAATCATTGTTCAGTCTTAAACCTACTTCTTACATTTCATTTCCGCATGAAGACCTGGTATAAGTAAAGGTGTTAGAAACTAAGCAAACCCAGGAAGGAGGTGAAAGTATATCAAGTATTGAATATCGGCAGGAATACAAACTCGATGGTGTAAGCTGTAAGGACTCCCATCTCCAATAATCATAGAGCCACCAAATAATATGCCAAGAGTAGCAAATATTGGGTAGTATGTGGTTTTCAATTAGCCCTTTTGGCCCTTGATCTAATCTTACCTCCTAAAAGACATTGTCCTCATGGTTCGGCATTTCCATCATCCCAAAGCAGAAGAGTTGGCAATATTGTTCCAGCCCGACTCGGCCCATCATTCCTACGAAGGAGATCAAACTTAGCATGTCTGCATAATATTTGAGTACACAAAGCAAAAGGACCACCTGTAAGGAGAAGACGTTAATTGCATTCTCAAAATTCATCTTTTAACAGGTTCCATTCCAAGGCCATTAGCATCTCCACCATCATCAGCCATTAGCAACAGAAATGCATACTTAAAAGTAAAGAAATGGTCCTTAGAGACCTGAAACCAGCATTGTCTCACAGGAATGTCAGACCAGAGCAGAGAGCAGTAGCACAAACACTCCCAGATCAATAAAACTGAACCAGTTACTTAAGAATGAATCGATCAAAATATGGAAACCAACATACATAAACTTAAAATTAGCAAATCGAACCCAAGATGGGAAGAAAAGAATGTAACTTCCACCAATAGTTTCTGTCCAGTTTTAGCGGCAACAGAAAATTGTTGAGCTTCCATTAATGGAGGTCACTCTCAAATCACTAACAGAGGATAAAGATTACTCCTTTGCTTGCTGCTTATAATTTCTCAGTACAAAACATATATCAGCTGCATACTATTCAGTTCAGCAGCTAAACTGTTAAGTCTCACTCACAAGGAACCAGGAGTTTTTCTCGGGTTGCTTTCGATTGTATGCAATGTCTCACCATCACCACCGGCTCTATTCGCTTCTTATTCCACTGCCGTGCTTATGCTCTTGGGGGTTGCATTTTCCACCCACAAAAAAATTACAATAAATCATCTGTTTCAGAACAACACCCACCGCACAGGCCAATGCACAATCCCCTCCTCTCATAACAATAACATCAATATGTTTCAATGTTTAAGTGAATCAATCATTCCTGCAAGGTCTCCGGAAAATGAAAATCAAGTACTGTCTGTCTCATTCTCTTCTGCCATAGCTCATCTTCACTGATCGTCGTTGAATTGAGAAACCCTGAAAGACAAGTTGAGTTGAAACTGAGAACAAAAAAGCAAGTAATCGCAGAAGAAGAAAGAATTTCAAGGGAAGCAAGTTTGGCAAACACAGGTAGGGGTTTCGATCAGTCACTCAAACTCTCCTTTCATTCCATTCCTTTCCTCTCGCCAAAATCTAAACCAGCAAGCAAATTTCGCCATCTTCCGGCGGTCGTCGTCGGACATAGGCACAACCCGAATTAAGACCCGAATACTGGACTTAATCCGATTTGAACCGACTTGGCCCGACTGGCCCCGATTTGCACCCGACGAGTGACCCATTCTTTTTTATTGACCAGCACAAACAGTGCAACTAACTAACTACCAACTTCCCGTGGACCTCTCTAACAAATTGGGCCGTACAAGCCCATATAACCGGATCCCATCCACTATGCCCCGACCTGGCCGAAGTCAACCCTATTGACCCGACCCGGTATTTGACCGGACCCAGTGCCGGTTGTCGTCATCTTCTTCTAGTTTCTAGTCTAGTCTGACTTGGAAGGGTTAGTTTCTTTTCATAATCTCTTTGTAATTCTTCGATCAAAATCCTTACTTTACACATTCCAATCCCAATCTCAATGCCAATGGCTCGCCGGGCACTTCCTCTCCGTCTGTTTAAACACCTAATCAAGTCTCTCAACCCCCCTGCCGTCTCTGTTGCTTCCCGCTTCGTAACGTACATGCCGCGGCCGGGAGATGGGGCTCCACGCCCCGTTACGCTCATCCCGGGGGACGGGATCGGGCCGCTGGTGACCGACGCGATGGAGCAAGTTATGGACGCCATGCACGCTCCGGTCTACTTCGAGCGGTACGATGTACATGGAGAAATGAAGCGGGTGCCTGAAGAAGTGATAGACTCGATAAGGAAGAACAAGGTTTGCATAAAGGGAGGATTAAGGACTCCGGTGGGTGGCGGTGTGAGCTCCCTCAATGTGCAGCTGAGGAAAGAGCATGATTTGTACGCTTCTCTGGTCAATTGCTTTAATTTACCAGGATTGCACACCCGCCATGAGAATGTGGACATTGTGGTGATTAGAGAGAACACTGAAGGGGAGTACTCGGGCCTCGAACATGAGGTCGTTCCTGGCGTCGTTGAGAGCCTCAAGGTGTAATTTTTATACCACTTCCTTTGTTCTTGACTCCTCCATTACTGATCTATGTTTAACTCGGTTGTCTGCTTGAATTTGTCTAGTTTGTTTCATTTGCTCTGTTTATTATAAGAATTTTCATGCGCAGGTTTCTCTTTTGTTACTTGCGTTGCGCTCAGGATTGAAGGATTAGTTGAATGAACATAGTTATTGGTTTCCCATGCACAAGTTACTCTTTGTTGTGATATACGATTGTTGTAACTCATCTTTTTTGTTGTCCAATGCACAACGTTTTGATGGTATACCCTTGTGAGTGGAAATTTTCTGCATCAGTATATAACTCTTTGAGAATATATGTTCTTTTTTGTCTCTTTCTTTCTGAATCTGGAGGAGAATTTGAATTTCTATTATGTTTGATCAGACTATTATGTATATCATAATCTGACAGCTTATCTGCCTCTTTCTGTCGGAAGATGGTATTGTGTAAAGCACAGTAATTCTTGCAGGCTATTTCAATGGATTATCACACTCTAGTTTAGTATTGGCTCTCATCGAATGTTTTTGCTAGGTGATAACCAAGTTCTGCTCAGAACGAATTGCAAAATATGCCTTTGAGTATGCATACCTAAACAACAGGAAAAAAGTTACAGCTGTGCACAAAGCCAACATTATGAAACTTGCAGATGGTTTGTTTTTGGAATCTTGCCGAGAAGTTGCAACAAAATATCCTGGTATCAAATACAATGAAATTATTGTTGACAACTGCTGCATGCAACTTGTTTCAAAGCCTGAACAATTTGATGTAATGGTATGTGATATTCAGAAGTTGATATATCCTCTACGTCTGTGGTTATATCCTATCAGTTTATGAGCTTGTCTTCATGTTATGTATATAGCCACACTTGAAGTCATTTAATTTATTCGATTCATCATCCTTATAAATTTAGTGAAACTGAAATCAAAAATAGGGTTGAAATCTTCGTCGTTAATTGGCCCCTTATCATCATTTGCTACTTTAGTTTCATTAGGTACTCTGAAGAGTGACCTAGATATGGTCATTTTACCCTTCAGATATAATTACTTTAATCATCAACATGTTTAGTGGACTAGTAAGGAAGATCCATTTCGAACTAAATATAGCACTCCTTTTTTGTTATTGATGAGTTTATGTTGTTCTTTATGATGGTGATAAGTGGTACATGCCTTGAGAAAGAAATGAGGAATAAGCAATATGATGTGATGCAGAAATCAGCTGGCAATATCGGAAGTATTGTCTTTTTGCCTCTCATCAATGTACTTGCAATTAGCCCTCCCTTTAATGGTGCTAAACCTGAACCTAGTTATTTTTTTTGGATGTCCACAGGTTACTCCTAATCTATATGGCAATCTTGTGGCAAATACAGCAGCTGGTATTGCTGGGGGTACTGGTTTCATGCCAGGAGGTAGCCTTTTAGACCTAGATTAACATAAATCTCTGAAGATTTGTTATTAGGTTTCAACTTCCAAGTGAAAAATATACCAAGTGGATCATTTATAAATGCAGGCAACGTAGGAGCTGACACTGCAGTTTTTGAGCAAGGTGCTTCTGCCGGAAATGTGGGTAATGCGAAAATAGTGGAACAAAAGAAGGCAAATCCAGTAGCTTTACTCCTGTCATCAGCTATGATGCTGAGACACCTTCAGTTTCCTTCATTTGCTGATAGACTCGAGACTGCTGTGAAGCGAGTAATTTCAGAGGGGAAGTGCCGCACTAAGGACCTTGGCGGAGACAGCACAACGCAAGAGGTTGTCAATGCTGTTATTGCTAACCTGGATTAAACTTCAAACTGCATATTTTGAAATGCAAGGTGTGTTTGTATTTTCTACATTGTTGTCTCATTGCAGGATTTATTTGGCCTCTCAACTATGGAGTTCATCACTGTTGATAGGTATTGTAACACTTTCATGTCCTCCTGCTCTCTTCTTAACCTCAATCAAGTTGGGTTCCACAAATTAGCGGATCCAAACTCGGAATGAATGAAATCTTTCCTTCTTTCAAGTCAGGTATCACTGCATAGTGTTTCAAACTGTCCACTTTCTTGTAAGCATCAGTCATGCATTTGCATACTTACTGATGGAAACAGAATGCAGACTTGATATTATAGAGAATCAGGACATTTCTTCGATAACTGAAAGACTTTAAAGATCAACATTTTACTGCCCATCAAGCATCATAATGTCAAAAAGGAACCTTAAATTTTATTTTTCTTGAAAATTAAATGATTATACTGAAAGGGTACAATTTGAAGCATAACGTTAGGAGAGTATCTTTACTCTTCTACAACAGATGACACAAAACATGGTATTTTGTGTTTTTGAACTTTTGTGTACTGAAATCCCTCGATTACTCACAAAAGGCACCTCATACTATCACTAGATTACATATACACACAGCAGAATTATATGAATGAAGCAGAAGAGGAGGTTCCAACCCAGTTCAATCTTCGAAGCAGAACTGCCAGGACCTGTTTCAACGATGACAAAACCAATAAGTTTCGGAGATTGCTAACTAAACTACTGGGCAGAAGAAGTAAACTTACCAGTATTGCTGGATGGACAACTGGATTGTGTGGCAAGTGTTGTGAAAATAGTTTGGTTTCTGGAAAAACCAGCATAGGCACAGGTAGTTGAGTCGCAGCTAGTTCTGGTGGTCTTGCCTAAGGATAGGTTGTTGGCATTTTGGCAATTCATTAAAGGGCAAGTGGACCAGTTTGATGGTTGAAGACCAGATGGCTCACACTGTAGTCTGAATGATAATGAAAAAGAAAGTAGACTGATTATTAGCATATCAGAAGTTCTAAATCTGGAAATTCATATAGTTACTGTTCAGGAAAGAACTTACGTCCAGTTATTTGCAGCATCACAACTGCATTTTACACAATTATTGGCAGTAAAGATGTAAGTTCCATTGGACACAAGTAATGGATAATCCAGGGAAGCAGCCGTTACAGATGAATTGCAAGCTGCCAATAAACATTTAAACATCAGGTATTGAACTACAGAGCATAAGAATAAGTAAAAGTTCTGAGATAACAGAAAATGAACGACCAACCATGGCAGTTAGTCAACATAAGACCCATAGATAATAATAATCTCTGTACATCCCCACATGGGTGTAACTACAAAAGATACGATCTTCGAAATGCATTATGTTCTCTTCTGTGTATTAACTCGACTAACATGTCGCATCAAACATAGGAACCAAAGAGTACTCGGCTCGTGAAATGGAGGAAACTAAAACTAGGGGTGGTAGTTTGGACCCGTTGACCTAGATTTCAGGCCGACTTTGACCCTGGGGACCGGTCTGAGATGTCAAACCGATCCAATATATAACCGACATATTGCTGGCAAAGCTGATAGAGAACATGTGAATGTGGATGCTCACAAAATGGTTTGACGAATCGACAAGACTAGCTGTATTCACTTAGGTGGGGACCGAGGGAGTCACAAGGTTCCCTCCTCAAAAGGGCAAGTGGCTCTTTGTTTAGAACTTAGCACTTGCGTCCATACGAACACAAAGTTGCAATCTTTAAAATTGAAAACTTTAATCAGAAGAAGCCCCATCTTGGACTTGCATTCGGAGGTTTAAGCATCTAATCAACTGTTTTTTCAGAAATTGTAAGGATGTAGAAGTGAAGGTGTGAACTTTGGACCAATAAGGCAAGTACAGAGTAACAGAGCAAGAAGCTAAAAGCACCTTGAAGAGGGACATCAAGAACCTGGCCAGCCATTAGAGAAGAAGCATTAGCAATGTTATTAAGACTCATAAGCGTAGCTTCGCTAGTCCCATATTCTCTGGCAATCACATCCAACGAGCTACCAGCTTCTACCACATGCCCGTAATGAACTACTTTCATACCACCAACCTCATCGCAGCTACAGGGCAGAGGAATCCATAGCTCTTGTCCCACGTTTATCAAGTTCACGTCGGAGATGTTATTGACCGCCGCTATCTCCGGGTACGTCAAGAGCCCCGAGAACACCTCGGCGGCGATGTGGTAGAGGCCATCCCCGGGCTGGACGGTGTAGACGGGCTTCCGGTTGGAAACTCCGGTGGCGTTACGGCAGAGACAGGGGAAGGGTACTTTGATTGTCTGTTTGGCATTGACTGTGCGGTTCGGTGAGGTGGAGAGAGGGAGGTTGTTGGCCCCGAGAATGCTTCGCAGGTTTTTGATGGAGAATAGGGTTTTGATGTGCGAGAGAGTGGTGGTGTTCGGTGACACGTAGTCGACGAGTGCATGACATGTGGCCGGTGAGCGGCATTTGAAGCTCTGGGACGATGACTTGACGGCGAAAGTAGAGAATAAGAGTATGCTTAGAAACAGAGGAATGAAATGGACACCCATTTTTCTTTTTTACTCTGCTTTGGCAGAGTCCAGAGGAATTGGTAAGGATTAATTTATGAGTTTCTTGGACATGAATGTGGACAGAAGTGAAGACTTTAAGGTTTTTGTGAGCTGTTGTACTATTGCCTTGGTCAAATAAACACCGCAGAAAGTGACAAAAACACAGCTAAGTAAGCCTACTATTTCTCACGACGTAATACAATAATTAGCCTGAAAAAAAGAACAGAGACGAAACAAGAAGTGTTAAGACATCCCACGTTTAGGAAAAGGTAACAAACCTCTAAGAGGAATATCAATGGTTTTTCCTTCAATAAGCTGTGCATTACTGGCAATCCCATTAAGATTATAGATGGTGGTGTTCGTGGTCCCGTACTCATCTGCAATCTCTTCGACCGTGCTCCCACCTTGTACCACATGAGCATAATGAACCACCTCCTCACCATCCACCTCCTCACAGCTGCATGGCAATGGGATCCAAAACTTCTGCCCCACATCAATCAGATTAGGATCTGGGATCTTATTAACCGCCTGGATTTGTGGGTACTCGACCAAACCATCGAACATGGTTGTGGCAATGAAGTACAGACCATCATCAGGTTGGACAGTGTATATGGGGACTCTGTTTGAGACTCCTGTGCCATTGAAGCATATGCATGGGATTGGTACGGATACCAACTGCTTAGGTTGTATAAGGTAGGTTCGTGGGGTGGAAATAGGGAGGTTGTTTGCTCCTAGGAGAGTTCGCAGGTTTTTGACACCGAAGTACTTTTGGATACCGGATATGGTGGTACCGTTGTAGGGTCTATATCCGACCAAAGAACGGCATGTGGTTCCTTCCCTGCACTTGAACTTCTGCTGTGCAGTTGATGCGATGGCAAGGTAACAGAGACATAGTAGGCAGAGACACAAGATAGCAGAAGAAGAAGATGAAGAAATCATTCTCTGTTTACTCGCGTTTCTTTCCTTCAAGTTTGTACCTTTGAATGTAATTCTCGGTGGAGGTGTGTTATAAGATCAGAGCAGAGGTGGAAAGAGCAGAAGGGAATTGAAGATGTCGAAGCATGAGAATGATCCAAGCTAGGCCTGTCATAGTATAAACTTTGAAACTTTTCCACTATGGAGACTTTTAAGAATTGACTTGTTAAGTCTTTCCTATCAGAGCCCCCTGTTTCTATGTTGAAATCGATCATCAATCGAGAAGGGTTATCAGAAGAAAAGAAAATTGAAAAGATAAGCATGCCCATTAAATACTCCATGGCTCCACCAGGAAGAAATTAGGAGATCGCACTAAAACGGTGGGGTTGACTCCAGAAGTCAACAGAGCATCAATTAGCCCACTAAGGAGAAAAACGAGTGAAATTTAACTGGCATCTTCCCTATTTAATAATGCTGGTGGAGAAACCATGTGAACATCTCTGCAGAATTTTGTTTCATCTTAAGAAAAAATGGGGTCTTTCTAACTAAGTCATAGTCAATCAAGGCAGGTAGGAGTACAAAGCCCTGGACAGTAGAGTAGGAGTTTATACAACTTTTGACTATTGCTACTTCAAAAGACATGTTTTTTCTGTTCAAAACTGTGGCTTCATAATGGAAACAATCATCTGGCTACTCAATTCTCTATTCAACAAAAACTTTTCAACATTCAACATTGAGACCAAGCAGGCGAAAAGCAACTATAATATAATTTTCTCAAAACTTGCTTCATTTTGATATCAAAGAGTCTGCATTGGATCAACAGTAAAACTCAAGGTGTACGACCAAGAATCTACCTGACTTAAACACAACTAAGAAAGAATAATCACTAACTTTTAGAATACATCATTTCTCCTCCTCAAGGCGCCGCAGTACCGTCTCAGCAAAGCTTTGCTGCCTGAAATTCAGGAAGAAAAGATGCACATAAGACAAGTCTTAAAAAGTGAGAACCATGTTAGTATAAACATTTGCTACATGCATACACAAAGCTAAACCAAAAAGCACAGAAGAAAGGTGAGTACAAGATGAAGTTTACAATCCTGAAGGAGAAATGTTTCTGACTTACTTCCTTTCTCTATGCTTCGGGCTAGGGCGAGAATACTTTAGATATCCATCCCAAGGAACCTTTTTAAGGCCTGCTCGAACTGAGATTATGTCCCTGACCCTGTATAGGTTCATTTCAACTTGGATTTTCCTTGACTGAAACTTGAAAGCTAACAGTCGAAAAGAATAGTTTTTGCACATAATGAGAAAGTATTTACCTCTCTGCAAACTCGATTGGTGTCTCTCCAGGTCTCAGATTTTGGGGCTCCAAGTACCAAACATCACAAACTACAGCCCATGATGTCATAAGCTGCAGCAGGTGCGTGGTGAAAGACTGCCTGTAAATGAACATATCAATCTTTCCAATTGATATAACGAAGTTCATGCTATGACATCCTTAAGGACACGATATAGCTCAATTCAAATAAAAGCATGGTGAACTATATTTTAAGGTTAATCCAAATATTCTAAAAAGTAATTTCAGAAGCTTAACTTTGATCTGCTTCCCACAATATAATTGAGACTATATTTTGCTCCCAGCAGGTTAACCAAAGGGCCAGAAAGGGTGGTCATATAGAGTAATAATCTAATTTTCATGCAACGTATCATGGTTAAGTCACCCCATAAGTGTTCTCTACTTCCTTAGGCGAATGGGAGCTACACATGAATATGAGTTCCAACTTGTCAACGTGATGATCAGTAATTGAACCAAGATGAGTTAAACAAGCTGCCTATATCAACCATTCTCCACTGTTTTTGAGAAATTCATCCCTACTGCAGACTATTGAATATGGACAAACAAACATATCAATGATACAAAAAAAGATGTTCCTTACTTGCGGCTGTTCCAAAAGGCATCAACAAAGATTTTATTGTAGCTGATGGCTATCGGGCAAACGGTACAGCCAAGTTCAAATGCACCCTATTTGATCACCAAGAATACATAAATTCTTAAAGAAACAAGCATTGAAGTTATAGGGAATAATTGATTCTTGTCAAAATCCGTACCTTCTTGAACATTACAGTGTAATGGTTATTCACACAGGTACCTTCAGGAAATATGAGAAGAGGGTTATTATCAGCCCCCTGAACATGATCCCTTAATCTGAAATTTGCAAATATAAATATGATTTAGACAGCATCAAAACAAAAATAGCTTTTCAACTGGATAGGAACATACTTCTTTGTAACAATTTCACGATCCTTTGCCTCTGACCGATTGAACCAAATGCACCCCACACTCTCCAATATGGTGCTCTGTAATAAACCTAGATGAAAAGGCAATGATTAAATAACCTCACCGTTCTATTTCCTTGATATCTCTGAAAAGCTAACTTGCAGTCAATAGTCAGATCCATGCTATCCTTCATCTCCAGTGACCAACACCAAATCCACTTGATATGAATGATCGTTATCAAACCAAATACAGTGGTAAAGCACACAAACAGACAATCTTATTGGTCATAACATATGACCGCAGTTCATGTAAGAGAACAAAAAAAAAAAGCTGCAATAGTAAAGAAACTTCTGGATTATCAACTTTAGGACTGAAAAGCGAACCACAACCATTCATATGAAGGGAAACTGGATTGAAGCACAATTACCAAATGTGAGACCACTAACCACTTACCAACCCAACCAGGATGCTTCTGCATAATAACAGCAAATGCAGTCATCTGTTCTAAGATGATGAAATCAATCATGGAAGTGTGATTAGCCACAAAAACCTGTTCAATAAAGATAAGTTATATACAGATATAACTCAAATCATACCACTTGGTCAACTTACTACAGACAACAAGAATTACACACCATTTAAATGTGATATTGCTGACAAATCAAAAAGGAAACAGTACACCAATGGAAACCTGTTTAGGTCGCATGCTAGGCCGTGGTCCATGGTACTTAACAACGCCAGTCCAAGAAGCCACAAAGAAGCTGCATATAAGCTCCACTAAGCACCTCTAGAAAGAAAAGTTACAATCAGTAATAAGACCAATACAACAAGTATTCATATCCATAGTTGATTAAAAAAAGAAGAAGAAACACCAACTATGGCATATAGAAAAAGAAGTTGACCAAATCAACAGAACTTAAAACAAAGAAAAAATGGGCACCTCTAACTTATTTCTCAACTTGCCCTTCAACAGAACATGTACTGGAACGTAAGATGACAGGAAGATAATCCATCCTATGGTCAGTACTATAACCCTGCAGATTAAAATCAAACACATCAGACATCAAAGTGAGACAAAGTTCAGATTTCCTAAGTACTTCATGAAACCATACCCTGGTATCAAGTGTAGAATTGGCAGTGAGGACTGTTTCATTCAAATAAAACAGTGAATTGGATTACAAACCTGAGAGGGAATAGAATCCCATATCTAATGACCACACCGAAACACCATAGCGGGAACAAGTATATATTCCAGTTCCAGGGTTCCGGAGGATTCGACTTAAAGCACCGAGTAAAAGAATCCTGTTGGTTAAACAAGTGAAATTTACATAAGAAAACAATTTATATAAAAAAGACACAAAGTTTATCAATCAAAGTTGAAGGAAACGAACATCAACAATGGCACCAGCAGCCTCCGTTAAGGTAGGTGAAATGTCAAGCAAATCACGACTGAATCCAAAAAGCAACAAAAACCCATTTGAGAGTAAGCAAAGAAGTAGAAGATTTCCAGACAAGAAGATCGAAATACGCAACAGAATCAGAAAAATGTGCGATATACATACAGACGAAGCTTGCCATGAGGCTCGTGAATGGAGGAACCAGAGGGAAGGTAGTCTTCTATGTTGGGTCGATCCAGATCGAGCTCGGAGCTTGAAGTATTGAGTTTAAGTGGACCGTTCATGTTTGAGTGCCTAGAACTAGAACAGCTCCACCTCTCCTTCTTACATATCCGTGACTATCTTCTACCACCCTCCTCGTATCATCAACCACCTCCCTTCCCTCGTGTTGGTTTGGGTTAATCTGATCAAATGACCCTAAACCAAACAGTTTAACGTTAACAACCACCTTAATTCTAGCTTTCCCTTTAGTGTGTTTAAGCTATAGTATCTGCTCGATTCTATGCAATAGAGCCACCGTTTAAGAGAAAAGGACAGTGTTTGTTCAACCCTTTTCCTCGTTCAGAACCGTAAGCTTCCAAACGCATCATATACAAACATCATCGGCTTGTTGAAGAAGATGTGTCCGTACCTAAAAGGACACGCAATTCGTAGTTTGTTGTCCTGCTTCCCGCAGATGGATACGCCTCTTTGACTTTGCATTTTTTATTAGTTAAAAAAAATCCTTATGAGTGGGCTCTGGCCCAAGAGCTCTTATACTTCCATATCCAGGCTTGGCAGTGAACTCGTACCTTCCGACGAAACCCAACTTCGAAGAGGCAATTTAAATCTGGCCCGATATCATTCTAGTGACCAATTTTATTATAAAAGGCCGAAACAACCTTTATATATATATATATATAGCAATGTTTTATAGACTATAAGTTAAACCGGTAAGATATAAAATTTAAAGTTTAAAAAATTCGATCGGTATTAAATCGTTATAAAATTTATTAAATATTGAATAAAATTAACAAGTCGATTGGAATCTAATGAATTATATTCAATTCATTAATTTTATGTAATTGAATTAAATTCATGCGTTTAGAATGTTAAAAAATAGATGATTTGAATTCAACCACGTAATCGAAGCTCGTCTTCTTTATGAATTCAATTCATATCTCAAATGGTCTGATTTTGTGTGTGAATTGAAGAGTCAATTCTTTTCAAAACATTAAAAATTATTTTTTCAAATATACACATCATAAATATACAAATTATTACAAAACACACACATTGATTACATAATATTTTTAATTAAGGATAAAAAATCATATCAAGCAGTTGAATTCATTTTTATTGTGTTCCAAACAATGTAATTGAATTCAATTCTAATATTTATAGATTTATTCAAAACAGTGTAACTCGAATTTAATTCAATCCCGCAAATATAATTGAATCCAATTCGTTAATGAATCCAATTCGAAAGTTTTCAAACGGCTTGTAAATAATTTAAAATATGATCGAAAGAGATTGTCCTTACCTATCGAAGAATTTGAAATTTAATTAAAAAAGAAACTGTTAAATAAAATTTTATTTATTTATTTTAGTTTATACGAACTTATTAACT
The DNA here is from genome assembly GCA_025629805.1 of Erythroxylum baracoense. Classification (NCBI taxonomy): domain Eukaryota; kingdom Viridiplantae; phylum Streptophyta; class Magnoliopsida; order Malpighiales; family Erythroxylaceae; genus Erythroxylum; species Erythroxylum baracoense. The sequence continues at coordinate 41,069,171 of JAOTAY010000190.1, read as the reverse complement.
AATAAAAATAATCACTTAATTAATAATTTGTTCAGTTTTTAACAACAAAAATTATTAAAATAAATCGAATGGAAAAATTAAAAATCAAACTAATTTTTACGATTAAATTAGTCGAACCAATCGAATTTTTTAATTGTTGATAAAAAAGGAGGTTTGGACCGAGTCAGAACAAAAACAACTTAGCACATCTTGACCTATTATCAACCTTGTTCAAATTTAAAATGTTACGAGTAATCGGGTTTATAAAAATAAATTCGATCATATGGACCACTCGACAGGGACCAACAACATGATATAATTTCTATACTACTCAGTCGAAGTCACATGCATGATGTCTGCAATAATGTAAATTATTATAGTAAAACTTGCATTAAAAAAGCTGTAAATAATGAAATAAAATATAAGCATGTGAACAACGGCCTAGATCCCTTCTTCTGTACTTTGATCTGACCCAGACAAAAGCTCGGATATATTCCCCCACCTTAAGGCATTTAAAATTTCTCTTAGACTTCGTCAAGTATCTTAGGGAAACTAAATTATACGAAAACTTGAATTCGAGCCCATTTGGTTGTCAGATGATCAACCAAAAAATAACTAATTGAATATATTTAGCAGATTGACTTTGTTGATTAATTGTTTTTAGTGTTTGATAATCAACTGATTAAATTGATTGATTGAACTCAATCGGCAAAATTTTAAAAAACTAAGGAGGAATAATATTTTGAACAATCAACTGTTTATATTTGTTTAGCTAACGATTGTGCCGGGAGCCCAAAATGACTCGTAGAGGTAGAGAGAAATATGCAGACGTAACAACGCATAGCCAAAAGAATAAACAGCAGCTGAAAAAACGAAGCGCGTTGTAGTAAAAAGAGTCTCCAAGCGAAACGACATAGCAATAGGGTTTAGAGAAAACAAAAACACAAAAGTAGCAGAGGGAATAACAAAACAAAAATCCCAACTTCTTGTTTTCTGTACAATATTGCAGCCATTTGTTTCAGAAATTACATAGGTATATTATTCATTTCCTGTTAGACTCAAACCTCATTCGTATTCATCATTCAATAATTAATAATAATAATTAATTTGTAAAATTTGTTTTCTATGTCTTTATTAATTTAAACATTTTAACTTTTGTTATTTATTTTAATAATTCAAAAAATTATAAATCATAAATAAAAATATATTAAAATTTGATTAGATTAAAAAGTTTATTTAACTCTAATTTATTAATTCATTAAATAATTTATTATTTGTTACTAAGAATATTCAATAAAATACAAAGATATATAATATTCATACCTTTGTAATTTTTTTAAAGTCATGTTTTTATAAGTCATTTTACACATAAACAGTTAATATTAAACAACTAATTTTACCAAACATCTCTAACAAATAGCTAATACAATCCGCTGGCCAAATCAACTGATATAATCAGCTATCAACTAACAGCTAATACAATCAACTGATTAGCATACAGGGCCTTTATTTGTTTATCATTAGTAATAAAAAAGCTATTGCTTTATATTAATGTTTTAAATATTGTTACAAAAATTAATTATTATTATTAAAATGAATATTGAATAAACTGTCATATAAATTACACACTTAACAATTTAACAAATTTAAGTCAAATTGAATCTATTTCTTTTTAATATTTAAAGCGAATTATATATTTTTTACTACAACTGTAATTTACAACTTTTTAGATTGGGCAGTAAGATTAGTAATTTATCAAATATGTCTAAATTTCTTAAAAATTAGACTCGAGTTTTTTTAAATTTTACGGACAATTCAGTTCTCAATTAAAACAATTTAGTTTATTTTATATATTTAATAAAATAATATCATTTTTATTATTTTCAAACCTCTTATTTTGTTCTATCTATTCAATAAAACCAAAGCAAAATAATATTGTTTTGTGAATTATATAAGATCAAAAATCTATCTCACTTAAAAACTTATACATAGAGTCTTAACTATAGTCGTTGACTTTGTGTATATTATAATTAAGGATAGCAACGGAATAAGACGGGCCCAAATTGCATTCAACCTGATCCAGTTTGACTATGTTTTTTTTATTTAACAAAATAACGTCGTTTTTGTACCTTTGGTTTTATTATATTGCCATTAGTTTATTGTTATTTATGTAACCTCTAAGTAGAGGTAAGGTTAAATCTTGATTAAAATGTAATTTACTCGTTAATTTTGTACCGAATTGGAAGTATTTTCTTTTTTACCTTACGTGCTCCACCACTTAAACCATTTGGTCAAAGCATTTATGTAAATTTTCGCCGGAGAGCATCAACCATTAACGTGAAAGAATCGCATGCTGACACTTAGACGACTGGATATGAATTGGAAAGAAACAAATGATTCGTGTGCTGCGTGTCGATTGATTTTTCTCTAAGTTAGATCCACATGTAGGCGTTTTATACAATAAAAAGGAAAGTGTGCCTTAGCAAGGACTCAAAGCTTATTGAATTAAGAGACAAATACAATTCATGTAACGTGACGGGGACTCGAGAGTCAATTTCCACTCAAATTTTTCAATAGGTCCAAACTCGCTTTTTTGATTCCTCCTTAACTTTTCCTTTTGTTTGGGAATTAAAAGCCATTTTATTTTTTATAATTTCAGTGTAAAAATTACAATTTTACTTATTAAAATCTAGTAGATCATTTAAATAGTTGGAGTGATGAAAAAAAAGTTTATTTATAAACTTTTAAGTAAACGTAATCAGTACACAAAGTTTTCCGTTTTGCAGAAATATGAAGATAGTTATAATGTACATAACCTTCCCTTTGTATTTTTATAAAGAAACTGATTTCATAACTTGAATACGTAACTTTATATTCATAAAGGGGCAACTTTACTGATATTAAAAAACAGAATACTTTCAAAGATTCTTGGAGGAACTAAAATAAAGAAATGAGATTTCAATAATTATTCTAGTCAAAATTATATTTCATTCATGCATTTATGATAAATTAATTTATGCATATTTTAAAAATTATAATTTCTGTTTTTATTATATATTTAAAATTATTATTATAAAACAATATTTATTATGAAAAGGGTGTTTGAATATTTCATATTGATTAAACATGAAAATGTTAAAGGGTTTATAAGTGATAAGGGTCAACTATTCGAATGACTAATTCTAGATATTTTGACAATGGTTGACCCAAGCTCAGTGCTTGTTAATGGGCTCTACACTTTACCCATATTAAAAAAATTTTAAATAGAGTATCAGAGCAGGTTTTGGTCTAGATTATTAATTTCTTGGTTGTCCGTTTAAATGTCCAATCCTAATGGCCCGGTCCAGTTATCACTATGTTTATTTCAAGTGATAATTAGATGTCTAGTCCTAGTTGCGCTTGAGGAGGAATGTTAGGGTATCTCATATTAACTAAACATGAAAATGTTAAAGGATTTATAAGTAGTAAGGGTCAATTATCTAAATGACTAGTTCTAGTCATTTTGACAATGGTTGACCTAAGCTTAATGCTTATTAATGGACTCTACACTATACTCATATTAAAAAAAATTATAATAAAGGGTTTAAGGCAATTTAGGAAAAAAAACTAGATTAAATAAAATGAATATATTTACAGTTAAATACCTTATGTGTTAATTTAAATTTTTAAACAATATATTATTTATATATTTCTTTTAAGTTTATTTGTTAAAATTTAAATATCTATGTCTATAAATTAGTCGTTGTTATTATTGGTATGCTTTATTTGACAATTGCTACCGTCTCTCAACTACTTACCTTATCTTTAGATTAGATGCAAGTTAGGTGGAAATACAGCGTGTGCTTGATATTTTTTTGTTAATTATCTTATTAACTAACCTCCGTAATTATTAACTCTTTGAAATGAAATATAATCACACGTAAACACGCTTACGACCACAATAAAATAAGAAAATTAAAAAAAACACTAAATAGAACCAACATGTACGTTTTTTTTGAACGGAGGAACCTTGCAGTCGTTATGCTTTAAATACACACTGAATAAATTTATGGATTGACATAATAATCTGTAAGTCACATCAATTGCGTACTTCGCATTAAACAAGCGATGTACGACGGGTTCGATTGAGAGAGTGTTGGTAGAAGAATTCGAACACAAAATTTTTTGGTCACATACTCTTCTCCTACTCTACTAACTCGACCATCCCTAAAGAGCAACAACATGTACATGCTAGGTGGCGCGGATCCTCCTTGTTTTCTTTGACTTTTGCCTGATTTCTAAGCCTCCGATCTTAATAACACGACTTATTATAATAGCTTCTAAAATTAATATTTTCAAAATTAGATAAAAAATTAAATCGATAAAATAAGAGGTTTAAAAGGTTTAATTAATATTATATTTTTATAAAATTGATTAAAAATTGAATAAAGTTAAAAATTTTGAAATATAATTGATTCTTATTTATTCAAGAATTTAACATTTAATTAAAATATAATTAATTTATTTCAATTTATAAGAATTTATTAATTAATAAAAATTAACTAATTAATTATTTAATTAATAACAGAAATTATTACAATAAATTGAAAATTTAAATAATTCAAAACTTTGTTTTTTTTACAATAATAATTCAAAAATTTTAAAATAGGTTTTTCTAAATCCATCACGGTTTCTCTTTTTGTCCGTTCGATTGGATGGACCACACGCAATCCAATGGGATAGGGACGAGTAAGCAGCAAGTTGTATGTACGTTGCAACATTAAATTACGGATTGAGACAAAAAAAAAACAAATCAAAACAAAACACACCTCGGAAACAGTACACATCAGCAAGTCCGAAACGACAATGCACATCTTCTAGGACAACGTCTTCTCCACGCGCATCAAGTGGGGCGTATCTACCACTTCCAGATGGCTTGACTTAATCAAATCAATCACGCGCGTAAGTTAGGAGTGGCAAAACGGGGGTTCTGACAAAACTGGTGTAAAAATTAGAAAACGAAAAAGAAATTGTGTTGTGAGAGCACATGGCGGGGCACGTGAGCGTGAGAGTGAGCAAACAAAGATCTTGCCGGGAAGAAATGAATATTTTTGCGGAGTGTTAATCTGCCGTGACTCGCTCGCACCTTAACAAACCACTTCCCTTCCTAAAAGAGTCAGATCTGAGCATCTACATCAACAAAAAAACAAAAATGAAAATCTCCCCTGCTCTTAATTTTATATACCAAAAATAAATAAAATTAAAAAGTATCAAATTTTATTTTAATATCTAATTTAAAATTTTTAATTAATTATTTAAATATTTAAAAGTCAAATAATTAAATTAAAAATAAAATTTACTAATACTTCATTAATTAAAAAATTGTTTCTATTAATTTATATAAAATTTTAAAATATTAATCTTTATATTGTTTTATTAATTATATTTAGGACTGACAAAAAAATCGGTTTCAAACCAAATCGGTTTCGGATAATTTGAACAAAGGAAAAAATTTCATGACCCTAAACTGATTTGAAATCAATTTTTTTTTACCAAGCTAATTCAGAACTGAGCCAGATTGAAAAGCACCCAACTCGGTTCGGAATTGGTTTTGATTTAATTAATACCAAAACTAGTAAATTCGGATCGGACATTTTTAATCGATTTTAAATGTTCGGTGTTAACCAATTTTAAAAATTAAGACATTTTGTTTGATTAAATTAACCCGAATCCATATTTGATTTTAATTCAAACAAAAAACTGGTCAACTCAATTTAAATTTGGTCAAAAAATTTTAACTCGTATCTAATTTTTTTGGATCAGACAAGGTCGGGTTATCAGTTCGGACAAAATTTTGCCAGACTTAATTATATTAATAAAAATATTGCAAATTTTAAAAAATTAAATTGTAAATATCAATAATTAATTAGAATTTTTAAAAATGAAAAATGTAATTTATTATTCATATATAAAATAATGAAACGAAATATTAAAAAGAAAAGGAAAACAGTTGCGGAGGAATATGAAATGAAAAGAGTAGGTGACACGTGGAGAGATCAGAGGGGATCACAGGAAGAAAATGATAACAGGAACAGCCTCCACGAGAATAAACCTCCACAGGATTTAGGCGCGATTGGTTGGAACTGTAAAGGGTGCAGAGCAGAAACAGAGAGAGAGAGAGAGGCTTATATGGATACCCGATTCTGTTTCTTCTTCAACACCTATTTTTTGTTTTTAAAAATTTATATTTTAAAAAAATCTAAGGACATAACAGAGTTTGTTCATGAAGTTGTCCTCCATTGACGAATTGTATAGAAAAAGCTTTGTGTTTGGTTTCCTAAGAGTTGCAGATACGCATACATACACATACATACTGTCTTCTTCCATTCTCTTCTTCTTCTTTTGATATACGACTGCCATAGCTCAGCTTCTTTCTTTGTTTCTTTGTATTCGTATATAAAAAGGAAGGAATGAAGAAGAAAAAGAGAGAGAACGCGAGTTCTCTACTAATTCTACAACACATATTCGTCATGCGCCGTCGCCACCACTTGTTCCCTCTAGCCTCCGCTTTCACCGCTTTTCTCCTCCTGTTTCTCGCCGCCGTCTCCATCCTCTACTCTCCACCTCCTATCGTCCACCACTACGACTCTGTAATACTAATCAACACTCCTTTATTTTTTTCTCTATTTACATATATCTATTATGTGTGATGATAATCCTCCTCGTCATTCTCACTTTCCTCTTCTCTTTCATTCTTCCAGTCCAAAAACACGGTCGTCTCTGCATCCTTCACAGACTCTGCGCTTCACTTTCCGGTATTCATACATACGCAGCTTATAATGCGATTCTACTATCTACATACAGTTTCCTTTTTGTTTAGCTTGCTTAAGATTTTAATCTTCGTAAACTTATTGATGATTCAGAGTCTGTGCTTCACTTTCCGGTGTTTGTTGAATAACGCAGCTTATAATACGATTCCACTATCCACGAACTTGCCTTTGTTTTGTTTATCTTGCTTAACATTATTGATCTATTTCGTAAACTGACTGGCGATTCGCATTTACCGTTTCTCTTCTTATTTTGTTTGTTTGAATTTTCTTATTTTCAAGCCAAGTGGACGGAGCTCAGAGCGTGATTTATGGAGTTCACGGCAATCAAAGCTATACCACGGCTGCAGTAATGCCTCCAATACCTTTCCATGTAATCTTCCGAATATATGCAAAGTCTGTCTGTTTATTGTCTTAATTGTTTTTGAGTTCTGAACTGCATACAATACTATTCACGGCTTTTGAATTTAGACTATGGATCTTCATTTCAATGGTTTTAGGTTGTACTTTGTAGTCTTTTTGGTAGTTGATCTGAATTAGTCGTACTTACCTTTTACTATCTTCTTCTTTCCTATTAAACAACAATTAATAATAAATTAGTGATACAATTATTAGATTTACTAAGGAAACAGAGCTGTTGTTGCTTAGCTGGTGTACTACACTATCGTTTTCTATATTAGTCTCTTCCTTACTGATTAGGTTGGTGTTTGGTAACGAGAATAATAATGAGCTGAGTTGATCTCATTTAGCTTCGGTGTCACGGAAGAAACAAGAACAATTCATTTATACCTTTTTCCTTTTCTTGGGTGTAACAAACTTGATAATTGAATTTTGTTTAGGTGCTTTGGGTTTCTTTAATTTTGCGGCCTTTACCGAAAAGGAAAAGCTTGTACTTAACTTCATAGAATTGCTTTAATATTCTGCTACTATTATTGCTCTGTTAAAATGTACTGAGAGGTGGATTTGGTTGCGTTACAGCTGCTGATGTAAAAACACATCCTAATAGGTACTTGTTGATTGCTACAAGTGGAGGACTGAATCAACAAAGAACATGGGTGAATTTCTTAACCTGGACAATCTTATCAGCCTAACTTTTTGTTCTATTCTAAACCCATTTGGCATTAAAGCTGCTCTTAATTGTTGAAAATGCAATTTTACGCTTGTGTCACTGATGAAATAACTTGAGATTTAATTAGATTTTAATCGTCATATAAATGTTGACGCGCAGATAATAGATGCTGTTGTTGCCGCTTATATTTTGAATTCTACTCTTGTTGTTCCGAAGCTGGATCAAAAATCTTTCTGGAAAGATGCTAGGTATGGCTTTTTTCTTGGTTATGTTATGGCTTTTCAGGTAACTATACGGCACTGATATGTGATCTGGGTTTTCGGTGCAGCAATTTTTCTGAAATCTTTGATGTTGACTGGTTCATATCATTCCTTTTAAGAGATGTTAAAATCATCAAACAGCTCCCAAGTAAACGTGGGAAAGTCTTGACTCCGCAGAGCATGCGTGTTCCAAGGAAGTGTACACCCAGATGTTATGAGAATAAAGTCTTACCTGTCCTTAACAAGAAGCATGTGAGTGTGGAAATTTTTGCCAATAGATAATTTTATCCTACTTAAGAAAAGCTTTACAAAATCTTATTCACTTAGATTTTTCTCCCTGTTTGATTTTGTTGCAAAGAAATGAAGTGTCTTTGTCATATAGCACTTCTCGTAATCCCTTTTATTCCTAGAATGTTAACCTAATCTTATAGTATTACATCACATTTAGATGTTAGTGCTATCTGCTTGTTATAGTCTTATAGAAACTAGCCACCATAAATTTAGCTTACGCCACCTCGATCCTCCATAGATTTAGGATCTACGGATGCCAGAGAGGAAGTTTAGAAGTCCAGCTACTGAGCGCTTCTGGTTGAGTTCCTACTTCCTAGTGGATGTGGCCAAACCTTCTCTATGAAAGAGAAAATCTAGTGAAAGAGGACATGATAGACAAGGAAGAATGTCTAGATGTAAGGGCTGATATATATATATATATATATATAGTGTAAATTGTCCTATGAATTTTGTTGGGAATTATTCTTTTTCCTTTTAAATTATATTTTGATAAT
>JAOTAY010000190.1:41021980-41039829 GCA_025629805.1 Erythroxylum baracoense | reverse complement strand
TAGTTCTGCACTGACAGGACAGGTTTGTTCAACCTCTCAAGAGTTACTCCATGAACATGTTCAAGAAATTTGCATCCTTCTGTGGGATATGGAAAAACCAGTGATAGCTTTTGTGCCCAACTCGACTTGTTTCAAAATCAACAAGTTCGATTTGAGTTGATTCGGTTTTAAATAGCGTTTAGACTTTTTTTTCTAAAATTTTTAGATTTTACGTCAAGTTTAGACTCGAACTCTATAATTCGGTCAAATCTTAAACTTTAAAATTATGTCATTTTTAAAATAACATTAAATTAAATTTAAAAAAGAAAAAAAATCAAGCAAGGGAGGAAAGCTTTCTGTTCTTGATTTTCTTGTAGTTGGATCCTCCGGAATCACATGAATCTTTAGCTAGAATGTGATTCCAACTCTGCACCTTTTAAAAAAAATTGTTCTTTTAAGAACACAGTACAACGAGAGCTGTAAATTGTGTTCAGGGAAAGTTATTATTTATCGTTGACCTCTATAGTAGAATTAGTCAGAGGGTTGAGAGGCGAAGATTTACCTTGTGACAAATGTTAACGATTCAAGTCTGCTTACCTCCAACTCGTAAACCTAGCCGGTATGCACCCAATTTTTGGCTTGAGCTTCACAAAATTTCAGACCAAGCTTGGGCCTCCATGTGCCATCCTTAGGAAAAACTCTTCGCAGCCACAAATTTAAGATCAGCTTAAGAATCCTGATATTAGTACTGTCATTAATCAGCTTAGGAATCCTGATATAGTGCTGTCATTAAAGACGACTAAGCAAGGAAATTAGTCTTTTGCACGACTTTCCAACTACTTTTAGCTAAAAGTGAATACGATTGATAATGCCCCACTGGCTTAGATATCACTTAAAGTTTAATCTTCCGAAGTCCCTTTCAACTATCTTTCTTTCTTTGCATACGTATTAAACCCTTTAGCCTTCCCTTGAAATAGTCCGAGTTTAAAAAAAAAAAAAAGTTTTAGGCCTTATTTAATTGAGGGGTTAGTAATAAAACGGGATAAAAAGTAACACACTTCTATCATTTGGTTGAGGGTTTCATAATGGAATAGAACGGAATGTGATAAAAGTGGAGGGTTTCATGTTACGTTTTATTCCATCATAAACAATGAAAATAAGAAACCTCCAATTTAAGAAGATATGATGAAACGTAAACTAATAAATACATGCTACCTAATATACCCTCAATAAATTTTCTTAATACCAATTATTTCTTTTAACCCTAACTTCATTTTCTCCGAACTCATTTATTACGATTTACAAACTTATCACCCTCAATAATACTTTTATATCATTAATAAAAATAAAAATAAATAAAATTTTTATTAATGAGAAAATAAAATATATAAAAATTATTCTTTAATTGTTTGTATATATTTTTATGTAAATAAAAATATAAATAAATAATTTTTAAATATAAATCACATATAATTAACTAAATTTTATTAAATAATTAATAATAATATTTTTATATAATTAATAATAAAATGCATATAATTAATAATAAAATAATAAAACTTTTTATTATTTTTAAATAGAAAATATATAAAAAAACAAATCACAACCGTGACTTTTTAATTAGACATGATTTCTGTTTTAAAATCATAGCGTTAAATCTCTTGCAACAACTATTTTAATATCAGGGTATAATAGTCATTTATTATACATTCCATTCTATTTCATCTTTCAAATAATAGTTTAGAACCATTCCATCTCTTTCAAACAACTTTTCATTATGTTACGTTCCATTCCGTTCTATTCCATTCTATTAATTAAGATCCAATTAAACAAACCCTTAATTATCACCGTGAATGTTAGAACTATTTGGTATTATGTGACTTTCAAAACTATCTACTAGTTGTTGGTTCGGCATGGGTTAATCTTACTCGGATATCTCAAATAATGATGGTTGTTCCACTCTCTTTTTTTTTTTGATTGCCCACGAGGTGTTCTAAGTGAGTCTCAACTATAAGAAAGCACCTTTAAGTCATACACATTCAGACTGATCTCCGCTCGAGCTAGGTAAGTCCCTTCTGAGAGGCAAAGCTCTGACTTCAAATTTTAAACGGCTACACACACGAGGGAATTTAGACGACCGACCTCACATAAGTCAGGAGAGCCCGAAGCTCTATTTACGTTTCAAATGGCTTTTGCCTTAAGCAAACCCTTCCCCACGTGCACTTCTTGGAGTTTGAATATTAAAAACCAGAGACTTTGAAGAGAAAAAGTGAACGGAGAATTCTTCTTCTATGAAGGCTTTGACTATTATAAGGTGTGTTTGAAATGGCGAAAGAGAAAGTGAGACTTACTTGCTACTGAAACCAATTCCTGGAAAACAAAACAAAAGTGTCATGAACCTGCCAATATGTACAAATACAATAGCTTTCCCATCAAACAAAAACACGTGTCCAATTTACCAAGTCGGGCCAAATTTAAATTCAACATAATCGTTTTAGTATTCTAGTCTTGATTTGAATTATTCGGATCGAATCAATCAAATTATACATTAGGGTAAAAGAAATTGTATCGGTTCAGACTCAAATTATTTTGTCTAAGTTCGTCGTTTTAGCTCAATTTAAGTTATATTAATTAAAATTAAGTTAAATTTAAATTTTAATTAACTTAAATTTTTGTTTATCAATCAAATCCGAATAGGTTTGTTATCCGAACAATACGTGCAAGATTGATGCATACATGTAAAACGTAGGGAGGGTTTAGAATTGGAATACCTAAACCTGCGAATGAGTCAAAGCTTGATTGGGACTAAAACAAAACATACCAGAAAGTTCCCGTTCCAAGACAAATGAAGACACCAACCTTAATCAATTCAACAAACATGCAACGCAATGCATGCCTGACTCCGCTTTTTTCTTTTTAAGAAATTGTAAAAAATTGCAGCGCAGACATCAGCATTAGACTTGGAGACTACAAATAAACAACGCGTGATGTCCTCAAACTCAAACTTTGTTTTGTTTTTTCCTTATAATAAAAAAATACATAACTCATTTTTTCCGCCCGCCAAAGGAACATGGGGACGTAAAAAAAGAAAAAGAAGATGAAATTTCTCTCACTTTTCATATAGCGAGCTTCCGGTGGGAGGCTCGCATGACGGACTAGTAGCTCAGTAGTATAGTGTCTCTTTGATAATTGCATCGTTGTGTCTGTGAGGGTTCTTAATCACGTGGATAGTACAATGTACTCATCAATGCCTGACCTTGAGGTATGAATCATCCAAGGTATATTAGCATGGCGTACTTCTCCTGTTCGAATTTGGGTTTGAAACAAAACTTCTCTTAAGTAAGATAGACGGTGTAATTCTGGTGAGATCCAATGTAAATCCAACATTTTGCTTACTCGTGAGATCTGGGCAGTCCGAGGGGACCACCACAACTCCTTTGTTCTTGAGAATCCATATATCCCTTATCAACGTATGGACAATTATCTCTAAAGCACAAGTTTAGGTTCGGCCTTAATGGGAAAGTAAAATGAAGTACATAACAACGTATCTTCACAGCCCAAGAATTACGAAATCGCCCCTTTTATTCTGAAACGACGGAGGAATCTAACCATTCAAACCTTTTTTTCATGCTTTTTCGGGAAGCGAGCAACTGAAAATATTGTTACTTTGTAAATATTAAATCACAAAAATATTGGATACATAAGACTCTTCACTTTGAGGAGAAAAGTCATAATATATATAGCTTTATTTTTATATTTTTACAAAAGACTAATTATGTAACTTGAACCTTTAATCTTAATATCTTATGGTTATAAAAAAAGCATAATTTTCTCTAATTTTTAATATAAAAATATTATAATTTTTAATATAAAAAACTTAATATTTTTATTTGTTAATTTTAGCATCGTATCATTAAAATTTTAAAAATAAAAAATATATTGTAATATTAAAATTTATAATATTACAATATATTTTTTATTTTTAAAATTTTAATGATACGATGCTAAAATTAACAAAAAATTTCAAATCAACTGATCGGTAATTAAATGTTATTTGGAACTCCAATGTCATCTTGGCATCATTCCTATTTACATCACATAAAAAGTTTAGCTTTTTCAATATTTGGGATGCTATTGGACATAAATCAAATTTCAATAATATAAAACGACAACTATATCGGCAGTAGATGTAATAATGATTGAGGAGGAGCATCAATAATTGTGGAATTCTTTCTTCATTACATTATATGGTCCCCATATCCTTTTTGGTACCTTTACATACTTCCCTAACTTAAGCTTGTTTTTTAACCGAAGAACTCGTAATTGTTATCTGTTAAATGAGCGCTGGATACATTTTTAGATTGACACAATATCTTACAAATCATGCTAATTGGGTATTTCGCACTAGATAAGCTATGTACGACAAGCTTAATCAAGAGAGTGTAAATAAAGATATTCAAACACAGGACCTTTTAACCCTACCAACTCGATCACCCTCAATGGACAACTTAAGCTACTTTTCCATATATGTAGATACCATTTTTAATTTTTACTAATTTCATAATGTAAATACATCATAATATAATGTAAAATGTCATAATTAGGTGTTTATATATATATTGAAAATACCAATATTTTAAAAATTAATCCGAAAGTTAAATATACAAGATAAGATGTTTAAGGTTTAAAAAGATCAACCAGGATTAGACAGTCATAAAACAGGCTAAAAATTAGATAAAATTAAAAAAATTAAAATATAATTAAAAATTGTCCTTATTCATCAAGAATTTGAATTTTTAATGAAAAAAATTGAAATTTTAATGAAAAAAAGTTATTAAAGTAAATTATTAGTTTACTTTAATAATTCTTATTATTAAAAATCGATCAATTTGTTAATTAACTGATCAATTTTTGTAAATTAATAATTTCTTATAAATCAATTAATTTTCATTTAATAATCTTTTTTAATTAAACTTCTATTTCTTATTTAGGTAAAGACAATCTCTTTCGATAATATTTAAAATATTTAAAATTTATTTTAATTTTTATTCAATTTTAGAAATACCAGTTAAATCTTTTATACTTTAAACCTCTTATCTTATTTGTTTAAATTTCAACTTGACTTTCAAAACATTGATCTTATTTGTTTAAATTTCAACTCGACTTTCAAAACATTGATATATATTAATCATGCTTCAATTTAGAATCCATTTTTATATCTTAAGTTAGAAAAATGAAATTTAAATTATTGTCATAAATTTAAAAATATAAAATTTGAAAAAATTTTAAAAATTAAAAAATGTGAGTTTTTTAATTCAAGTAGAAAGTTGAAACCCTAATTAAAATCAAATGATTAAAAAATTTTGGACCCAAAAAAGTTTGAAATCCCTAATTTTTTATCATCTATATATAGTAAGCAGGAATAGGATGACAAATTAAAAGACCTCACCTTGAAATTACAACATAAAGAATGCGAACATCACCATTTCGTAGATACGCCTACAATCTACGTACGCTTTCTTCTCCTTCTTCTTCCTCACAACACTTTACTGTTACTCTCTCTTTCTGTCACACTTTCTCTCCAAACAAACAAACAAACAGACAAAGAAACACACCACACACTCCTCGCTGTAAGATTCCTTCCCTCCCTCTCTCTTTCTCTCTCTCTCCTGTCCTTTCTTTTCTCCTTTTTTTCTCTGTCTTATTTCTCCACTTCTCTCTCTCTCTCTTTACGTTCTGAAATTTTCCCGAGAAACAAACACACCCCCAACTCTTATCTATCATTATTACTCTCTAATCCTATCATTCTCACCAATCCTATTCTTCCTTTTCTTCTCTATACCTAATCCACCTCTGATTTTCTTGTTATACATAATAAAGATTCTTTCTTTTTCAAATCTACGATGTGAAAACCCAAATTATGAGCAGACCCACTTCAATATCTATCTTGTTTCGCACTTTCTCTTCTTTGTAATTCGAAAGTTGCAATCTTTATCACCTCCCAATAAAGAGGTGGAGATGGGATGCACTCATTCCAAGGTAGACGATCTTCCCGCCGTCGCTCTCTGCCGAGAACGCTGCAACTTCCTCCAAGAAGCTATTCACCAGCGTCATGCCCTAGCTCAAGCTCACTCTGCTTATCTTCACTCCTTGAATCGAATTGGCAATTCTCTTCACAACTTCATTCAACTCGACCACGCTAGCCCTGCCGCTGCTCGGTTCTCTCCTCAGCTCAATTTGCCGCCTCAAAGAAAAGGCGATCCAGTTGCTCTCTCTGACGTGGGAACCAGTTCGCCCAAAAAACCCCCCCACCACCACCATTCTAACTCCGGTTCTCATCTTCATTTCCACTCCGACGAAGATGACGAATCCGAAGACGACGATGACATCTTACATCTTCACCATTCCGATCGTTCCTCGCCTTTGCACTATCCCGACGGCGGTGCCGGTGTCGGTGGTGCTGGGGTTCCTACTGGTTATATGGGTTACACGAACCCAGATCATCAGTATGGGTTCACCGGCGGCGGGTTTCTGCATATGAATTACATGAAGAAACAAGCCGCTCCACCTTCTGTTGTTTTCCAGCAGATGCAAACTCCTGAGACTGTGTACTTCGGTGAATCTTCTTCATCTTCGTCTTATTATTATCAACCCAGCAATCAATATCCTATGGGTAATTCTAGTTCTTATCCTTACTATGGATATCCAAACTTTGGTGTCGGCGGCGGAGCAATGACTGGTTACTCCGGATCTTCGTCTCCACAACGGTCGGTGGCCTCCTCTTCGAAACCGCCGCCTCCTCCGCCGTCGCCGCCGAGAGCCTCTGCTTGGGATTTTCTGAATCCCTTTGAGAGTTTTGATAAATATTATCCACCATACACGCCGAGTAGGGACTCTAAGGAGCTGAGAGAAGAGGAGGGTATTCCTGATTTGGAAGATGAAGATTACAAACATGAAGTGGTGAAGGAAGTTGATGGAACCAATAGTAACTACTCCAAATCTGTGATGGTTGATGAAGGGGGTCATAAGGGTCGTGGTGATGGTGGTGAGGCTGAGGCCTCGCTTTACCAAACAAGGCCGAGTGTTTCAGTGGAGAATGAAGGGCCTGAGTATGAAGTGCACTTTGTGGAGAAGAAAGTTGTTGATAGTGAGAGGTCGGAGGAGCGTGGTGGAGGAGGTGGGTTCAGTGGTGGTGGCTCGCTTGATATAACTCAAGTGGCTCTTGAAATTAAAGTTCAGTTTGAGAGAGCCTCTGAGGCTGGGAATGAGATAGCCAAGATGCTCGATGCCAGGAAGCTCCATCAGGAACGCAAAAATGGTGGGTTTTTCCAACTTTCCTGCTCTAGAATGGTAGCCTTGGTCGCGATTTAGACAAATTTAACTCTTTTATGCACTGGTTAATGTTGTGTTTTTGTGGTATGATCTTGTCCGAGCAGCCTCCAAGATGCTTCAAGGTGTTACTGCATTACCTGTGGTATCATCAGAGGCGTCTACTTCTGAAAATGCTGAAGCCTTATCTACAAATGACCAAGCTGGTACAGCTTACTTGGACATTGACGAAGATTTAAAGATAAGGTCCAAAAATCTTTCGGCTATTTTGCAGAAGCTGTATCTTTGGGAGAAGAAACTTTACAATGAAGTTAAGGTGTGCTACGCTTTGTACTTTCTGAAGTTGTATCATTTGAAGTGTTTGCTCTGATTCATTTCCTTATCAATAAGCTTTCTTCAACGAGTTAGTCTTCTGAACAATTTATTGTAAGAGAATTGTTTGGTTTTTTCGGAATCTGATGCATAGTCTCTGTGGACATTGATCTCTCTGCTGTTATGGTTTTTCTTGGGATTCTATTAGGTGATTCTTATTCTGAATTGTGCGGTATTTGTTTTCAATTATGTATTCATGTTGGCTGTAATATGGATGAGCGGAAAGATAACGAATGTTGACCCGTTAATGAAAGGAGAGAATATAATTGTAATAAAGAGAAACTTGATTGTTGCGTGCGAAAACTAATAGTCATTAGCTGTGTTAAATTATGTTTCATACTGTTCCTTCTGTGGTGATGTAGATTCAGTGGGTGAAGCAGTACATTGCTCCGTGTATTTGTTGTCTTTGTACACCTCAAGTAGAAGTATCAAGTTTGTGTTTTTGCAGGCTGAGGAGAAAATGCGCGTGCATCATGAAAGAAAATTACAGAAGTTGAAGCGTTTAGATGAGAGGGGTGCTGAAGGGGAGAAAGTTGAAGCTACTCGAACCATAATAAGGAGTCTGTCAACAAAAATAAAAATGGCCATCCAAGTTGTTGACAAGATATCTGTGACGATTAACAAGGTTAGGGATGAAGAGTTATGGCCACAACTAAACGAACTGATAAAAGGGTATGCAGTTTCAAACAGCTTTTCCATATACTTTTCAAGTTCTATATTGACATTACTCTTTGACTTCTAACAGTACTCTAATTATTTAGTTTTAAGAACTTTTATTATGGTTTTGAGAGCTTGTTCCTGGACAAGATATTCGTATTGGTTTTACTCCTGTATAATTTCTTCTCTATCTACTAGTCATTTCTTAGTTCATGATATCCTAAATCTAATGCATCTATGCTGTTTGTTACTTGTGTTTGTTAATCCTAAGACATGTAGCTAGCGTTGTGATTCTACTTCAGTCATTATATGCAATTCAACCATGCATTGTTACTAGTTCCATTCCATTACATTACCTTGCACCACTTATCACCTTGTTTTCTTTGGTGTTCATTTTTACCTTTCAATTACACTTTCATCCAACATCCACTTGATGCTGTTCTGATCTTTGGTTACAACTCTATGATAAAGGTTTATGCTCAACCTTTATGCCCATTATGAAGTTTTCTTTTTTCTCTTGTTAGGCTAACTAGAATGTGGATAAGCATGCTCGAGTGTCATCAATATCAGTGTCAAGTAATCAAGGCAGCAAGAAGTTTAAGTCTCATTGGATCAGGAAAAAAGTATAGTGATGATCGTCTTCAAGCTACATTGCAGCTTGAGCATGAGCTTCTCCATTGGACCTCAAGCTTTACTTCTTGGATGGGAGCTCAGAAGGGTTACGTAAGAGCTTTGAATAATTGGCTTGTTAAATGTCTTCTGTATGAACCAGAAGTAACACCAGATGGAATAGTTCCCTTTTCACCTGGTAGGTTAGGTGCTCCTCCAGTCTTTGTTATCTGTAATCAATGGGCACAAGCTTTGGAAAGAATATCTGAGAAGGAAGTGCTTGACGCGATGCGAATTTTTGCCTCAGCCGTGTTTCAGCTTTGGGAACAAGATAAGCGGGAAATTAAACAGAGAATGATGATGAACAAGGATTTGGAGAAAAAAGTTAAGAATCTGGATAGGGAGGATCAGAAAATACAGAAGGAGATTCAGGCATTGGATAAGAAAATTGTTCTTGTTGTTGGAGATGGTAATAATCTTTCTTTAAGTGGAAGTGCTGTATATCAAAGTGATACAAGTAACAGTAGTCTGAAGAGCAGTCTACGACGCATATTCGAGGCTTTGGAAAGGTTCACGGCTGATTCAGTGAAAGTATATGAGGAACTCATGCAACGTAGTGAAGAAGAAAGGCTTGCTCAAGAGCATGAAAGGTAGTGAAATGGAACAAGTATGGAACATACATTGTTGAGCCTGAGATATGGAATGTCATTGGTTTGGCCCTTGGTTGATACATAAAAATATCATCTTGGGTCCCATGTGGACTACTTCTGGTTGCTACAAGCATTGAATTTGGTGGTTCTGTCAACTCAAGTCATGAGTTTGCATCACGGCTCGGATTTTGGGCTTATAGAGTTGTCATGTATACTGTGATAAACATATCACCTCTTTCGCACCACCGGTGAGATGCCGTTTTCAGGTAAATTTGGAGTTACAAAAAGGGCTCAAGAAAGAGTTAACCTGTTCACTCTATGTGATACAGAACAAAGACACAGGCCAGAATGCAGGCTGGCTTTGAGCATCAGAATGTTATCAAACAAGAATTGTTTATATGATATTTAAGAGACCAGCAACGTTGCCGGAGTGGAGCAGATTTTCACCTCAATTTTTAACATGAGGACGAGTCCAGTATACATATAAGGCAATCTAAGGATGACGCAAGTCGGGAAATATCCGGATAATAATTTTTGTATGGTAAAATAACTTTGAACTCTTTTGCTACCTTTTTTCTGTAGATCAATTTTGTATAGGTTTCTCACTGTAGACCTTTTAGCTTGAGGAATCATCTTCAATACTTTCTTATTGATTGTGGCCATTAAAAATCTATACCCTTTGCCATAGTATACAGATTCCATATGGGGTCATATTCCTTTCTAAGATGTGCCCATGTAGAAAAAATACAAATTTTCTGTTTCAGGCATCTGCAGGGAATAACAGTGTCATTGTACAATCTGAGTTGGAGATGCATATGATAATGACTCGGGCCTCAAATAATTGAGGTCTATCAGTCTTTTGCAGGTACATATGAACTGCTTGAATTCCAGTAAATTTGGAGCCTGTCGGTGCATGTGTATAAAAACATTCAGAAGCTAGTGCTCAGCTAACATGATTTTCTGTACTTACTTGCGAAAACTTGTGAAAATGATCTACTTCAAACTTGAATCAGAGATTGTGAATCTGGTTGTAGATATCACTAGCTTAGCTTGACAGAAAATCTTTAAAAGGGGTATCTTCAAATCCTACTGAACGTGTACAGGTGCTATGTTTTCTTTCTTGTCTTTTGAGGCAGACAAGACTTTTTACCTAAATATCGTGGTCTTGAATTGCATATCAGCCAACTCTGTACCTTCCATATCTATTGGTTTGAGTTCTTCTTGCCCCACCTTTGTGTGTACCACCAGAAGAAGAACAGGGCTAGTTAGTGGCTGTACTAGCTATTATGTTGTGTTTTACTTGGTACTAGCTATCGTGTTCTGTTTATCTACTTGAGTGCATCTGCAAGTAACAAGTTTCCAACCTAAACTCTGGCTAATTAGAACTGGGGTTTTTCTCTAGTAATCCAAAACATTTCTTAACCCTACCCTCCATTAAATGAAACCAACTTTTGTACGCTTGACATCTGTAGAGTTTACACAACTCTGGCAGAAAAAGAGAGTGAAAAGAACTTGGAAAATTTAAGATTGGAGTGAAACTCTCCTCTTGGCAACGACATTGGGCTAGGGGGAGTTCAGAGATTTCAGAGAAGATTTCATATGCGGATTTGGTCTCTACCTTTAGACGACCTCAGTAATTGTATGAACACTGAAAAGCTGCTCAAGAGTGGTCACGACACGACTGGCAGAAGAAACTATAAAATTTGATGAAGTCTTGTTGGACTCACTCATTATTGCAAATGGCTGCTCAGGAGAAGGTTACTGGATGTGTACGAGAATTTTTGATGTGTTTATTTTGTATAATTTAGTACAATTTCCATCAACTTCGAAAGAACTTGCTCCTAGATGATGAAAAAGACATAAATCACTTACTTTAAGAAAAAAGTTGCAGACAATTGGTCAGTACTACACCTACTGATTTAATTAAGATATAGTTATTTAGTGGAGAATATATACCCTCAATCAATCTTATGCTTCAGAAAAGTGTACATGGTTCACGTTAAAAGACAGATCAGAGAACACACACGTTTGGAGGGTATCTAAGAAACCATCAAGAGAAAACACAGGATCAAAGTCAGTTAATGACTCGAATTGGGTATCGGTTCGATTCAATTTCTGTATCGTAAAACAATGGACTGGAGTGGGACTAGAAAAGTAAAAACAAGAGAATCTCCATAGCCCATTAGAGACAACTTTAGGAAGAAAACAAGGTGAGATTAGATGATAAGAGTGGTACATTAAAGCTAAAAGTCAAAGTCATTTACTATTGAAATAACCATCAGGAAGGCCTTTTATTACAGAACTAACTTAAATAGAACACCAAAATCTAACATTAAAGAGAAACAAAAATCAAAACTGAAACCTTTTCCAAATTTTCCATTTTTTGTTGTCTGGTCGTCTGAAAGTCTGCTTATTTTAACTTTACAGCTGAAAAAAGAAGAAGAAGCCCATTTCTACAAGTTTTGATCCCTTTTTGTTCACACTCACTACACCTCTTTCCTCTACACCTGTATCCCACAAGTGAGGGACAACAAAGAGAGCCCATTTTCACCAGTTGCTTGGTTCCTCCTTTTAACTCGTATCTTTCTCTTAATGAACTCTCTTTTTCTCTCAATCTCAATCTTCACTTCTTTGTTTTCCTAAATAACTTGTACCCAGCTTCAAAGCTTGAATCTTTATTGGGTAGAAAGGTAAAGCTTGAATCTGTGTTAGCTAGATAGAATTGGGAAGACAAGTCATGGGTTGCTGTGAATCTTTGTTTCGAGGAGGGTCCGGTACGGAGAAGGATCCGAACCAACCAACCACCCAGCGAAACCACCCCTCGCCTTCAGCCGTACTCGACCCGGCTACCGGAGTTCCCTCTTTTGCTGAATTCTCATTCTCTGACCTCAAAACAGCCACCAATAACTTCAGTTCTGATAACATCGTGTCGGAGAGCGGCGAGAAGGCACCTAATCTTGTCTACAGAGGTCGACTCCAGAACCGTCGGTGGATCGCAGTTAAAAAGTTCACCAAGATGGCTTGGCCCGATCCTAAGCAGTTTGCGGTATCTTTTTGTTGTCTTTTGTCTTTAACTTCTTGCTGCTGCTGCTGCTGCTGCTGCTTCTTCCTCTGTAATTTTTACGCTTCTTGTGAGGTGGGTATTCATGAACTGTTACTGTGTGTTATAGGAGGAGGCATGGGGTGTTGGGAAGTTGAGACATAAAAGGCTGGCCAATTTGATAGGCTATTGCTGTGATGGCGATGAGCGGCTGCTGGTTGCTGAGTATATGCCTAATGATACACTAGCTAAGCATTTATTTCACTGTAAGTTGCTTTCTTTCATTAATTTTGGCTAGATTTGTTCAACTAGTGATTTTCCT
Source organism: Erythroxylum baracoense (assembly GCA_025629805.1). Lineage (NCBI taxonomy): Eukaryota > Viridiplantae > Streptophyta > Magnoliopsida > Malpighiales > Erythroxylaceae > Erythroxylum > Erythroxylum baracoense. Next base: position 41,026,871 of record JAOTAY010000190.1, on the reverse strand, counting down.
TGGTAGCTTTTTGACTAGAAGCATTACATTTCTAGTTAGTTTCTTGATGTTCACTTCTCTTGCTATGAATGATTGATTAGTTGATAGCTTATGATTTCTGCTTTGTTTCATTGTGCTTCATTTGTAGTTCGTTTAAATTCATTGCAAGTGCTTACTTTAGTAATAGCTGAAATCTCTTTTTGATCAACAAACATCCCTTCTTCAAAAGTTTAGTGTATCTATTTGAAGTTATAGTTGGCAAATTTTCATTGTATGCTCGTTCTCTTTACAGGGGAAAATCAAACAATTGAGTGGGCTATGCGGTTAAGAGTAGCCTTCTATATCGCTGAAGCATTAGATTATTGTAGTTCTGAGGGTCGCCCCTTATACCATGATTTGAATGCCTATAGGGTTCTCTTTGATGAGGTACTTCCATTCTTTACTATGAACCTGTATTCATCCCTATTCAGTCGCTTGGGTTATTTCATCAGCTTTTATGATCTATAACTTTGTTGGCGGATATTTTCAATTGACCTTGTAGGATGGTGATCCGCGGCTTTCATGTTTTGGTTTCATGAAAAATAGCAGGGATGGGAAAAGTTATAGTACAAATCTTGCATATACTCCCCCTGAGTATCTAAAAAATGGTAATTAGTTATTTTTTACTGCACTGCCACAGTTTGCTCTTTTATTCTTTCTCTTCTAAAAGCTTATATGTGTTCCTTATTTAAAAAATTTATAAGACTGCTTAGTTTTGTTCAATGTGAATGTAAATTCAACTTTTAACTTTGCAATTGTTTAACTAACATGGCATTTGTACTGAATAATGAACAATGTTCAATTATGGCTAATGTAGTACGGTATATTGTGATGCATTATAGCAGACTTGCGATACTCTTAAAAGCAAGTCTCTGGGAAGCATATACAATTGAAAAAAGAATGTATCTATAAACATTATCCAATGATACATGCAAATTGCAGTTGTTGACCAACCATGTAAGGTTAATGGCCAGGCTTGTTTCTCAACTGCTTATTACAACATTTTGGTGACTTAAGCTGCATTGCTTATCCTAGTTACTTGTTTGACTTTGTGCTCATTGTTGCTTAATTTTGCATGTCATAGGGAGGGTAACTCCTGAAAGTGTTATTTATAGCTTTGGCACCGTTCTTCTGGATTTACTTAGTGGAAAGCATATCCCTCCAAGTCATGTAAGTTGCTTGTATTCATTTGCATGCAAATTATTTTATCTTATTTTTCTTGTTGTCATGTTCACAATCTCAGTATAGCTAACTCTTTCAACAAACACTTTCTTTTTGAAGCAGCACATTGATGAAATTTGGATACGTTACGATATTACTTGTCTTAGCATGCTCTATCTGAATAGGAAGTCTTGAAATAGGGATCTAGATTCTTTTTCCAATTGCTGTGGCTGTGTGTAACTGAAGTGAGATTGTCACTTTGACTGGCTGTACTACTCATGCAGTTCTAGAGAGAAGTCTCATATGAAGAGGATACATATAGTTAGACTAGAAGTATCCTAATTATACGAGATTGTAAATTTGGTTTGCTATTTGTTTCCCCGTGGTTAAAGATTCTTATCTATAAGGTTCATTCCCAAGTCGCAAGTATCCTTCCATAGCCTTCTAAGTTGAAGGGCTTTCTTTGACTTCATTCTATCATTGTAACTTCCACCATATGAATTTATCTTTGTCATTTTCTCTAACATCAGCACAAAATTTTACAGGTTAGAACTGATATGGGTTACGGAAATGCAGACTGATGTTTTCCGTAACTGTACCCTCATACATAATGTTAACTAGATATAAAATTCTAGCAAAAGATGTTCAGTTTTCATCAATTTTCGGTCTTGTTTCTTAAGATGCATCTTAGGTATTGATTTCATTATTGTGCGTGCTTGCAGGCTCTTGATATGATTAGGGGCAAAAACATTATTCTCTTGATGGATTCACATTTGGAAGGCAACTTCTCTACAGAAGAGGCAACCGTTGTTGTTGGTCTTGCATCTCAGTGTTTGCAATATGAACCTAGAGAACGGCCAACTACAAAGGACCTTGTTTCGACACTTGCTCCACTGCAAACGAAACCTGATGTAAGGGGATTTTATCAATTTTTTTTCAATAATATTTTTTAGCTATCAATTTCTACTTAGTTTCACTGTAATCCAGCCAGCCAAGATTTTCTTTTCAAAGTGTATCCTTGCACAGTTCATGTAAACAAAAATTGGATTCCTTTTCTTGATACTACTGATAACACAAAGTCGAACATGCGCTTACTTGAAACTTGGTCTAAAAGTAAACTTCTTTGTTTTGAGAAATTACCCATCTTAATTTTGTTATTCAGGTTCCATCTTATGTTATGCTTGGAATTTCGAAGCACACAGAAGCCCCTGCAACTCCTCAACGTCATCTCTCACCAATGGGCGAAGCATGTTCTCGGATGGACCTCACAGCAATTCATCAGATCTTGGTCATGACACATTACAAAGATGACGAAGGAACAAATGAGGTAATTGACTTGGACTAGATTACATCACGTATTTAATTTTTCCTGATATTTTGTGCTCAGATATTTATTTAAATGCTGTTTGGTTCAGTTATCTTTCCAAGAATGGACACAACAGATGAGAGATATGCTTGAATCAAGGAAGCGAGGGGACTTTGCATTTCGCGATAAAGATTTTAAAACTGCCATTGATTGTTATTCGCAGGTATGTATTCCTATGGAAATTTCTTGGATGGTTCTGTGGTTGGGAGCTCTTTGATCCTTGAGAAGAATTTTACGTTCTTCATATCTGATATTCCTCTTTGTACTTGGTTTTGATTAGATATATGTGTTTACAGATATCTAGTCCAGGCATTGGAAATGGAAACATTTTTTTCTTGTGTTTTGGTTTGATTAAGGTTTCCTTTCTCCATGATGCAGTTCATAGATGTCGGAACAATGGTGTCCCCGACAGTTTTTGCTCGTCGCAGTCTTTGTTATCTGTTATGTGAACAACCGGATGCCGCCCTCCGAGACGCAATGCAAGCTCAATGCGTGTATCCCGATTGGCCAACGGCCTTCTACATGCAGTCGGTCGCACTGGCAAAACTGGATATGCACAATGATGCTGTTGATATGTTGAATGAAGCTGCTGCACTAGAAGAGAAGAAGCAGAGAGGTGGGAAAGGATCCTGAGAATGGAACTTGTGATCAATAAGGACACCACTGTCTTTGAGGCTTCCCCAAGTTTGTGTAAAATGTGAGGTGCCTATTCAAAATTTGTTTCATTGATAAAAATTGTATTATAGAGAAACTACTTAAATTTCCTAATTTTTAATATATATCTATTAGAGCTTTATTAAATTATGGTGATGAGGTTTGATACTAAATAAAGTTGGTCTAATTTAGTTTAAGGTATTATTAATTAATTAATTTTTGTAAAATTATGATATTAAAAATTATGGAAAAAAATTCAATCTTTTAGGAAGATTATTTTCTTAGCATAAAAAACATATTTGAATCAATAAAATGTTCAATTTAACTTTTAAATTTGTTTAAGATCAGTTAAATTCGACTAAAATTATTAATTTAAAATAAATTATTAGTGAAATTTAAATTTAATTAGTTTAAATTGAGTTATGAATTGAATCATATTATTATGAGTCAAAAAGTGTATTTTTAACTTCAATGTTTACATTAGAATACAATTTGAATATTAATGTTTTGACACATTTAATTTAAATTTTAACATTTTTAAAACTAAGGGTAACAAAAAAGGCTTAACCTAACTCGGATTGGCTCGAAGTCAACAAGTTAGGTCTAATTTAATTGAGCTTATAGTTGGACTTCAGACTCTTTTCTTTTTTTTTTTAATTTTGAGCTTGAACTTTGGGCTACTTGACCTAAAGCTAGAATTTTTCATTCAAAACGTTTTCCTTTTGAAAAAAGATGATATTGTTTTCAATTTTTTAAAAATAAAAAGAATAAATTTGATCAGGCCTGATCATGCTTAGGCTCAAGCTTGGAGCCTCGATCTCAAGCCTAAAAATAGAATTTCGGGCCTAGCTAAGAATTGAAAAAATATTTTTTGACCAAGTTCAAGGTTGGGCAAGATGAGACCCAAAAATAGAATTTTACCCTACGTTTGGTTGCTGTCCTCAGGGGTGAAGACAGTGGACAAAGACACAAAAGTTCTGTCATTCGTTTTGTTTGCTTGCTGTCCTCACCCATTTTTGTTCCGTCTTCAGAGGACAAGGATAGAAATTTTTGTCCCTCCCAAATCTGTGGGACAAGAACAGAAAATGTCAAAATTACCCTTGTTATTTGGGAACGAAACCTAAAACACGTTTCCCCGTTCTCTGTCGCAGCTCTCCTTGTCTGCTTCATCTCCTTCGTTAGCTCCAGATTGTCATTCCCAGACGAAGACACTCTCCCTTGAAGCCAACCCAGCGTTCGACTATCTATCCTCTCTTCTGGGTAAGACTCTTTCATCCCATCGTTTTTTGTTTTTCTACTGTATGGTGAATGGGTTTCGAATGGGTAAGGGATGTTGGTTATGTAGTTATGTTTGTGTGTTGTTTATGGGTGTGGAAGGGGTAAAGGATTCGGTTTTGTTGATGGGTACGGATTGGGTGAGGCATTACGGTCTATTCATGGGTTTTGCCATCAACAAAATCGAATTCGGTGAAAGGCCAATGTGAACTGTAATCTGTTTTCCTCTTCTCTGCTTTTACAGAAACACCAGCATTGTTTGTACACATGTTGATTTGTGATATATTTGTAGGACTGCAAGATGTTGCTTATGTTAATCTCATCTGTACATAGTTCTAGCAAATTGAATTAATCTGCATGGGGTTGTGACTTGCGATTTATATTCCACTTGTGTCAATGAATCAATCTTCTGAAATT
>JAOTAY010000190.1:40979222-41010286 GCA_025629805.1 Erythroxylum baracoense | reverse complement strand
TGAAGAAGCTCTGTTTGAAGAAATCCCAAAAGCAAAAAGGTCAAAACCAAAGAAACAAAAGAAAGGAGAGTCTTCAGCACTGATTAAGCTGTTTCAGTCAATGAAAGTTGAAACTAAATACAAAATGCGTTACAAAAAGCGCAAGGTAGTTGCAGGACGCATTTTGCCTCATCCCTTATTCGATGAAATTGGTATTGCCATCTCTCCTCATTTTCTTGCTGTTGGATGTGAAAATTATTTGAATTTAATGAGATAGTGTTTGATGATTTAGTTAGATGTACATTAGAAAAAAAAAATTGAGGGAAAGTTGGCAATAATTTCATAGTTTTGTGAGTGTGAGATCTTGATTAGGGAAGAAATCTTAGTAAACATTCTGAATATAATTCTTGTAGGTAGAATTGACCTTCCCTATCATAAGTGGGATATTACTAATCTTGATTTGAGAGAAGTAGTGGACTTTATCTTCTTAAACACAAAAATGCCCATGAAGGGAGACTATGGTGTAGACATTTGGAGTTACTACTAAGATGTCTTGCATTAACCAAGATGCTAATTCAATTTTTCCAAAGAGTAGCTCAGTTGAAATATGCAGTCTTATGGATACATATGTGGTGTACAATCTTCTAAAGGGCAATATGATGAATCTCCCATCAATGATTTTGAAATTTATGGTTTACAAAGGAAGTCATAAGAATACAACTGGTGGTCTGCCGTACAGGATGCTTTTAACCAGGATTTTTGTCTATTATGGACTGTCTTTTTACAATCTGGATTGGTATGAACCTAGAAAGTTACATTCCTCTATTCCCTTTCCAATTCGGATACAAGCTGAAAGACAATGTGTGAGTGGAGCAAAAAACTGAAAGAACACCAGACCTCTTGGGTCCTACCCTACAAAAATTAGGCCCTATCGTACTCCAGAGCACAAATGATCTGATCCTTCAACAACTGAAGGAAATTCTCTCCAACTAAGATCAAATGCGTGGCCAGATAAACAACATGCAAAATCAAATTCTTGACATGTAGATTTTGGTTCAAAAAATTTCTGAATCTTCTTAATAACTTTGTCACTATTTTTCATTGGTTTGTCTTTACATACTTGTGATATTTTTTAAGGCTTTAGTTATTTTCCCCTCTTCTTTTTGATAACAACAAAGGGGGAGAATCAATGATATATTTGCTCTCGATGATATTGATGATATATTTATCTATTCTCTGCTAATTGTTGAAATATGGGTGAAATAAATTTTATGAAGTTTAAATATGTGATATGCATAAGCGATAGGTTCCTATCGTAAGAACGACTTATGCCATAAGAAAGCCTCCTTCTGATCAAGATTGTGGGTAAGAACATAAAAAGTTTATAGATATTTTTCAAAATATTTTATTATTTTGAATTTTAAAAATATATATGTTATTATTTGTTATCATAAAAAAATGGGAGATTGTTAGCTCAAGGTTTATTATTAATGATTTTAATGATAACTATATAATATTTCAAAATTCAAATCTGAATTATTTCCTTTTATTAGTAACGACAAAATTCTTAAAAGAAAATAAAATCATAGAAAAAATGCCTTCTTTCTTGCAATAATTTTTAATAAACTTACCTTATTAGAAATCATTCCACAACATCCGAAAGGATCTTACTATTTCAAACAATTAGATCTGGAATTTGTTTACAAAGTTTTTCTCTTAACGTTTAAATATTGGAAGATTCCAACAGAGATGACATCGAAGATTCGTTAGATACAAAGTCATAATCAAAATGAAGCAACAACTAGTTGAAGAAAATTTCTTCTAAAGGAAGAGTCACTGCTTTTGTGAACTACACATAAATTTGCGAAATACTTCAGGAGCATTAATATTCTTGAAAGTCATATCAAACTCCTTGTGCCTTAGAAAGTAAAATCACTCTATTGAGAGAGACTGTTAAACCCATTATACACTTTTTGTTGAGAGTTTGTAAAGGCTTGTTAAACACTACGAGTGTGGAAAGATAGAGAACCTTGAAAATTATGTACTTGTGAGCTTGGAAAGGCTTATGAAAATTTACTACTTAAAGTTTTATAGTGAAATACTAAAGTTGAATACTTGGGGACTGAACTTAAGCCTCATTATAAGCTGAACTAGGATAAATCGACTGTGTCACTTACTCTCCTTTAACTTTTAAATTTCTGCATTATAATGTTTGTGTTTTCAACTTGCAAGAGCCCCCTTCAGTTTTTAATAGACTTCTTCTATTTTAATATCATAAGAGGTTCCTTTCGGATTTAAACAATTAACATGCTCCTTTAGTTTTGAGCATTAGTAGGTTCATTTCATTTTTTAAACAATTAACAGGCTCCTTTCGTTTTCAACGTAACAGGATCCTTTCGAAAGTTGATAGAACCTTTCTATAGACTTATTTTGTTTAGTAGGATCTTATAGAATTGAAAATACTTTGAAAATTTTTTTTATCACACACACTTCACCACCCTCTTGCGTGTGTTTGCTTTATCATACATTAATAAATAATTAAGCAAACTAAATTTCGGAATCTCACAAAAAAAACATAATTGATAACCATTTTTACACTCAACTTAATTCTATCTCTTTAACATTTAAGTTTATTCTTCTTAAGGGTTAATTACAAAAAATTCCAAACTTTACTCACTTTTACAATTAAAACCCACTTTAAAAATGACAATTAAATACTTAATTTTTTTTCAAATCTAGCTCGATGTTAATATCTCAGTTAACGTTATTGACGTGGCAAGTTATGTCAGACATAAATTTAAACACTTTTGATAACAACTGGATTAAATTTTACGTGTTAGAGTTAATTAAAGTAATTAATTGAAATTAAGAAAAATTTAAAAAATTGAAAGACAAAGGATAAAAACCCTAAATTGATTTGGGAGTTAGACTTTGTAAATGTGACTTGCCTAGCTGTAGTGTTGTCGATCTTCTTGATCTGAACCTTCTCTCTCACCATAACTGTACTTAAAACTCGCTATATATATATATTAACCACTCCAATAACCAAACCCCTGGAAAGCTTCGAACTTGCCTACAACCCAAAGAACAAATCAGTAGATGTACATAAAGAAGAAAAGGGTTGCTGTGGAAAAAGACAAAAGAACAAGTAGTGAGAGAATGAAAGAAAAGTGGCATTTTCCAAACATTAGAGAGGAACATGAGGGAAACCCTAGTTATGGTAGGGAATGAAAGACATGTTTTCCTAGACCCAGAACAAAGAAGCGAGAACAATCATAAAAAGCCTACCGAGCTGATTTCAAGTCATGGAAGGTGGATTATTTAACGAAGATTTCATGTCTACCTGAAGTTAAAGTATTTCTAGTTTTTAGGGTAAGGAATGTTGCTTATAGTTGTTTGTTTGGTTTATGAGAGATTAAGATAAAAGGTAACCAATGAAGAGAGACATGAAAATTGAAAGACAATGTGAAAAATCTCTTTAATGGTGAAACAAGCATATTCTTTTCTTCTGTTTTTCACTTCTGGTTCTTGTAATCGGCTAAAAGGACTTTTTTGCATAGAAATTGATAACAGCGGAAAGTTTGAACCTCAAGTGAATGTGGGGTTTGTATCCTTGGTCTTTTAATTTTTTAATTATTTTAATTAAGTTTTACATGAATAATTAATTAATCCATTTGTTATCAAACATATTTAAATTTTTGTCTAACTCCACATGTTACGTAAACGGAGATACTAATGTTAGGTTAAATTTGAAAAAAAATTAAAAAATTAAATATTTAATTGCTATTTTCTAAAGCTCTATCTATAATTACAAAAAAAAGGAAGGATTGAGATATTTTTTAAATTAATCTTATTTTCGACGATAATCGGATAACAAAAAATGACCGGACCCAATCTTAAGCACGAAGATTTGGACGTTCTTAGCGCGGGCCCTATGTAAGAACTTACAATCTCCAGGTTTTACGATCATTTATTTGGTGAAAACTCAGTTCTTAACTCTACCGAGGATATACACCAGTAATTGGCAATTCGTCAACATAGTGTTGCATCAACTTGCGTTTAGATTGGTCGGACTTATCAATCCCTTCCATCGACATGCTCGTCTCTATCCTACCAAGGATGAAAAATGCAGGTCGTTTTGGCAATGGCAAATCGAATGAGCTACTGATAAGCATGAGAAGAACAGTTGTCATTGTTGGCCTTTGAGCTGGATCTTCCTGGACACATAGTAATCCAATGTGCATGCATCTGAGAACTTCATTTGTTAAACACGTCTCTGCAATATTTGGATCAAACACTTCAGCATGTGTCCCTTCTTGCCAATGTTTCCACACCTGCATATATATGATCAAATTATAGATTGGTATACTCATTTTTTGGTGACAATGGTTGTTGTAATAACACAGAAGTTTTCATAAACTTACATAGCTGACGAGGTGCTCAGAACCTTCGGCGTGATAGAAGGAACCGTTCCTCTTTCCGGTTATAATTTCAAGAACTAGGACTCCAAAACTGTACACATCAGACTTGACGGAGAACTGCCCATGCATTCCATATTCTGGAGACATATAACCACTGTCGACACAATAACCAAGTAGGAAAATGTTAGTACCAGACTGTTCAAAGAAAGAAAGAAAGACAGAGAGAATAAGGTTGTTAAATAACGCACAACTATACAATCTAGAAAAGAAGATTATGAAAGAGGTTGAGCTTGGATCCCATTAAAAAAAATCAATCACCAAGGTATCAGAAACATTGAAATATTTTTAAAAAAGAAAGAAATCATTGGCAAGTGTTTAGTAAAAAGAAAATTTTAACTTGGATACAAAGCAGGAAACGTATACTTTGGAAGAGTTTATCAACAATGTATATTAGTAATGTTATTGTCCACTAAAATAATATTATGGGATCCATAAATAAATGCTTAAACTAAGAGAAGACGAGGTATTATGGAAAAGCAAATGTGGAAAATGGCAGAACTTACTATGTCCCAACAATTCGGTTTGTGCTTCCTTCAGTTTGATCAACTCCGAAAAGCCTGGCCATGCCAAAATCTGCTATCTTTGGATTCATCTCTCCATCTAACAATATGTTTGCAGCTTTAAGGTCTCGATGTATAATCCTAAGCCTGGAGTCCTCGTGAAGATAAAGGATTCCTCGGGCAATCCCTCCTATTATTTTGTGCCGCACTGTCCAATCTAATTTTGGCTGCACAGAGGGGTCTGTATACATACATATTTACGAGACCAAGCACTCGAATTAGGATTCTGGATTATAGTAAAAATATTAAATGACTTAAAAAAGCCAGAGAAGGTTTACTGAATAGGAAGAAATCGAGGCTTCTGTTGGGTACGTATTCATAGATGAGTATCTTTTCGTCCCCTTCCAAGCAAAATCCTAGCAGCCTCACAAGGTTTCTGTGCTGAAGCTTGGCTAGCAACAGGACCTCATTCTTAAATTCTTCTGTTCCTTGTGCAGAGTTTCTTGACAGCCTCTTCACAGCTATTTCTTGTCCACTAAGAAGTGTACCCTGGGAAATTAATTACATTAGAAGTTGGAGAGTTGGTAAATCGTGATATTAAGAAATTTTTCAAGTGATAAGACGTAAATCTTACCTTGTAGACTTCACCGAATCCACCTCTTCCTAGCTTGTTAGCTAAAGAGAACTTATTTGTGGCCTCTTCTATGAAACTAAAACTAAAATGCAAGGACTCCACGCTTGTGATTTCATGATCAACTACAAAATTCAAACTAGCAGAGGATAAGCACGCCACATGGCGAGAAAGGCATGTAGCGAAAATTTTTATCTTCACAATTACCTTCCAACATTTCTTCAAACCTCCTCCTTGCTCTTCTTCTACGAAGATAGGAGAAAATGTAGAAAAGCATGATGCCAAGGATAACTGTAGCTGATATTGTTGCGACGACTATGATTACAACTAGCGAAGAGTTAAGTTCTCGGCCACCTGCACATACAAAATGTATAATTTGCTTTATTTTTGTTATAACATTTAATATTGACAAAATATGAAAATATTAAAGAGTTTATAAATAGCAAGGGTTAACAAATAATTGACTGAAGCTCAATTCTTGTTAATAGACTTTATAATTTACCCATACTAAAATTTTTAAAATAACAGCAAGCCATCTTAGATTACAAAATCTAGGGCAACAACTCTAAAAGATTTCCTTTTGAACAACTACCTTGTGAATGAGAAAGAACAAGTATAGAAGAATGAAAGAATAAGAGGTTTGGCAATGAAGAACTGATACACTTTTATTTAAGTTATATGTAATTAACTAATTATGCTCTTTAGAAGGTGATATCATTTAGAAACACTATAAATCTTGTTTTCTTTTGGAAAGCAAAATCATAAATCTTTTACAAAGTAAAATGTCTGTTAAAAATGAGATTTTTGCTAGAAAATGAACAATTAACTAAAATCTCTGGAAAATTCTTTGTCTAGAAATGTCCAGTAGTTAGGAAGTTGAAAGATGAAGAGTTTGTGATACTTTACATTGTCTTAGGTATAAATTCAACAGAAATCTCTCTAATTTCTAGGTCTTTTTTCTCTGAAATCATCTGTATCTTCCTATATATAAAGACTGCTGGACAGAATGCTGAAGTAAACCAAAAGAACTAAGAACTTCAATGATAAAAATTCAGATCAGATTCCCATTCCACTTCCCCCTATACCAAAGCCTCTTTGCACCAAAAATATCTTCTGTAAATTCAAAGGTCATATTCTTAACAACAAATTGTATACTTATTATACTAAAATATTTTTCTTTCAAGCAGCGAAGATTTAGTATCGTGAAATAATGATTTGTAGTTAACTCTTAAAATCTAATTCTTGCTTTTAATTGGACGATTATTTAAAAAAATTAAGAATCATTATTTTGATAGTTTTATGCCAACTGAATTGCATCTTTTTTGTTGTTGTTAATTTTCAATTTTTATATGTACATGCCTTTGCCAACCAGCTAGCTAAATGTACTATACAGTTAAAATGGGAAAAGAAATGGCATGTAAAAACAGATGATCAGGTTTTGTTTATACCATTTGGTGGTGTGGTCGGCACCGGAGGCGGAGGCGGTGGTGGACGGAAAAGACTGTTGTTGACTCGAAGGTTATTATCGGGAGGTGGTGATGTTTGATCCAGGAAAGAATATAGTTCAAACCTGAAGTTACAGCTTGGAGTCAACACTCTTCCTCCTGTCGCCCCACTACAACAATCAGGCAACTGCTCAATAATAATCTGAATACACGAATTACAGTCCGACTCAGTTAAATCCGGTGTACACTGCACGACGCTGTATAGATCATTAGATTCAGAAGAATTCACTTGTTTATATCCAAATCTTTTGTAGTCATCATTGACAGCTTTGATCGCTGTACTGTTGATGGTGGTGGTCACTAGCTGGGTAAAGCCCCTTGGGTCTGTGACGTTATTTACATTCCACATGTATACGGCAGGAGAAGTGTCAGTGGACGTGAAGCCCTTGTCTGAATATCGAAGGAGGCATTTATCGTACCATACTATGGCACTTTTCTGGACAGGACAACTTTTGACTATGTCTTGGGTACCACTGGTGACGCAGGCCCTGCATTCGTCGTTCATAGCATCACCTCGGCAGACAAACATACCATAAGCAATGTCAGGTGCTTCTCCGGTAGATGTTGAGTAGAACCCACGCCAGTAGATCTCATTCTGTTGCGTACGGAGAGTAGAAGAGAGGACGGTGTTTAGGTTTTTAGAATAAGTGCTATCTGCGGTGAAATTATCGCTGTTATCACAGATATAATAAAGGTACTCAGCTGCGTCAGAGAAATGTGTTAGGCTAAATACAGAAAGAAATAGGATGACTATGGAATACTCTCTTAGAAAGCATAGATACTGCATACTGGTGATCAGAAAAAGGTCCGGCAAGAACGGATTGGTATACCTGGTTTCTTTCTAAGGAAGGAACACCGAATTGAGATGGACACAACAAAGAAGTGGCTTAGGAGTAAGGCCTTCTGATATTTAGGTCTAGTCGTGTGGTAGTTGCAAACTTTTCAATGTATAGTATTAACTTGACTCTTGGCTTTTAACGATTCCGTCCTTGACTTTGGGGGTCTCCCATAAAAGACAATGGACAGTTCGACATTTACATATTGCTTATATCATGATTTTTTATTTTATGTTTTCATTTTTAAATTCAAAATTTTTTGTTGATTTAAATTTTAGTTTCTTTCAATTTTCATAATTTATTAAAATAATAAATTTGATTTTTTTCTTTTTTTATTTTTGTCGTAATATAATTTATCATTATGTAAATATATACTATTTAGTATTAATCACAAATAAAATTAATATACTTTAATAATTCAATTTATTTTAATTCTTATAGTTGATTATGAATTAAATAAAATTTTAAAATTTTTTAACTAGGTTAGTTATTTATTTTAATAAAATATAATAACAAGTTAAAATAATATTTTCTATTTAAGTAATTATAAATTAAATTTATCTCTAAATTTTTTTAATATTGAGTGTTATTAATAAGTTAAATTAATTATTTTAAAAATAATGACCAAACAAAATTTTATTTTTAGAAAAAAAACTAAAAAATAAAATTTATAACAGAAAAACATAAGTAAAATTAACGTGAATTCTTATTTTTATTAATTTTATTTAGATGCAATGTTTTACTTTATTTTTATTAATTTTATTTGTCATTATTAACTGATTTAACAAAAAATTGTATATTTTGCTTCCTTACTGGTTGTTGAATACTTTTTAGATGAAATTGACTGTTTATGAGGATTCTAATTGATTCAAAGTTATCTTAAGGTCTACATTTTTATAAAAATGACTTCAATATAAAAAGTAATCTTTTATTTTCTTATATATTTCAAAGAAATTTAAATAGTTTAAGTATTTTTATTTTATACTAGCTATTTAATAGTGCTTTTACTATTTAATTTGATAAACTTACCCTTTTTTAAAATAAAATTTTGTATTATATGATATCAAATTAATTAAATTTTAATATGTACCTAGATTCACAAAAATCTGTCATTTGTGGACAAATAATATTGAAATTTTGGTGTATGAAGATGTACTTTTGCTAAATTTTATTGAATGTTACTTTAAATTGTATTTAACATCTTTGGAATCAATTTGATACATTGGTTTTTTTTTTTGAAATACCTAAATGGGCACTAGATCTTTTTGTTAAAAATAGTGTTCTATTTTTGTTTTAGTCAATTTTAGCTATACATTTATATGAGTTTCACGTAAATATATAAATAAAATTTAATATAATAGAATTAAAATAGAGTAATTTAGGCAGGTTTTGTTATTGTCAGGCTAGGAGTGATGGGGTTGGCAAATGCCTCAATGGAATGTCGACCACTACTGCAAGTTATAATGATTACACCACCGCACACCACACCAGCAGCAGTCCTCATTCAATCTTCTACAGTGGTCGTGCCTGAGACTGATGAAAACAGGATAGGACTCATCATTTTTTTCCTTTCCGATGCTTGAACTTTTTATGCAGGCATCGAACTTAGTCAGCCAAAATGGTTGTTCCAAAATGTGTTCACTTCCAACAAATTGTTTGGAGACTTTTTTTTTTTCTTCTTTCCTGTTTCAACCTTTCAACGTCTGCAGTCCTAGTTCCATATCAGGTCATTTCATGTTTTCTTCTATTACATTTCGTCCTACCTTAAATTTATAACCATGTTATGTTCTGTTTCTAATTCTATCCAACTTGTGTTCTTAATTAGAAAGAAAATGGTCCCCACACCAGCAATAGTTTGAATATGACAAGCTCTAAAGGGCGGCACTCTTACTGTATCATCAATGCCTATACTAAAGAAAATGGACCAACACAGAGGCTAAATGACTGGCACGCATTGCACACAACCAAGCTGATCCCCGTCTACACTCGCAGTACCCAAAAGCCTGGACTTTTCTGATACTTCTTTCGGTAAACTTACGTAGCTCTTTACCTGGTTTTCTTGACCTGATATAGGAAGTGGTTATGCAGGAACACTGCCAATCCACCTGGGTCATGAGATGTGCAAAGTTTTGCCATTGCAGCCATTTAAAGTCTGAGGAATTTTGATTACCATATTCCCTGGTTGTTTTGTAGGTTTGCTTAGTTACAAGCTTTACAAAAGTTACAGTACAAACAAAATCCGTCCCTGCAAATGGGCAGGACCAACAATCGTAAGGCACTGACCACTCACTCAATAAACCAACACCAACCAAGCATCAAGCAAGTTGGTGACACTAAAAGATGTCTCGTCGTCCTTCAGTAACAGTCTTCATCATCAACTCGAACCCACCATTTAAGAGGGTCGAAACAGAGGATTTTCATATGCTCAAGTATATATCAGACATCAAAACAGTACCTTAAAACAAAAGATAAGGCATGCATACTGTCTAGAGAGGATTGATACAGAGAGTAAAGCTGCTAATACTTTTGGATTTTACTTCTTGTTCTTTCCATGAAACATTTTTTTACATAACCCAGCTACAAAATACAAGCTTGGCACCTCCAAGTTTAATTTTTTTTCTTTTTTTCTATCTTTTCTATAATGCCAGCTACGTACAAAAAGAAAAGAAACCATTTTGTCAAGTTTCCATTTAATGACTATGTCGCTTAAACCTGACCATACCTTTAGGGAATGGTTGGGATACGACCAAAAAGATAACCATAAAAGCTAATATGAGGATTCTAGAACTTTTCTTCTCTAACTATTTACTTTATCCTTCTTTGCAAATGTCACTCTTTTATAGAGCCACCTCGGTTTGCAAAGTGGTGGCGTGTAATTGCTGCGGTGGTTGCTGCTGCTGCTCAACGTCCCACCTTGCCTTAGCAATGACTCCATGCACAGGCACGTAATCCTACTCAAAACAAAACGTTAACATCATTTGCAAGCAAACACCAACTTGGCAAACTAAGAAAGATTCTATCTTCAAACACCTTATTATCTTTCCATTTATGAACCACAAAATTCGGTAAGGCGACCTCCAGATATGTGTTTGACAGTAAAGGAAACAAAAGCCATAAACACACCTCAAGTTTTTGGACAAGTTCTTTTGCATTTGGTGCAGAGACAAAGATGTTGCGCTGGGATGGTTTAATGAAACCATCATCTACAGCTTTATCAATGAAGGTAAGAAGGGAGTTATAATATCCATCAACATTAAGCAAACCCACCTGCATTGTTTCAGAAAACATTGTTTTGAGACCAAAGTAGAAGAATATCATATTGTGTCTTACGTTTGTTAAGGATGCTTACAGGTTTATCATGAATACCAAGTTGAGCCCAAGTGATGACTTCCAACAACTCTTCTAAAGTTCCATAACCGCCTGAAACCAATGTAGAGACCAAATGAAATCGCCATCCATTTACAAGGAAACAGAAAAGGTAAAGGTCTGATCTTGGATCTTCTATTCGATGAAAGAAAAATATGGGACCTGGTAAAGCTATGAAACAGTCGGAATGACGAGCCATCTCTGCCTTTCTTTGGTGCATATCAGCTACTGGCCTCACCTCTCCAACCGTCTCACCAGTTATCTGTGGCTCGCACACAATAACACATTCTTATAAGCACGCATATTGTAGACAGAATGAAGCTACCAAAAGGTTTAACTTCATTCAAACGAAAAATAAAAAATGCCCACAATAAGAACAGCAAAATTAATTAAAAAAATGAATATGAGATTTGAGCACCTCTTTGCTCATCAGAGTCCTGGGGATGATCCTGTAAACAAGAGCAGCCCACGTAGTTTTAGAAATAGTAAATTACCAATACTTCGAAAGTTGAAACAACATTCTTAAAAACTTAAAATAATAGGAGAAAGTAGTAGTTTATTAGTGGCATTACCCAAGAACATTGCCTCCTCCATGATGCACAGCTTGCGAGACCAAACCCATCAGCCCAATACTCCCCCCTCCATAAACAAGATCCAGTCTTCTCGCCACCTTTAACCATATAAAACACCAAAACCTTTGAAACGTGATATATCAAGATGAGATAACTTAGGAAGCTTGAAAGGTGAAAGCTTTAGTTACCAGCTCTTGAGCTAGTTCAATGGCAGCATCTCTGTAACAATCCCTCTTTCCAGTACTGCTGCCACAGAACACACAAACCCTCTTGAATCTTGATCTCACCACCTTACTCTCCATATCCATTTTCCTGTGGAACTTGCTCTCTGCCCACTCTTGGAACAGAAAGACAAAAACTTTTACGGCGCAGCGCGAGAAGGATGTGCAGTTTTGTGGAGAGGTATGGAACACCTGCTATATATATAGACTCCACAAACAATATATTTGAAAAGACAAATCAGATTACAGAACATAACAACAAAAAAAAGGACAATACTTTTAATGAAAAGAAAGGGCGACACTTTTAAAAGGGTCAAAATATATTGGAAAATAAAAATATGGAACGAAAAATAAAATAACTCTTTATTGCTAGGACTTGAAAATGGGAGCAAAAGCTTTCCGTACAACAACCCTTGCTTTACACGTGGCTGCTAATGATGCATGCTTTATGAAATATTCATCTTCTCCAATGTAACATATTCATTATCCAATCTCTTTCTTCTGTGTGCCAATTTAATGCAAGCAATCATAGCATGTGTAGCTGAAGCACGTGCAGGTCTTCTCCTGCATCAAATCAAAAGATTACTCCCGGCATTGGGCTTTGAAGTGCTACACACAAGCAGGTTTAGAGAAGAACGAGCTTCAGGATTATGAGGAGTAGGTTATATATAGGTCCTGGATAGCTCTGTTATGTTTTTAATCATGCATCAATGGTTCTTTTTCATTTGATCACTAAAACTAACCTAAAAGAGCTAATTTTCACTGCCAGTGCCTTCTTTGTCCACGCACCAAAGCAATGTCCTTGCACAAGCAAAGCTCTTTCATCAAACAGCAGCTGGACAACAGAGAAAAACTGAGAACCCAAAACAGATTTCTTCTTATAAAGAGCTTCCACATATGTTAATTCAGACAACTCCATAGGCAGATTTTAGAACATGAAACGTACAAAGTTTCTGATTGTTTTCTCGATGCAAACTTGAGGCAGATCAGATGAAAACAACTGTTGCAAGTCAAATGGGAGAATTGAGCCAACCAGACCATACCCTTTTCACAAAACTGGCAATCAGAAACTTTTGTCATTTCTTGACAAGATCTTTCCCTGCGTTTAGTTTAGTTATCCCAAGTAAAATCCACCCGACCCAACAAGGGCTATCGAGCCAGAGGAATAAGAAAGTCAGCATCAATGGTGGCGCGTGAAAAGAAAGCTCAAGTGCCTTTTCGGTAGCTTTCGGTAGCTTATCCGAAAAGTTTTTACAATCATCAAGAAAACGTCAATCATTGCTGGTTGTCTTTTCACTCCAAAATCTCTCACGCGCCGAGTCTCCAAGTCAAAAACCAAGCAATTACCAAAACCCAATTGCCAAAATCCAAACTTTTTTGCTTTTCTGAGAAGCATGGACGAGCAGAGACAGAGCAGGAGCAGCCATTGTTAAGAAGTATTGGCACGGATACGTAGGGTAGAAGTAGAAGCCACAAGAAGAGAATTTTTGGTGACTTCGAAAAGTTTTCCTTACCAAATCAAATGAGTAGCTGTCCCTACATAGGGACTAGGGAGGGATTTGAGGGACAGAGAAGGTTTACGAGGGATTCTGGTTGCGCCTATTCGTGTTGAAAGTTGTGCACAGAGACTCACTCATATGCCTCTTCTTACGGCACGTTCCTAATTAATGCTTTTCCATTCCAGCCGTCTGCGTGTCAACATCTGGTTACAGTCGAAAGTGATGGTGATCATCATCGTCCATAACCTTCCAGCTGCAAAATTTTATCATCTTAACAATTAACATATTTAAGACACACCATTCATGCTATTATTAATGCATGTAGATGTGAATGAATTGTTCCGACTCTCCCAAAATATAAAGTCTAAAACTTAGAAAGTCCTAAGCTTTATGAGAAAGTGTGAACGGAGATTAGCCATTACCATCACAAGTTAGGGAGAGAAAGGGAGAGACAAAGACAAACAAAAAGCAGAAAGAAAGAAATGTTGTGCGAAGAACGGCCTAATGATTATCAAGCGCCGTCCATATCTGCTAGGGGACTCCATTAATGGAGGAAATATGTGCTATCATGAGCTAATCTCTGCAACAAAAAATGGAATCAGTTACTTTACACTTTCCTAGTTAAGCAAATTCAAGTGTTCTTTTACCTTTACTTGCACGCATGCAATTTATGGAATTATAGGCGTTTCAGATGTTCATCCCAACGAACTGAGCCGTCAGGTTTTGCCAATTATATGAAAATTGTCAGGTTTTTGGTGTGGCTTCCAAGAGTTACCTACACGCCATTTTATGCAAGGATGGCATTTATACTCTAACTCAACCTATGTTATGTTCAAGTTGATTAGAATTTAGAGTAGATTCCTTTTTTCTAATTTTTATTAAATTCAAGCTCGGGTTTTATAACCTAAAGTTTTCAATCATAATGTTATTTTTTAAATTTTAACAAAAAAGAAAATTATCGAACTCGACCTGAATTTAATCAAACTTTTAATTATCCAAATTCAATTGAGTTTGGAATCAAATTACAAGTTTTACGCTCATTTTTAATTTAAGATGAGCTCAAGTTTGATCGATATTAGATATCGGACTAATGAACATAATTTATCTAAATGTCGTGTTGAGTTTGGAGCTGGATAAATTAAACTATTGTATATAATCATTATTTATTTATCCCTTCTTTTTGGAAGATTGCTTGTCTTCAACTTTAATTCCACCAAGGAAGACATGAGAAATTGTAAACTATTGTTCTAAAATGGATGTAAAGTTAGTAAATCATTTGTCTAATGATTAACATAAAAATATTCTACCTTGTTGGGATAATTATTAGTGAAACTTTGACTAGTAATATTTAATTTTTGTAAATTGAAATGCGAATTTTGATTGAGCATATTGAAATTAAAATGTAGGTCCAGTCTTACATCTTGTTTGGTCAAGGGGTTAGTGATTGAACGGAATGGAATGTAACACACTTCTATCATTTTGTTGAGAGTTTCATAATGGAATGGATTGAAATAGAATAGAAGCGGAGGACTTCATATTACATTCTATTTCATCATAAACAATGAAAATAAGAAACTTCCGATTTGGAAGTTTATGATGGAACTTAAACAAATAAAAATATACTACCTAATATATCTTCAATAATTTTTCTTAATACCAATTATTTCTTCTAATCCTAACCCTCTTTTCCCCAAACTCATTTATTACGATCCACAAGTTTATCACCCTCAATAATATTTTTATATTATTAATAAAAAATTGTATATATTTAATAAAAATAAAAAATTAATAAAATTTTTATTAATGAAAAATATAAAACATATAAAAATTATTCTTTAATTGTTTGTATATTTGTTTATATAAATAAAAATATAAATAAATAATTTTTAAATATAAATCTCATATAATAGAATAAATTTTATTAAATAATTAATAATAATATTTTATATAATTAATAATAAATTGTATATAATTGATAATAAAATAATAAAACTTTTATTAAATTTTTTAATTATTTTTAAATAGAAAATATAAAAAAACGAGTCACAATTGTGACTTTTTAATTGTACATGATTTCTGTTTTAAAATTATAGCGTTAAATCTCTTGCAACAACTATTTTAATATCAGGAGCATAATATTTATTTATTATACATTACATTACATTCCATCCATCTTCTAAACAGGGTTAACTACATTACATTATAAATCCTTTCATCCCTCTCAAACAACTTTTTACTATGTTCCATTCCATTCTATTATAAACCGTTTCGTTTCGTTCCATTCCATTTCGTTTTATTCCATTCCATTAATTAACATCCAACTAAACAGACCCTTAGTTAAAAATAAGAAGGGTACCTGTCAAAGGCTCAATCTTGATATGCCTTTATTTTGCTTCATTTTATTCTTTACAAGGACTGACTATTGACACTCATAAAAAACAAAGGAAACAAAATAAGGTCTTGCTTTTTACTTTATCTAAGGTCTATAAAATATTAAGAACGACCCTATTAAAATAATATTATTTTAATAAATTAATTTGAATAAATCTAGTCTAAAATTCAATAAATATTTAATACGTTGACTTTGGTCAAATTGGTTATAATTTATCATCCTTAATAACTTTACTTCCTTAATTTCTTACATATAAAAGAAAAAGAATTAATAACTTTTCAACGTTTTAGGTTGTCCCAATTGGGCCTAAACTTAAAACTTTCAGCATCCTCCAACCTAACCAGAAGTAGCCCTGTTCTTGTAAAAGGCTTGAACCCAAGTTTTACAAGTCTAGTGTTTGTATATCATATCCATGGTCCAACCCTATCTTCACTATTTCCATAAACCTAACCTTGTGTTATTCAGTTGGATTGGAAGATTGTTTTGTTTTCTTTTCACATAGTTGGCACTTTGGAACAAGGTAGGCACAAGAAACAAAAATGCTAAAATAGGTCATCAATCAAATTCTCTATTAATCTCTTGAACTTGGAACTCTGAAACAGAACTTGCTTCTTTATGTCCTAACATCTTTAATCTTAAGTTATTGTCAAAGAATCAAATGAAACCTTCTGTTTGTTGTATCTAATCATCCACACTAGCATTGGAAAGATCACTTTATTCACTCATTTCCATCTCCCTTCATCACATGGAGAACAACCCTCTTGTGCAATATCAGTGATTTGGATTCCTGAGTCATAAACCATTCCAGGTTTCCAATCTTCAGGAAGAACAGTCTTTGCCCATATCCACTTCCCATCATATCCTGCTGTAACCACAAGCCTGAATTGCAGTGCTCCTCCTGGAACTCTACTTGTGTCCCACACAGCCCCATAATTCTTGCTCATGAAACCCCAATTTGAAGAACCAACCTGCAAAATTTTTAGCAGTTCACACAACAGATCAGCACATCTTAAGCAGATTGTTTCATAAAAAATTCAGACTTGGAGGTCTTCTGTTTTTGCATGCCAACCTGAGCCACATCGATTCCTACTATCTCTGTCTGCCCACCTTGATACAACACTTTAATGGCTAAGTAATTTGGTTTCTTACTAGATTCTTCTACTCTCACTGCCAAGTTCTTGCTGTACTGACAAGGTACCCTGTGATTCAGGCAAAAACATTGGAAACACAAATTAGAACAAGACAGTGAATTGATGATTCTTTTATGTACGATGACCGGTATGGTAATTTAATGAGCTTAGTTGGCTGTCTGAAACCTGTAAGTGTTCTTACCCACCAAAACATGATCAGAAGGTTCTGTTACTTAAATAAAGATTGTTACTTTATTCAATTATTATAAGAAGTAAAGAACAGAACTTGGAAAAAAGTTCTGACCTTTTATATTCTACGTCTGCAATTCCAAGTTTCAATACATCCTGCCCTCTACCTTCCTTGGCCATGGCCACGAAGGCTCTGCTACTAAGCACGAAGCCTGTCTGATTATTCGTATTAAGGTCGGTCACAATCACAGTAGTCCCTTTGGTGCTACAGAGATCACTGTTCTTGCATCTTATCTGCAAAAACCTTAAACCAATAAAGATTGGAACTGATAAGAAACAATTTGTTAGATGTGCATCAGAAAAGGAAACCAAACCTGAAAACAAGCTCCACAACCAGCTCCATCT
Source organism: Erythroxylum baracoense (assembly GCA_025629805.1). Taxonomy (NCBI): domain Eukaryota; kingdom Viridiplantae; phylum Streptophyta; class Magnoliopsida; order Malpighiales; family Erythroxylaceae; genus Erythroxylum; species Erythroxylum baracoense. The sequence continues at coordinate 40,992,580 of JAOTAY010000190.1, read as the reverse complement.
TTGTACAAGGAAGGACTAGCAGCAGCAAGGTATCCATTGTTGAATCCTATTGCCAAGGAACCATACCCACATGCTCCAGCTGCAACAAATTCACAAAACAACAATTACCAACCAACAATCTCGTGAAAACACTTTCTGGGTCACTGCCAAAATCGTGTCTTGTAACAGAAATCATGTTCATGTCGATCAGGAAACAGGCCAAAGAAGAAAAAAAAAAAAGAAAAGGAAATGAACACTTACAAGAAAGTGCAGAGGCCTTGGAGAAAAATGCAACCTTTGATTGGTGTACACAACGATCACAAGCAGTTGCAGTTGAGAAGAGGATGAAAACAAAGCAAAGAAGAGGAACCATTGTCCTGGAAAAGAAAAGAAGAGAAAGCAGTACAGAATGTGAAGTCCAGTGGAACCAAAATGGTAAGAATGATATGAGAATTGAGAAAACTAAGTTAAGAACAATGTATAAATAGACATGGTGGACACTGTTGAAATAAAAACAATAAAAAATACATAATTTACAAAAAATTACGTAAATTTTTTATTTATTTAATACACATCCGAAAACCAGAAGCCGAGTAAATTAAACAAACACGATTAGAATCTACCAACCCCACCACCGACTCTCTGTCTACGGAGTTACAGCTGTGAAGTGAAAAGTGAGTGAGGACATGATGCTTGTGGGCTGTGAAGTGAAAACCGCACAGCGAAACCGCGTTTCCATGTCTGTCAATGGTGATTATGCTGAGTCCATTGTTATTAGGGAAAAGGCACAAACTTTAATTATCCATTTCTTAGGAAGTTTCTTTCCTGTTTCTTGATGCTTCTTCAGCTACAATTTCTAACTTCCACGGTCAACTTTCTCCATATTTTCGGTTCCAAGTTTCAGATCTTAAAGAGTAAAATTACCTAAGTCGATCCTGTAAATCTAAAGATGGAATCTTTACATAAAGAAGTTCTTAACAAAAATGTATGTTTTGATTGCTTAATCATCCTTCTGATCAGAAATCAATGATACATTAAAGGGGTTTAGGTGGTGATGAATTAGACAACAAGACATCTTAACAAACAACTTTGACGTTAAGCCACTCTTTGTTTATGAGAATTGGTCCCCATAATGAAAGAAAACAAAAGATGGAAGTTTGGTGAAGAAGATGATTGCTTGTAAATGAGTGCGCAGATAAGCACAAAACCAGTGCCACTTGTTAATCAAGAATTTTGCCAATTTTCAACAGCTATGCATGAGTTTGGGAAGATTGGTGACTTTTTTGTAATAACTCGTTAACTTAAATTACTATTTAACGAATTCAATTTAAATAATATTTATAAAATTTTATGTGTCCAGCACACCGTCTATGCCATTTTGCTTTTCCCACTTACAGGACCAAAACAGGGCTTTTTTTGGACCACATGATACTGTACTTATCTCCTTACCTAGTTTCTTTTCATCTCAACTTCAAAAGCTTGTAGTTTTCAAGTGCAGGTGCACTAGCTGTTTGGCATTATCACTTGGGTCAATGGGACTCCTATTGTACTCCCACTATCCCCTCAGACATCATCAATGCAATGTTACTGGAACCAGCTGCCACTAAACGTTGGATTTACCTATTGGCTTCGGTGTCTTAAAGCCGATCCAAAATGCATAATTTTGTTATGACAGCACTTATGGCTGATCCAAAACAGCAGATAACGTCACAAGTGTCATATACGGCAACTTTGGAGTCCAGATGAAGTTTTCTTACACATTTGTCATAACCTTAGCTTTCATATAACTATATGATGTATTGATACGTTCCTGATAAACGTACGGATCATCAATCTTTGAACAGACATAGTTAATAATACTACACGTACTTCCTGCAGCTAAATGCATAACCACTTACATATACTGAGATATCCTCAGTACAATGAATTAACCAATGCTCCATCCATCCTACAGGGATCCAATTGTGAAGTTGCACTTTTCATCAACTTTTTCACGCAATACAGTTGTGTGTTTTCAAGCTGTTGTTACTTGAATGGGTGTCTTGGATCATCCCAACGAAATTCCAATGTAACACTTACCTTCTGCATGTGAACGTTACAGTTTCTAACTTCTTCGTCACCATAAGAATCAAGTAAAGGATCTACTTCCATGGATTTTCCGGTTGTTGCTTGTATCCCTATATGTATGAACTTTGTGTGCTGCATCCAATGAAATTCTTTTTTGCAGTCTTCAGAACCAAGATGTGCTGTATGTGACTTACATTGTAATGATGAGAATTAAGGAACCATTCAGCTTGCCTTCTCAGTTAATATAGAGACAAGATCAGTTCGAGCTTTTTCCAATGCTTTCGGTAAATGCTCAGGCTTTCTCCCACCTGCCTGAGCAAAATTAGGCCTGCCACCACCTCCTCCACCACACGCCTTTGCTATGGGACCTATAAACTTTCCTGCCTGAATGCCAAGATCAACAACCCCGGGAGTGAATGCAGCAACTAAACTCACCTTCCCTTCATCAGGACAGGAGCCCAAAACTATAGCTGCCGGATCTTGTAGAGCATCAATGAGATATTCAGCGGCACTCTTAAGTGAATCAGCATCTACATCATCCATGCACTCAACCAAAACCCTGAAGTCACAATATTTGCAAGCCATTAAAATGATTCATGACATCATTTGTTTCATTATGTTGCACAAGAATTTCACATTTTTCTGTAGCTATGTACATATCGAGCCCATGATACAATTCCAAGGCCTCAATATGCCCCTTTCATGTATAGCATGTATCTGTTTATATTGCCTCTAGGTAATGGCTCATGACACTCAGAGAAAGTAGTTTCAACTGAGTGTTAGTAAAGGAAATATGCTCAATTGAACTTTTTCACATGAAGAGCCATTGGAGACAACAATAAAGCATTAGAGATCTTTAAGAGTTAACTCGTGTAATCAGCAGGACGACCGTACTTCTACTCCAGGTTTTACTTACCTAACTGTTGTGGAAGTGCCCACTGAGAATGCATTGCTAGCAATAACTGATGCTTTATACACTGCTCCCTTCGCACGCAAAGCAGAAACTTCTGTTCTTGCTGTGCGCAACTCCTCTAACAGGTTTTCCACTCTGGTTGTCACTTCTTCTGCTTTCACCTTCAAAATGAAGTAAATAGATTTTTTCAGTTTGGAAAATGCTTAGCTAAAGTTTTCTTATATTGATAAGATATGCCTTCAGCCTCAAGTACAGTGGAACAGAAGTAAACAGTTGGAGCAATTCAACTTTCGAGTATGGTGTAAGCAATTCAAGGTTCAGTATGGTATATGCTATCTCACATGCATCAACTCGATGGTTATATGACAACTACTTATGCATGTTACAGAAAAATAGAAGCTAAATGCAAACTATTCATTACTGCACCACATACACTTCCCCTTTCAAAAGAGTACAATTTGAGTTTTCAATAAGTGACATAATGAAAAAAGACAAAAAAGATAACATACTTTAAGGATGGAGCATAGACGTTTCATCTGGGAATCTCTGGAATTGATGTATTCAATGAACGCTTCTCCAGCCACAGCTTCAATACGCCTGATTCCAGACGCAATACCCTGTTCTGAAATGACTTTGAAGGCACGTATTTCAGCTGTATTGTTGACATGGGTTCCGCCACAAAGCTCCATGGAGACACCTGGGACTTCTACAACACGTACCTAACTTGCATAAAAATCTTTTAGATGTTTCATCTTGCCACCAAAGATCGTAGAATCAAGTTTTTGTGCTGAATCTTATCATGGATGCACGAGATGTATTTGTAAAGTTGAACTAGAAGGCCAGCACCTTTAACAAATTAACTTAGTAACATCATTATTATGTCACACAGTAAACCGTATACTGTACAATGGTCAAATAGTTTGATGAAGAATCATTATTAGCTGAACTGTTACCTATGATAGTATCTTTAGTCTCTTTGTTATTCTCTGTAGTAATCTCCTTGTTTAACAGTAACTTTTAATCAATATTGTGTACTAGTCAATTACTTAATAGAAGCTGAATTAGTATAGAGTTACTTTGAAGTTCCTCGTCTAGCTTAGAATTAATAGCTACTAGAAGAACAAAATAAATTTGATCCTTCTTTAAAGAACTAATTGGGCAAACTCTATATAATATGTATTTGACTTTATTAAAGAGAAAGAGGAGTGATTTTTTTTCAGAAATTATGAGTTTCAGCCTTGGAAAGTGTGATCTTTTGTTGCTAAGAGTGATTCCTAATAAGTGATTTCTAAGAACCTATTAGCATAATACTAATAGTTTTGCATATTGCATAACTTACAAGTGAGTGATTCCAAGTTCTTGTTACAAAATTCAGGAGCAACTTATAGACCTATCATTTTGTTTTATTTGTTAAAAGTCTAGTAGCTCTAATTCATTAACCTTCATAATGCATAAAAGTGCTCAGCAGAGGTTGAAAGGCTAATATCCATTAGGATACACTTATTTGATCTTGTTCATGGTAGAAACTTGTACCTGCTCTCCATATTTTTCTCCAAACATTGCAATAGCCCCAGCTTCTTTTGCATCTCTAAGCGGCACAACCTTCGTTTGGAGAACTGCTGCATCCCCGATCCATCCATTTATCAATCGTTCAATTTCTTCTAGCTCAGTGTCAAGGAGTGGTCTATGGAAATTAAAATCAAATCTGAGGCGATCGAAACCAACAAGTGAACCAGCTTGCGATGTTTCCTTGCCAATAACTTTTTTCAGTGCTGATTGTAACAAATGGGTTGCAGTATGATGAACCTGCAGGACATCGAGGACTTACGATAGACAAAGTAGAATGTTTTTGAATATAAATGCTGCAAGAAGGCTTTGCTTCAAAAGTACTAACAGATATACTATTTCTAGTTATTTAGAGATGTATAAATTATCTCATGCAGTATGTAAACTTGTGCCATAAAATTATTTACTGAAAAGAAAAACTAATGTGCAGATGAATGGGGACCTTAGCTCGCTGCCTCGATTTTGCATCTACTTCAGCATTCACTTCTTTTCCAACCTGTAGAACTCCCTCTCTGATAGTCCCCTTGTGAACAAATATATTAGTAGGAGATTTTTGAACATCTTTGATCTCTACCACAGCTTTCTCTCTGTTCTCATCATCAGTAACATACAGAAAGCCATGATCTGCGATTTGTCCACCAGATTCAGCATAAAATGGTGTCTTGTTCAGCAAAACTTCCACTTCATTTCCTTCAGATACCTGTATTACTGGTTTCCCATTAACCATGAGACTTTCAATTACAGCCCTTGCAGAGAGGGTGTCATATCCTAGAAATTCAGTGTCAGAGACATGTTCAACAAGATTCCCTCCATCTTCAACTCCAAGTCTAACAACATTGTGTGCAGCCTGTGATTGACGCCTTTGACCTTCCATCTCAATATCGAAACCATTAATATCTACCGCAACATTGCGTTCCTCAGCAATTTCTTTTGTTATCTCTACTGGAAATCCATACGTGTCATACAAAAGAAATGCATCTTTTCCTGATATGCATCGTATATTTCCAGTTTTATTAGCATTTAACTCTTCATTTGCTATCATTTCTTCAAGCAACTTTTCTCCTCTCTCTAGTGTCTGAACAAAACGAAGTTCTTCCCTTTGCAACTCCCCAAGAATTCGAGTAGCTCTAGCCTTTACATCTGAATCAATATGGGTACTTAACTCTATCACCTTTTCAGCAATTGCAGGCAGAAATGCTCCTTCGAGATTGCCCTTACCATCCCCCTTTATACCAAGCAACCGACCAGTACGCACAGCCCTTCTAATAAGCCGACGAACTACATAGCCTCTACCAATATTTGATGGAAGTACTCCATCTGATAAGAGATACACTACTGCTCGTAGATGATCCCCTATAATCTGCGTACATTACAAGACAAAAAAGTTACACGTGTCGTGAGGGTTCATAATATATTTCTGCCAATGGAGTCAGAATTAGCAGTCATACTTTCAGCTTCATTTTTGCTTGATCCTCAGCATGAACATATGATACATTTGCCAATTCAGATGCCTTCTCTATAATGGGATAAATCAAGTCAGTCTCATAATTGTTTGGGACCTGCATTAGAAGTCACACAACAGATAAAACTTTAACTGATGAACCTAATTTTGCTACAAAATATGCTGCTGAAATAAAAATTAACACTTAAAGGACATGTTATGTAGAGTATTTGAAGATTTTAACATGAAAAAAAGAATGAATTTCTTCACACTTGTGAGCACCTTCTGAAGGATGCGAGCCAAGCGCTCCAGTCCAAGACCAGTATCAATATTCTTCTGTTTTAATGGTTCAAGTGATCCATCATCCATTTTGTTGTACTGCATGAATACTAGATTGTAGAACTCTATGAACCTACTATCATCTCCAAGATCCTGCCAATCAATCATCCAGAGAAGTAAAAGAAAGGAAGCATCAAAAACTTATGAGAACTTCTGCATAGTTAGAGTTCTCTACAATCCCTCTCCACCCCCTCTTAATTTTGGTAAAAAAGAAAAATTGTGACCTAAAGTTATAACAACAGGAAACATACTGCATCTGAATGTCCCCTTTCAGGATAGAAATCATAATAAAGCTCAGAGCACGGACCACAGGGACCAGTGACCCCACTGGTCCAAAAGTTGTCTTCTGCACCCATCCTCTTTATACGTTCAACAGGAACTCCCATCTGACGGATGCATAGTTGTACTGTTAATGAATTGAAAGCTAATTGTATCTCGGACGAGATTATAAAATAAGATAAGCATAAAGTTTGAAATGCATATTGTAGGTTCAAATGAGAGAAAACTAAGCTGCATGCTTCAAGAAATGATAAAAACTTGTGGTTCAAATCATTAGCCCCTAATAGACGATTGGAAGCAAAACTTAGCCGATATAGAGAACTATAACAAAACTACTTGTTATAGGTTTAAGTTAAGAAAAGATCCAACTTCTGATGCACCTAGAGAGTAATATTACAATAAAAAAGAATGATGCTAACTACACTAAGAAAAACAAATGATGACCCTTATCTTTACCTCGTTATGCCATATTTCAAAAGCTTCATCATCATCTTCATATATACTCACCCACAATCTATCAATGGGCAGTCCAAATCTGCAGCATTCAAAATTATTCTTCATTTTAAATGACATCACTTCAAAGTTTTTGAATAAAAAACAGCAATGTTATAATCAAGCATACTCTTCTGTTGAAATCTCCCATGCCCATTTAATTGCTTCTTTCTTGAAGTAATCTCCAAAACTGAAGTTCCCAAGCATCTCAAAGAATGTCTGATGCCGGGCTGTTCGGCCAACATTTTCCACATCATTAGTGCGGATGCACCTTTGTGCTGTTGCTGCCCGAGGAACTTCTCTAGGAACCTAAATAGAAGTGCCAGTCCCATAAATAGGCTCATACATCCTCATTTATGAAAAAGAAAAGTCAGATTAGAATTTTGTTGCAAATAGGAAAAGTTAGATGATAATGCAATCCAAGATTCAAGAGAATAGGAAAAAGAAAATCATGTAATGAACCATGGTACACATACTTGAGTTAAGTTTGAAGAATTATCTGGGATTAAAAACTTGTTGCTTACCTTCCCAAGAAATATAGGCTTGAATTGAAGCATTCCTGCAATTGTCAGAAGAACAGTTGGATCATCTGGAACCAGGGAAGAACTTGGAAGAACTTTGTGACCACGAGAAGCGTAGAAATTAAGGAATCGACGGCGTAAGGAATCCCCACTTACTGGGTTTTCCTCAGTTTTATCTTCCATTTCCTCAACCACAGGCTGTGCTGACACTGAAAAGAAGCATGATAAACCCTATATCCACTGAAAGAGGAAGCTTAAACACAACTTATAAGGCCTAATTCACACAATTAACTTAAGCAACCTGAAGTGCTTCTTGTGCTGAATTGTGAACCAGGTGCTCCTTTTAATACACATTGGCCCCAGTAAAAAGTACTTGATGCAAAAAGGCCAACATTTCCTGTAATAAAACATCATCTACTATTAGACACATAACACACATAGAACAGAACACCGAAGACAGGCCTTCTAAGAAATTCAATACTCAATCCTAAAGAAAAAGAAAGAAACTTGAGCTCCAAATTACAGAAAAGTATGGAAATTCAACCATCATTTATCGATATATGTACAATTATTACTCATAAAGATATCTCTCTACCTCACTCTCTGCATTTTTCTTCCACAAACATGAAAAGGGCAAGATAGAAAGAGAAGCAAAAGAAAAATGGAAAGGAGGAAACTTTACCAGGTGATTGGATGAACTTGGTATATGGTTGAATTGAGAGTAATGGCTTTGGAATTGGGAAAAGAGATTTTCCTCCATGGACGCTGTGTAGTGGCAGCTTCAGGATTCCCATGGCAGAACTTTGTCCTTCTCTTACACTTCCACACTAAAAAGCTGTAATCTTTTAACTTCAAATGAAGTTTTTCAGAACTTTGTCTCCAATCTTTGAAGAGATAAACCTTTCGAAAGTGTCCACATACTAACTCATCATCTGTCTCCTTTCTATTGCCATTTTCCTGCTTCTTTTATAGGTGCAAGTTTGTTCTGTTGCTCATTTTTTGTGGCCAGTTTTGTTCTGTGTTCCTTGGTGGAGCATATACGAAAAAACCCAAAGGCCTAAAGGACATAGGCCTAAGGCCTCTAGTCCATTGCTAGTTGAGCTTTGGCAAGTCATTATATTGCTCCCATCTAAATGTTCTTTTTTTTAGTATATTTATTTCTTTTTATTTCTTTTTTATTTTTTATTATTTTTATTTTCAAAATCAATAAAAAACCATCTGTTTGAATTTTTTTTCTATTTTTAGTTTTGATTTCTTTTTGTTTTAAAAAATTATAAAATTATAAAAAGTGATTTTTGTTTTCTGTTTTTCTTTTTTTCATAATCTAAATTACTATTAACTAATATATTTTTTATTTTTATTAATAAATATTATAAGAAATAATAAAATAAATTTATTTAATTAAAAATAATTTATCTTTAAATTTTATTTAATATGTAATTATTATTAGTAATAGAAATATAACTACGTTAACATTAATAACTAAACATTTTTTTATTTTAAAGAAGAACGAAAATAGAAAAACGAAAACGAAAACAGAAACAAAAACTAAAATTAAAACTAAAAATTACAACAAAAATAGAAGTGGAACTAAACGGCTTCTAAGAATAAAAGCATAATTTTTTTAGTTTAATTCATTTTTCTAAAAATTTAAAATTATCAAAAAAATTTGTGATTTTTTATTTTCATAAAGTCTTATAAAAATAATAACAATAAAATAGATGTGACATAAATATTACGTTCAAACTAATTAAATATTATTAATATAATATTTCAACTCAATTTTTAAATTCAACTTGAATTAATTAAAATCGATTATAATTTGGTCAATTTAAATCAAATTTAATCATTTAAAAATGTAAATTAAATCGTCATATCAATAATATTTTGTTATTCATATATATATAAAGGGAATTGAAACTCCAAGATATTCTAACATAGTAAATTCAACCGAGAAATTTATTACTAGAATTACTGAGCCACCCTAAAATGCCTTGTAAAAGGATTAGGATACCAAATCACTTATACAAGTACTATGCTTTACTTGCGCAACTCTTACGCAATAGCGCTGTGGCTCCATTCCTATATTATTTTTCTGGATTTGAACTAGCGATATGGGATGACCCAGGTCAAAGCCTGGTCACTCTGAAATTACTGAGCCTCCCAAAAGATGTTACGAAGGGTTAGCATACCAAATCACTTATACTACCGAACCAAAACGAAGTCGTTTCGATATTTGTTATTGCAATTTAGTTTGGACCATCCCGACCTATGACTGCCTCTTTACATTACTATTGTCGTCATCCATCATGTTGATTTTCATGTTGGGTGGCTCATATCCAACAGGAACCGTCTTACCTTGTCTTAAAAAGACCCATTCCTAAACCTGCCAAACTCCATTAACGTTTTCTTACTAATCTGCCAAGCTACTCCATCCGTAGGGACAGACTTTAGTGAGATCACTAGCTATATATTGATCACAAAAAAGATTTGAATCCCAGAAGATTGAACAAGTGTAACTTTCTGTGGCTCCTGCCGTTTTCTTTGCTGATCTAACCTAAACCAGCAATCCATAGCTTCACCTAACTCCATTAATATCCCGAATTTCACCTGTTGTTCACTACTGAACCGCCATAGATGGGGAACCACATGTTCCCTTATCAATATCTTTATATATATATAAGTTGGTCCCCAAGAACTTACACTGCCTTCTTCTCCGCCTATTTCTCAACTTCCACCAAATAATTCAGTAACAGGAAGCCATGAATATCAGTCCCAAGAAGCTTGTGAAGATGGCAAGGAAGTGGCAAAGACTAACTGGCTTGAAGAGGAAAAGGCTTACCATACCTGGAAATGAAATGAAACCAATTGCTGATAAAGGTCATTTTGCTGCATACACAACTGATCAGCAACGATTTGTGTTTCCCATTTTTTATCTCAACAGTCCAATCTTTAAGGAACTACTGACAATGTCTGAGGAAGAGTTTGGGTTACCAGGAAATGGTCCGCTCAGGTTAGCATGCGATGCAGTCTTCATGGAGTATGCAGTTTCTCTTATCAGAGCAGAAGTAGGAGAAGAAATGGAGAAAGCTCTTGTCATGTCCATGGCTTCCAGGAACAGTAGATGCTCATTTTCTTATTCTCTTCATCGTGAAAAGCAACCTGAAAATCAATCTTCTGCTCACTACTGTTTTTGAATTTTAATTCGCTAAAACATATCGACCACAACAACACCAATAGTTTCAGACCATTTTTGGAGAATCCCATGAACTATCTCTGGTTCTGATCCGTACAAACTTGAGCAAGAACAAAATTGAAGATGCAGTGGAGCATTTTCAGGAACAAAAGTATCAGTTATCAGTTCATGTGGATTAGATTTATCAGTTTTTTCATGTGGGGTACCAATTGGGCTGTCACTTGTTAATGTTTTCGTTTGGCACTTAAGTTTCTTTTTCTCATGGAGCATAAGGTTTTTAGCCCCGTTGTACTTGGAAAAAGTAATTTAGAAATAATCAATTCATGAGAATTATGAAAATTGAGTTGAAAGAACTAACGAAGATTATCATGTAAAAGGTTAAAAGATATGGGTTTTTCTTGTTTTTAATTACTACAACAACAACAACAATCCAAGAAAAATCCTACTAAACATAAGATTTGGGAAGGTTCAGTGTATGCAACCTTACCCATAACTATGGATGTCAAAACGAGGTTGAGCAGACCATGAGCCGACCCGGTCGTTTCCTCTAAAGCGATGTCGTTTTGGAAGTTTTTTCTTTAAAAAAACAATAACTGGTCGGACCGTGAGCCGACTCATCCCAGGCCATGGGCCACCATAGCCCCTGACCGAGCTTAACCTGACCTTTTGACATCTCTAACCTTAACTAATAAGGAGTTTGTTTCCGAATAATCCACAAGAAATAAGAATAAATAATAATAATAAGAAGAAGGAGAAGAATAGTAATAATGATAATACTAATAAAAATCTTTAATCTTTAAAATTTTCAAAAAAAGGAGTCATGAACAGTACATATGAATTAATCAAATATTATGACACAACGATTTACCTAATCTCTCAAATCTTATTCGAATTAATTCAATCCAACTAAAAAAAATACTTTACTATAATTAGCTTAAATTATTAATTTATATCAGGTTTAATTAACTTGAATTATATTTAAATTTTATATTGAATTATTATGTTACAGGCTTACAGCACTTAATTGATCCATATATGATGCTAATGTCACCTGTATTTTATAGTTTTTTTAGCATAAGTATAAAAGAAAAGATTTTCTTAAAAAATTAAAAAGTATAAGGAACGTTTTTAAGTTACTAAAATTATAAGAAAAGTCATATTTTTTTCTCTTATATAACATTAAGAATATCAGTCGGCCAGGTCGAGCTAGAGTGGTCCAAGGGCCACGGCGGCCCTGGCCAACCCGACCCATCTTAGTTTTTATAAAAAAGTCAAAAACGAAATTGTTTTTATAAAATGACGCCATCTTTAAAGTAATGGTCTCGACTGACCCGTGCTCCAATTGTGGCCCGATTGGGCCAACCACTTTTGACTTATGGCCCACCTATAGCCAAGTCAAGCCGGGCAAAAATTGACATTCCTATATAACATTATTCTACTATTACACATCTTATCTTTCTTTTATAAAAATTAAATTTCCTAGAAAATGGTTTGTTAAATGTTTAAACTTTGTCTCAATATTAGTTTGAGTTTCTAAACTTTAAGAGTCACTAAATTGAGGTTTGAAGAATTTGATATAACAATCTTTTGTATAATGCTTCACGTAATCACTAACATGACGCTTGCACTATCCTTCCGAAACATTTATGTCACCAAACTCATAAGGTGGTATAGATGTTCATGATGGTGACAAATTCCTCTTATTTGCTATGTTTCTTGTGGTTCTTCACGTCCTGTCCCCTTGTGTAATTCACCTTACTTAGCAACATCAGTTATTTGTTGGTTTCCACATAGTTTGGAACCCTCCAAAGTTCTTGAACTAAGAAACATTGTCACAAGCAATGTCTCCTTTGGTTCTCTCCTACTTATCTACTTCTCTCCACAACTCAATCCTTCCTCTTCAATCTCCAGGGTTTCACTTAAAATGATCAGTGCCAAGAAACTCCTCAAGATGGCCAAGAAAATGGCAGAGGCTAGCAGCTATAAACGGGAAAAGAATTTCTCTGACAGAAAGACAAAGAAAATGCGATAACATCTTCATTTTGATGCAGTTTTGTTTATCGATGGTAAGGGACAGGGCGGAATTGGGCCCGGCTAAATATCTAAATGAACTCGAACTATTCAACTTTTACTAGTGTTGGTTTATGCCCTACAGTCAATCACTTTGGTTGTAATTTAGTAAAAATTTATTTAAAGACATTATTTATTTTGTACATGTTTAGATGTATATGATAAAGTCCATAGAATAATTGTTCATTGCAAATAAAATTATAATGAGGTTATAATTATGAGATTCATATTGCTTTTATGTATTATTTCTAAATGTTCCTAGTCATTGTTCTATTAAGATTGGACTTTAATAGAACGTCAAAAAACTAACACACGTTTGTTTATTTCCTTATGAAGGAAGTATTCGATCTCATGGGCTAAAGTATAGAGATACTTAAACAAACGTGTGGGTGCTTGTTAGAGAACAAGTTCACTGAATAGACCCGATATGAGAAATCCATTTGGAACATTACTTGTATGTCTATGGAATTCTCATTGTGATGATTGTATAAGTGA
>JAOTAY010000190.1:40965511-40979122 GCA_025629805.1 Erythroxylum baracoense | reverse complement strand
AGAATTATTTGTAATTCTAATTAAAGTTTAATTGAAATTAGAATTTAATTTCAATTAAATTACTAAAACGTCCAAAACTTATTATAAATAGGCTTAAGCTCTATAGAGCTAGCATTTCTTGCTTAACTCTCTCTATAACAGTTACAGAGTTCTTTCAACTTATTATGTGGATACCGTTAGAGGTCGGACGTTTTGTGTGGCTACGGTGGTTGAAATGGATCGGTTTCGGGAACAGTTCGAATGATACAACAAGACAAAGATTAAACTTCGGAATAAGGTACGAATTAAATTTTCGTTTTATTATGATTTGTGTTGATAATTTTATAGAATTAAAGATATCTTGGTTTTTGAGAAATCAAATTAATGTTGCGAAAAGTTTCGTAATTATTCCGCTACGATTATAATCAGATTCCATCCTGATTTCTCAACATAAAGAACCTTAAAAAATGTTTAGATCAGAAGCGACGAAAAGAACATGAGTATGTTGACCTAAAGCCAACTTTTAGAAAACTGGTTAGGTAGTCTCTAGCCACGATTACGTACATAATTAATCTAAGGCCCTGTTTGGTTGACGGTAAAGTAAAGTGAATTTAGAATCTGATTATTCGGAAAATAAATCTATGGGAAGTAAAGATATTCACATGTTTGGATACTTATAAGAATTATAATAGGAAAGTTTGGTGGATTCTTATTATAATGTTTAGTATGCAACAATGTTTCATGGAATGTAATTTAATTTTGACTTGTATTTCTAATTAAATCCTTACAAATCGAATAAAATTTGAAATCGTTAAATAATGTTAATTTGTAATACAAGTTATATTATTAAATGTTAATTTTTTCATTCCTAATATTCTAATTGTATAGTATCATAAATATAATATTGAACAATAGTAAAAAAACCTCAATCGAGTATAAAGATAAATCTTAAAATTCAAATCAAATATTAAAATTTTTTCTAACTTTGAAAATAAAAATACAAATAGTGCATTATTATTAAATTTATTATTCATATTAAATTTTTTATTCTTAATATTATTAATTATTATTATTATTAATTTTCTATTTATTATTAATTTTATTATTAATAAAATTATTATTTTTAACAGTTACATGTTTTTTATTATTATTAATATTATTATTATACATATTTATTATCTATTACTACTACTATTACTATTAGTTGAACTCTAAGTACATAAAGCTCATGTTTAACTATATATAGTTAAATCTTAATTTATAGGCATGAACCTTAAAAGAAATAATACATATGTTCTCCATGGTTAAGTTGATTTCCCATCACACTTTTTGTGAAATGATTCACGATTCTCCAACTTTCAACGCAGTTCATCAATCTGATCTCTATTTGGGTATATATGGTTAGGTGTTTATTTGTGTGCTGGTTTATAGTTGTCAACATCAAAAATCAAAGAAGTGATGTTGTTTGGTCAAGGCATAAGCACAAAACAGAAGAGGAGCTCGTGTATAAGTGATGCTCGTGACATACACATGGGAAAAAAGGCATGGACAAAAACAGAATGCAACGGCTATCTTTGGTCTATGAAAACATCAAATTAGAATCAGTTCAACAACACATTGTCTTCTCAGTTACGAAAGAATTGGGACTTAGAGAGTTATTAAAGTACTTACTGAAGAGTACTTGTGAGTTCTTAGAGAACTTTTGCAAGTGTTGAAAGACACTCCGTCTCTTGTAACCCTTTTTTTTCATTGAAACTAATGGAACCACCGATGTGAAATCCTTGGAGTAGATATCAATTAAGTTATTGAACCAAGTAAACAAATTTTCTCTGTTCTTTATTATTATGCAAATCTTAAAATCCTGCAAAATCCAACTCAGTTTTATTAGTCTTTTGCAATAAAAGATAACATAAACAAAGGAAGATCTTAACATCAGTGACATCAGAGTCAATTCGCAACATTCTTAACATTCAAGCAATCAACACTCATCAAGAAGGTGCAGGAACAATCTTACAAATAAGCCTAAATCTTCATACCATTTTTCTTGATTTACTTTTTGCAATTAAGACACCATCAAGAATTCTATTTTCTTGTCTTCATTTAAACTTCATAACAAAATGGTGGGCAAAGAAATTGATGTTCTAAGAGAAAAGATTTTCTTAAAAATTAAAAGGTATAAGAAATGTTTTTAAGTTACTAAAATTATAAGAAAAGTCATTTTTTTTTACTCTTATATAACATTAGGAATGTTAATGGGCTAGGCCGAATTAAGTTGATCCACGGACCATGACGGCCGGGTCAACTTGACCCATCTTATTTTTTTAAATGTCAAAAATAATGTCGTTTTTGAAGTAACGGTCCCGGCTAGCCCGTGCTTCACTCGTGGCCCGATCGGGCCTACCACTCTTGGCCAGTGGCTCACCCATGACCAGTTCAACCCGGGTCAAAATTGACATCCCTATATAACATTATTCTACTATTACACATCTTAGCTTCTTTTATAAAAATTAAATTTCCTAGACGATGGTCTGTTAAATGTTTATACTTTTTCTCAATATTAGTTTGAGTTTCTAAACTTTGAGAATCGCAACTCAATCCTTCTTCTTCAATCTCCAGGGTTTCACTTAAAATGATCAGTGCCAAGAAACTCCTGAAGATGGCCAAGAAAATGGCAGAGGCTAGCAGCTATAAACGGGAAAAGAATTTCTCTGACAGGAAGACAAAGAAAATGCAGAAACATCTTCATTCTGATGCAGTTTGTTTATGGATGGTAACATGATGGAATTGGGCCTGGCTAAATATCTAATTGAACTCAAACCATTCAACTATTATCGGCCCAAATTATCGGGCCAAAACGACATTCTTTTTCGAATCGGCCTCATATTGGATCAAGCCCACACTTCCGATCCCAAGTCAAATCAAAACTTAATCGATTCAAATTTTTATCTGTGGGCCGGGCTGATTTATGGACCCTAGGTTTGCTGGAAAATGTAGTTTCATTGTTGATTAAGTAAGCAGGTGTTCATTGTCTTGCTGTCTCTGTCAAGTTCAAAGTAGTCACCATTTGCCAGTGCCTGGTTTCTGACTTTTTTTTTCCTGATATTGAAACCACAAATTTGGTAAAGTCAACAATTTACTGAATAAAATTGTCATTTTTCTTATATAATCACGCAATTCATAATTTCCAACTTTTAAATGTTAATTAAATAAACACATAATAAAAAGTACATAAAATTTTAAATACCATAAATTTAAAATTAAATTATGTCTAAAAGAAAGGTTTTTTTGAGAAATTAAAAATTAGCAGATGTTTTCTTTGAGAATTTTAAATATCATAAATTTTTCTAAAATTTTTTAAACTATAAAATAGGTTTATTTCTTTTACTCCATTTTAAATAAATCATCACACACCACTTGCACCATTCATCATCATTATAACACTTAATCTGAATCCCACACTGATGTAGGGTATAGAAAGATTTGATAGTACGCATCCTTACCCTTACAGAATAGAGAAACTGTTTTTAATAGACCTATATGTAAATGTAACAATGATAAAAAAATTATAGTAATAATACAACAAAAAACTACAAATAAGAGATGTATGTTAAAAAGAGTAAATAAATAAACTAAAATAAATAAATAAAATCAAATAATTCCTTTAAAGCATATAATTCGCCGACATTGCTAGAAAGATCCCTTTTTCTAATTTTTCTCAAAGATTTTGTTTAATTAAGGTGCGCTGGGTGGATCTAAACTGTCGATGACACCTTTAAATTATTATCACAATCAAATTAATCTTCGCTCGTATCTTATGAGAATCCAAGCAGTTGCTCAATACTACAACTAAATATTTAACATTGCTATATTTACAAGCGAGTATTATACCTGTAACCTTATCTAAGCGAAGACCAACTCCTTACGACCAGACTTTAGTAAAGGATGGCTCAAAGACTTTTTTTTATCAAAGATTATATTTTTAAGAACAAAAGAGAAGTGAAAACGGATCTCTTTTGTACTCTTTATGTGATTCCCAATGCAACAAAAGTTTCCATTGTCATGCTGTGTTTTGTTGACAACAACTTGGAAGTCAACTTACGAGACCCTTTATTAAGTCATATGAAAAGAAAGTAGAAAGAAAAAACAAGGAACATGGAATCATTTTATGTCTTCTTTTTTATGTTCAAATACTTTAATTAACTTTGGGAAAAAGTTAATTTGGACCCATTCAAAATAAAAGGAAAATTAGTGTGAAATCATGATTTTTTTTCTCATGTTAATCTTACACAAAGTTCACATATGAGTATAGAAGAAAATTCTTGGCTTGACTCAACCCAGCCCAACCTATGAGTTGATTGGTTTGGTCGGGATAGGGATGGCCAGTTTTTAGCTTGGGTTGAGAGAGTTATGGGCAGACCATGGTCCGCCCGGACCGGATCATGGGCTGACCATGATCAGCTCGCAGGGGCCACGGACAAGCCCTGTCAGACCCGTAGCTAGTCCATTTTTTCGAAACGACATCATTTTTTATCAAAACGACGTCATTTTGATTTTTAAAAAAGTGGGCTGCCTAGCCTGGCCCGCCCTGTCCGTGGCACGTCGAATCATAGCCCGGATTACAAGCCGAGCCACGAGCTAGCCTATCTTAAGCCGTAGGGGCCACCACAAGAGAGACGAGGTTGGGTCTGGCCGAGGGCAACCCGGGCCCAACCCATTGACATATCTAGATCGAGGGTTGTCAGGCTTGTTGCCCTGTACAGTCAAGGTAAAAAATTTTAATACTCAAGCTCATTTTAGATGAGATTTCAAACTTTCCTTTTTAATTTTGATTCAAAATATTAAGTTAGGAATAATTTTAGATTGTGGCTGCATTTGGATCTACGGTGCGGTAGAGATAAGTACTTATCCACTGCAATTTCCAAACGCAATCACATGTTTGAATCTACGGACGATAACCGGAAGTTAGAGGAAAGTACGTGCCACCGCAGAAATTAATAAGCAGAAAGAAGGTTGCAGTAAGAAAGTACTTCTGTGGTAGAAATTCTACTTTCCATTAATAACCTTCTGATAATTATTATTTTTCATTATACCCTCAACTAATAGAAAGCAAGTCTAACATATTTATAATTTCTATTTATATGAATAATAATATATTTTTTATGAAACATTTTATTTACTAAATTTATTTTATTTATATTTTTCTTATTTTAATTTAATATTTTATTATTTATAATTTTAAATTTGACTAATAATATATTTTTTAATTATTTATACAACAATTAATAGTTTATTAAATTATAGATTTTTTAGTCATTTTATCTCTTTGCAGCAATCACAACCGCACTTGCTAAACACCTATTTTTACGTTTCATCAGTTACCAAAATAGCAATTCCAAACACATAAGTGCTTATTAAGAATAATTTCAACAAGTTAATTGTAACATGTTGTCAACCGCAACCGCTCTCCCAAACCAATCCACAGGTTATCGTAGCATGTTATCATAAATGATACGATGCGTTTAAATTTAAGGGCTTGATAGACACCATACAGTGAATGGAGTGATCAAATTCTGACCATTGAGCTTCGTCAGCGCCTTGTAATGACCGGCCTTGGAAGTTGCCTTAATTTGACAAACATTGGTTGCCACCTAAACCTTTTCATCATGTTTCAAACTTAAGACTCATTTTGTTATCCACTTTCCTAAGAATCAAATTTACACTCCGGTGATTCAAGTGAAGTCGTTTTCAAATGATTTGCTTTAACACGTAATTCATGTATTATTATATGTACCATTTACATCTCTTTAAGACCATGCTACAGAAATTCCAACTTCAGCTTGTCTATATAACGTTTTGGTATCAGTAGTTTGGTTTTTGTGATCAGGAAACTTAAGAAGTAGAGAAATGGATGATCTTCTTGAAGTAGGTTCCACTCCGGTGACTCCACAGCCGGCTTCAGCGGCACCAACACCACCGATATCGGCTCCACCGTCGCAGTTTCACTCGCCGTCGTTAACCCGATCACCGCTGCTTCATTCCCCGCCGGAGGATCATATACACCCTGCAACAAACAAAACCTCAAAAAACACAACCCCGAGAGTTCGAACACCTCGATTCGTTACACCTTTAGGTAGTCCCCTGAGAAAAGCTCTCCACCTCACCAAGCTCGACCCACAAGACGCATGGCTTCCGATCACCGAGTCCCGAAATGGGAACAAATATTACGCCGCCTTTCATTGTCTGTGCTCAGGAATTGGTATTCAGGCACTTGTTCTTCCTGTTGCTTTCACCGTTCTGGGATGGTAAAGTTGGAGTTCTTTATAAATGTTTTTTTTTATATGATCATCCATTAATTTCTCCTCGTTACTTTCACTTCTCTGTCGCTTCCAGGGCCTGGGGTGTCATATGCTTGACTTTAGCATTCTTATGGCAGCTTTACACTCTATACATACTGGTCCAACTTCATGAATCGCCTGAACGTGGAGTCCGATACAGCAGATACATGCAACTCGCTAGTGCAACTTTAGGTAAGGTTGACAAAAGGCGTCCGAGTTTGGTCCGACCTATTTCGAAGTTCACGAGTTTTACAACTCTTAACTTTTGAGTAAGTTTGAGCATTTTTTAAAGATTTGATTATAAACTAAACGAGTAGTTAATACGATTCAGGTGAGAAACTGTCGAAGGCTGTAGCTATGTTTCCGATTCTGTATCTGTCAGGAGGGACATGTGTGGCTCTGATCATCGTCGGAGGGTCGACGTCCAAGATGTTCTTTCAGACGGTGTGTGGGTCGACATGTGGCGTCAAGACATTGACCACAGTGGAATGGTACCTGGTTTTCACTTGCGCCGCCGTGGTTCTGTCTCAGCTGCCGAACCTGAACTCCATCGCCGGTGTATCACTCGTTGGAGCAATCACAGCCGTAGGATATTGCACACTTATTTGGGTTATATCTGTAGCAGAAGGCAGGATGCCTGGTGTGTCGTATAACCCTGTTCGTGCTCCCACATACTTGGAGAGGTGTTTTGCGGTTCTTAATGCTCTTGGAATCATTGCTTTTGCCTTTAGGGGTCACAATCTCATACTTGAGATTCAGGTATGTGATGCTCACTTGCTAATTTCCTTTTTTTCCCCAAGTAGTTGGATATAAAATTAATGGCCGAGTCAGGTTTGGGTTCAACTCCAAGTTGCTTACTTTATGGTCTCATTTCGACTAAACTAACATCATTTTAGTTGAACTTAATAAGGATGATAATTATGGTCCGGCCTATTGACATGTCTAGAACCTAGTTTGCTAGTATTAAACTTGATCTTAATCCAAAACTCGATCAATTTAAGCTTTTTACATTGAGTAAAGTCGAGCCTTGAATCTTTTCTCGAGAGTCAAGACCTGAATCTAAAATTAATACATTAACAACAATAATTCAGTAAAAATCTAGTTAAATGTGAGGTCTATGAAGGTCTAGTGTACGCGACCTTACTCCTAACTGATAAAGAGACTATTTCTGATGAATGAATCTAAAGTTAATAAGACAGAATAAATTAGATAATTTATGATTAGATATATATTTAATTAATCTGAACTTGTATTTATTTTTTCTAATTTGATATTTCCTTGATCTTCAAGTCAACATTTTTTATAATATATTTTTATTAACTAAACAGGAAAATGTTAAAGAGTTTATACTAGTCATTTGGATAGTTGACCCAAGCTCAATTATTGTTAGTAGACTCTACACTCCGCCCAAATTAAAAATTCTAATATTTTCAATGATTAACTAATTTCAGTCTTCCTTTTCAATTTTTTTTGGTTTTTATTTTAAATTTATTGAAAAATTTTCAACTTATGAGTAGTTAGTTGTTGAGAATTTGGAAAAGGTTAATCAAATGAATATAATAATTCATTAATAAAGTAATTTTAGTCCACTTAATTTATGTATTCAGTGAAACATATGTGTCTAAGTCAATGCCAAAACTCTTACACCTTTCTTTCCACTACCATAATTGGCATTGACCATTGAAATTAGAACATACAGACCATTGACTTTAGACTTCTGTCCACATGGGTTGGTTTGACTTTTCAGGAAAAGTCTGATTCTTTGCTCTTCTGGGTCTAGTTCACATCGAATGTGAAAACCTTTCGTAAATGTTCATGAGAAGTTTAATATATCCAATTGCAGGCTACAATGCCTTCAAGTGAGAAGCATCCATCTCGAATACCAATGTGGCAAGGTGTGAAGTTTGCTTACCTTAGCATTGCAATGTGCATCTTCCCTCTAGCCATCGGAGGTTATTGGGCATACGGTCAAATGGTACGAACTAAAAATACTCTGTGTTAAATCTGTTTTCATATCTTCAAAATACTATTTCACCAAAAGAAGTAACCTGCAGATACCACAAAGTGGAATGCTTACAGCTCTATACTCATTTCACGGAAGAGACACCTCACGGTTCCTCCTAGGAACTACTAGTTTGTTTGTAATAATAAACGCCGTGAGCTCCTTCCAAATCTACGGGATGCCAACTTTCGACGATATGGAGTCCATGTTCACAAAGAGGTTGAAGAAGCCATGTCCATGGTGGCTTCGGGCACTGATCAGGGTGGTGGTCGGATTTGGGTGCTTCTTCGTGGCGGTGGCGGTCCCATTCTTGTCAAGCTTGGCAGGTCTGATCGGAGGTCTAGCATTGCCAGTGACGTTGGTGTTCCCGTGTTTCATGTGGATCAAGATTAAGAAACCAAAGGTTTATAGTCCAATGTGGTTCCTGAACTGGGGACTAGGTTTACTTGGTGTGCTTCTAACAGCTGCTCTTATATCAGCTGGTATATATGTTATGATTGACAATGGTATCAAGTTTAGCTTCTTCAAGCCTCAGTAGGTTGGGGAGTGATGCCATGAACAAAAAGAATAAAGAAAAAAGAGAGTAAGGTAGTCTGGTAACTTAGGTAGTTATATATATATATGTTTGTGTGTGTCTAATGTATGTAACTTTTCACATTCAATTTAATGATACTTAAAAAATAGAGATAGCAAAAAAGTTTGAGTGATCTGATTTCATATCAACAATTCAAGTTTAATTAATAACAAAGGAATTTGGGTATTCAAATTTGTTCGAATTTGAATTTAAAAAATTTCTTTTGGACCCAACTAGTCAAATTGGGGCTAACTAATTTATGACACCGAATTAACCTGACCTAAAATAAACAGTCTAAATTTTTTGTTTCGATAAAATGAATGTCTTTCATAAGAAATTAATCGAGATTGAGCTCAAGTATGTGGGATCAATCGAACTCAAGTAGGAATGACAAATCAACTAGGTTTAGTCTGACCCAGGTAAACAAGTAAAAGCTTGAGTTGATCGTACTTCAAATTGTGCTTGAGGTTAGGAGGATCAGTCCAACCAGGATAGACCATGGTCTGGTCAAATGCCAAAATCAAACATCATACCACTTTGTCCTTGAGCTTCAATCAACCTAAATGTCCATGTCAGAATTAAGGCAAATTGCTCAAACTCAATTAAGTTGATAAAAGGATCGAATTGGACTCAAACTCGACTTAACTCATTATCATCCTTAAACTCAAGTTCAAAATCGAACCAAAATTTCTTTTTGAAACAAGACTTGAGCTGAACCCGAGGCCCAGTTTGTTGGCACCTTTCTTAAAGGAGCCTCACATTACTCAAATAATCTAACCAAGTTTTCAAATTATTATGATATATCATAATTTAGGGTTTTAAGTTGTTATATATTGAACCATTTAATGGGTAATATATTTACAAAGAATACAACACAAATCAAGAAACTAATCCCACTAAACTAGGATACTAACTTTATCAGAAAATCTCTTAAATTTTGGAATCCTAACAATACATATCTTATACCTAATAGTTACCTAAAACAGACTTACGAATTCTTACACTCCCCCTCAAGCTGGTGAATAGGAATTTTCCATTCCCAGCTTGGATATAATACCCTCAAACATTGAGCTACTCAATCCTTTAGTGAGGACATCAGTAAGTTGCCCCTATGTTGACATATACGGAGTGCATATCAAGCCACTGTCTAACTTCTCCTTGATGAAACGTCTATCCACCTCAATATGCTTTGTCCTATCACATTGAACTGGGTTGTGGGCTATGCTTATTGTTGATTTATTATCACAGTAAAGTCTTATAGGACCATCCCACTTAATCTTTAAGTCTTCTAGAATAATTTTCAACCATAGCAATTCTCATATACCTTGTGTCATAGCACGAAATTCTACCTCAGCACTAGATCGTGCTACTACCTCTTGCTTATTACTTCTCCATGTCACAAGATTCCCTCCAAAAAAGGTACAGTACCCTGATATAAATCTCCTATCAACTATCGCTCCTGCATAGTCAACGTCAGTGTATGCTTCAAGTGACGTACCTCCATTTCTTTTAAACAAAATCCCTCTTCCTGGTGTTCCCTTAAGATGTTGCAAAATTCTATGCGTTGCTTGCAAGTGGACTTCTCTAGGACTATGCATAAATTGACTTACCATGCTTACGGCATAAGCTATATCAGGTCTGGTATGTGCCAAATAGATGAGTCGTCTTATAAGGCATTGATACATTGCCCTATTGACTAGAACATCTTCATCTGCTTTTCCTAGCTTAAGGTTCGGCTTCATGGGTGTACTTATGGGCAACTTTACCTATCTCCTTGAGTGAATCAGTAACATACTTCTGTTGGGATATAAAAATTCCTTTTCTGGAGTGTGCTAGTGCTACCTCAATTCCCATAAAATACTTTAACCTTCCTAAAGTCTTAATCTCAAACTCCTTGGTTAACAATTACTCAAGATTCGTTGCTCTATCTCATAATCTCCTATTAATATGATGTCATCCATATAAACTAGTAATAATGTCACTCTCCTTGTGACTAAATGCTTAATGAGCAATGTCTGATCCCCTTGACTTTGCTTATATCCCATAGATAACATGACCCTTGCAAATCTGCCAAACCAGGCCCGAGGAGATTGTTTCAATCCATACAAGGCTTTATTCAACTTACATGCAGTATTGGTGGTCTCCTTTGTTTCGTAGCCTGGTGGGACTTCTATGTAAATCTCCTCTGTAAGATCCTCATGCAGAAATGCATTCTTTACATTAAATTGTTGTAGTTCCCAACCATGGTTTGCGGCTAGAGATAAAATTATTACAACTGTATTCATCTTAGCCATAACATCAAAATTCTCTAGATAGTCAATCCATAAGTATCCTTTGGCTACCAATATTGCCTTGTACCTTTCAATCGACCCATTAACCCTATATTTCAATGTATACATCCATTTGCAACCCTCCGGCCTTTTTCCAGCTGGCAATTCCACCAAACTCCAAGTTTTATTCTTTCTTAATTCCTCAATCTCCACATCCATGGCTTGTTTCCATTTTTTATTAGACAATGCCTCAGATAAGGTCATAGGAGTGGTTGTGGTATTGAGGTTTATAAGAAAGGCTTTGAATGTTGGTAAGAAGTTTTGAACGGACATGTAGTGTGAGAGTGGGTATAACAGCCTTTTGGTGCATGTTCTGATTCCTTTCCTAATCACAATTGGTTAGTCCTGATCTTCCTCACTAATTTGTACCTCAGTTTCAGTTTGCAAAGTCGGAAAATCAGAAATTGTTACCTCATTTGAGGAATCTGGATCAGATTCGTGTACATGCACAGATTCTGAATTGACCTCTTTCTGCCTTGAGTACAACAAATTTTTGCTAAATCGCACATCTCTAGAAGCAGATTTATGTTTAAGAATGGGTTCAGATTCAGGAGATTTTGGTTTGGACATATGGCATTTAATCCAAATGAAAAAGAACACATACCTGAATGCAGCAAAGTACACGTACTTGCAGGTTTCTCTATGTTTCTAACGAATGCTCTCACCCTTTCCACTTCATCTTGATTTAGGCCTTTTGAGTCCAGCTTGTCTTCTTGTTAGGATGTACTTGTAACAACCTGCGCTTGTCCATTACCCCGCAGTTGATATCCTTTTTGTCCCCACTCACAGCTTGGAGGCTTTCTATGTAACTACCAACACCACTCCTTTGTATGATGCTGCTTTTTGCAGTCCACAAATCATCACGAATTTGAAGCTTGGATTGAACCCCCTTTCCAATCTCTGCATTAGATCTTTTTCCGGCCTGCTTTTCACTCCTAGATACCATAGCTGAACCATCAGCAAGTTGAGAATTAAACATTAAAGTTGTCCTACTTTCTTCACTCCGAATAATAGCCACTTCCTCATTAAAGCATGGAACCTTTTGCTTTTCGAGTATTTGGATCCTTATTTGATCACACTCGGAATTCAATCCCACAAGAAAGTCATAGACGCTATCCTGTTCAATGAACTCTTTTAGTATAGCATCATCATCAGGACATTTAGTCTGAATTTGTCGATAATGATCAAGTTCTTGCCATAACGACTTCAACTGGTTGGCATATTTAGTCACATATTTGTTTTCTTGCTTGGAAACAATGGTCTTGACTTTTACTTCATACACTTGGGCCACATCCCTAGCTTTTGAGTTCGTCTGCTGGATTGCATCCCAAATGTCTTTGGTTGTAGCCATGAACATTACCGTATCACTTATTTCAGGCATCATTGAATTCCAAAGCCACGCCATGATCAATGAGTTGTCCTCATCCTATGCCTCAAAACTTAGGTCTTCTT
Source organism: Erythroxylum baracoense (assembly GCA_025629805.1). NCBI lineage: Eukaryota > Viridiplantae > Streptophyta > Magnoliopsida > Malpighiales > Erythroxylaceae > Erythroxylum > Erythroxylum baracoense. The sequence continues at coordinate 40,966,450 of JAOTAY010000190.1, read as the reverse complement.
ACCTTGGTCCATTTTCTAACAAATTACTAATCTTTCCCTTACCTTTCAAGATAATTCGAGCAAGTTATGACCATTTGAAATAATTTTTTCTATCCAATTTGTAGGCAGTTTGAATGATCTACAAATCCACAAAATTTGAGTCTTGGTTACTTCATCCGATGAAGCCACAATTCATCACAATGATTGATCCACTCTCCTTGTTTTCTATCATCCTCCTTCACTTCTATGTGCAGCCAACTACTTAACGAAACCAATCAGCAATGAAGAATTCGAGCCTAAAGTTCTGATACCATATCAAAATTTAGGGTTTTAAGTTGTTATAAATTGAACCACTTAATGGTAATATATATACAAAGAGTACAACACAAATCAGGAAACTAATCCCACCAAGATAAGGAACTGACTCTATTAGAAAATCCCTATCTTATACCTAGTATGTACCTAATACAGACTTACGAATTCTCACATGATCATAAATGACTTTAACAATAATCACGAATCATTAGATCAAAATTATAAGTAATTTGAGCAATTGTGATAATACGGTAAATTTTGGGCAATTGTGATAATACGGTAAAATTTGGGGAAAAATGGATAACTTATAGATGGAAAGAGCAAACATGCAATGATTACGCACTTACACTCACAATTTCCTAATTAAGAAAACAAAAAAGATCTTCAAAGATCATCATCTTGCCTTAATCCAGCTTCGATGGTCGTACCACCAACATCCTGATTGTTACTTAATCCACCCTCCACATGTCCTACGCCGTTGATCTGGCTCGCTACCTCAAACTCCTTGATCAAATCAGGATCAACATTCTCCTCTGGCTCCCACGTAGCTTCATCAATATCCGTCCACTTCACTAGATACTCATTTTTACCATCATCACCAACTCTCTTTCCTATCACACCCTCTGCCACACCATACTCTAACCC
>JAOTAY010000190.1:40946151-40956178 GCA_025629805.1 Erythroxylum baracoense | reverse complement strand
CTTTTTACGTTTTTAATCTTTTAACCCTATTTATTTATGTATTTATTGAAATTTTAGTTACATAGATTTTTTCCGTGTTACTTTTACCTTTTCTCTGTAACCTATATCATTCATATATTGTCTCATTTGCATGTGGGTCCACCGAAAGTAGCCTCTCTACTGTGTAGGGGTAAGGCTGCGTACAATCGGACCTCCCCAGACTCCGCTTCATTGCGAGATTTCAGACTGGGTGATGATGATGATGATGGATAAATCTCACTTGGAGATGGAAAAGTTTGATAGCAGGAAGATTTCGAGTTATAGAAAATCAAGATTTTTGACGTCCTTATTCAGCAGGGACAACATAAGGCGTTACTTGGCAAGGAAAAGAAGTCGGAGATCATGACAGATGAGGAATGGGACGAGGTATATGAGAAAGCGGTGTCAACGATTTGTTTATGCCTAGCAGATGAAGTTATCTTCAACTTGAAGGAAGAAAATACCGCTGCCGGTTTATGGAAGAAGCTGGAAAGCTTGTACCAGACAAAGTCACTCCTGAACCATATCTTGTTGAAGCGGCGATTATACTCTTTAAAGATGAAGGCACTAAGGTGTCAGAGCACCTTAATATATTTAACAACATCATAAGTCAACTCGAAAGTGTTGGTGAGAAGATGGGGGACGAACACAAAGCGGTAACATTATTATGTACCTTACCTTATAGTTATGATACTTTGGTAACAAGTCTGAGTTGCAGTAAAGCCGAGAGACTTCAAATTGATGAATTTGCGAATGCATTATTCTCAAAAGAGTTGCGAAGAAAAGCTTCTTTAGAGAACTCAGAGAGTGCCCTCGTCACAAAAAACAGGGGCAGAAGTCATAACAAAGGATGGAGGAGATGAGACAAATAAAAAAGGAGATCAATTTTTGCACATTGAAATGATTATACATGCATTTATTGACATTTCTGGGTATAATTGATTTATAAATGTGATTTTTGATATGAATTGGGGGTTTATATGTATTGAAAATTGTTATGGAGTGTATAAATGTTGATTCAGGAAATTTAGTGAAATTTAGGAAATTTTTGAAACTTTGGGTATTTTTGGACTAGGAAAAATGCCAAGTGACAATACAATTAATTTATGGTAGTAAAAATAAGAGTCAAATGACAGTGTAAATTTTGATCAATGACTTTAAGATTTAATGACATATGTCATTGAAATTTGGAGACTATTGGGGTAGAAATTAAAGTTGATTGGACTAGTTAATGAAAGAACATAATTCAAATCAATGGAAATTGGACATGTGACAAGTGACATGTGTCACTTGATATACCATGTCTTTAACTCACGATTCTTTTTAACTTTGAAAGACCATTAAATAGTTTTGCATCTTGCTTTTCTCTCTCTCTCTTTGTAAGCTTCATCGCCTTCTTCTTTCTTCTTCTTTTTTTCACGATTTTGCTTCACCCACCATCATCAACGTTGAAGCTCACTTTCACCTTTCATTTGACAACATCAACATCATCTTGCTCTCTCCTTCATTTCTCACTAAAGACCCAACCCTACCACCCTTGAATGTTGATGTTCGTGTGATGGATGGAAAGTTAGGGTTTATGTGATTTTGAAGGATTTGGAGCTAAATCAAGTAAGTTGCATGTTGATCTTTATGGATTAGTGTAAATGGGACATTTATGATAATAGATAGAGATTGATTGAAAATATAAATGGTGTTAAATGTATGTGTATCGTGAATGAATAAATTAACATAATCATATCTTGTTTTTTTTGTATATTTGATGAGTGATAAATTATGAGTTATGTTAAATGAGGTTTTGATAAGAGTGGATAGTTGATAAATGAAAAGATGTTTATGTCGTCTTATTGTGTTAATGATGAGTGCAGTAAATTAAGAGATGAGTTCATGCGTATGTGTTCTTAATTTGAGGTTATGAAAGCTATGAATTATAGTTTATTTGTAAGGAATAAATAGAGAATTTGAAGATCTTGAAGTAAACAAGTAAGTACAAAGCATTACTCTTTTTTTTTGTTGAATGAAACATGTTTTGGTGATAGTTAAGAGTTAAATGATCATAAAATGAGGATGTGTACATGCTGAAACATGGTTGAGAAAAATGGATGTATAAATGTCTTGTTTTTGGGTATATTGTGATGTGTTGAAATGAGGGGAATTTAAAGGACAAATTAGAAGAGAAATGAAATGAAGTTGAATATGCATCTATATTTTGGCAATATATTGATCTGTAGATATCCAAATCAGATGGATTTTGATTTAGAGTAAACTAAAGACATATGGCTGCAATTTTCATGAAAGAATTGAATTTGAATTCTGTGCTTAAGAGTCTTGAAATTTAGCTTGAATTTGAGTTCTGGCATAGGCTGTAGCACTACCCTTGACAAAAATCATGTCCTATTTTTATCGAATAAATTGTATTGATTTAGGCCGAATCAGACAAAGTTGTCTTCATAAAAGTTGTAGCTTATTCTCTTAACTTTCTATTAATATAAATTTTGTAATTTTTGGATATCAGAATTGAGAAATATGAGTTTTAAAAGTTGGAGTGTACTAATACTTCAATCATGGGAGTGCACCAAAAATTTGAACGTGCACAGTCTATGGTACTTCGAGCATAACTCATGAAATAATGAACCAAATTGAATGATTTTTGTTTTTTTGAAACTTAAGACATAGAGTAACATTTGATTAGAAGAAATTATTGTCTCAAAACATCAGTTTCTAGGTCAAAATAGCCATACAAATATGACCTAAAATCTACCTGAGAAAATCTGGGAAAAGTTGGTTAAATGTGTGATAAGATTGTTTGATACATTATGAATAAGGAGAAATTATGGAAAAAGAATAGGATTTCATAAATGAAGAGATTAGGTAGGAAATGTTGAATTAAATGAATAGAGATTTAAGAGTTTAATGCAATCAATTTGGTCATTGAATTTAGTTGATGTTAATAAAAGGGTTAAAGTGAGTAAAGTGTATTTTGGAGTAAAGAATGCTTAGAAGGTGTTGTAAATTGTTTCTAAAGTGTATCAAAGAAACATACCCCGAGAATTTGTCATTGAACATGCATAATACATGATACATATAAATGTTCTTATTCATCTGAATGTGCAATATAGTAATGTGAAAATGTATGTGATTGCATATAGAAGAGCACGTTGAGCGACCGCTACCAAACATTGCCGGGACTTTAAGGCAATAAGCTAAAGGGAGCAATTATGAGTAACCTAAGGTTGTCTCACCCTAATTATTTATTTGATTCTGAATTGAATTGATATGTGATGTATGTGTACTAATTTTTGGACATGAGATGTCCGAGGCGTTTGATGAATGAATAACACATTGAAAGTGTTCCTTGAATGTGAATGTGATTGAGTAAATATGTTCTCAACTTAAATGTTGAATGCCGGACTAAGTTCAATGAGATGTGTTGTTTTATGGAAGTAGAAACCCTGCAGAAGCCGAGGGATGGCTATAGAGGACAGAGATAGTCTTCGACCAGATGGATTGTAAGTCGAACGAGAGATTCGATTATGTTGTTTCTTTACTATAAGGCCCAGCTTACCAGTGGTGGAAAACTGTTCCAGGTAATACTATCAGGCCTTGTAGTTTGAGATGGGAAGACTTTTTGAGAGTCTTCAAGAAAAATTACGTGCCCAAGATCTACATGGACAGAAAGAAGAAGGAATTGCTGGATCTGAAGCAGGGCAGTTTGTCTATGGCAGAGTATGAGATTAAGTTCAACGAGCTGATGGAATATGTTACTGCCTTGATTCCCACTGAGGAAGACAAGTGTAGGAGATTCGAAGACGGGTTGAACATGGAGATTCGAACGAGGTTAACCATTTTTAATCTGGGTAGTTTTTCGGAACTACGGACTGCCTTGATCCTAATTGAACAATTGTTGAATGACAGTCAGTCTGAGTATAAATCAGAGTCCAAACTAAAGAGGGCCAATGCTTCCTTCACATCTGATCTGTAACTGTACTCAGACTGACTGTCATTCAACAATTGTTTGATTCAGATCGAAGCAACCAGTAGTGACCAAGAAATTTTGGTGCACTCCCATAATTGAAGGATTAGTACACTCCAACTTGTAAAATTAAGTGAGAATTTGAAGATCTTGAAATAAACAAGTGAGTATAAAGTATTTTTCTTCTTTATTTGTTGAATGGAAAATGTTTTGATGATAATTAAGAGTTAAATGATCATAAAATGAGGATGTCTGCATGCTGAAACGTGGATAAGAAAAATGGATGTATAAATGTCTTGTTTTTGGGTATATTGTGATGTGTTGAAATGAGGAGAATTTAAAGGACAAATTAGAAGAGAAATGAAATGAAGTTGAACATGCATCTGTACTTTGGCAATATATTGATCTGTAGATATCCAAATCGAATAGATTTTGATTTAGAGTAAACTAGAAATATATGGCTACAATTTTCACAAAGGAATTGAATTTGAATTCTGTCCTTAAGAGTCTTGAAATTTAGCTCGATTGAGTCTATCATATAGGACTTACCTTGTGCATAAGTAGGGAAATTCGAACACAAGATCTTTTAGCCTCATGCCCCCCACTCCACTAACTCGACCATTCCCTAAAAAACAATGATTATCAAACTCTTCTTAATATATATACACAGATGGTCTTCCATACATATATATATTTATATATATGCACACGTAGAAATCAAACAATTTCCAATATATATACAAGTTTTGCAAACATTTTCTTATATATATATATATATATATATATATATATACTAATTATAAAAAAACTCAAACTTTTGTCAGAATTTTAATTATAGCTCAAACTTTAAAAATTAGCAATAAAATGCCTAAATTTTTAATTTTTCTTAATTTTAGCCTAAATTTTAAAAAGTGACAATAAAATACTCAAACTTTCAATTTTTTTCAATTCTAACCCGACGTTATCTGTTGTTCTCTCAATGTCCTCAACTATTTGTTTCTGTTTGTTCTTCTGACACCTCAAACTACTCTCGCATTACAGCGTACTGCACCAGTAAATTTTTCATTTTTAGTTCGTACTCTCGATGCCTTTAGTGTAAGCGCGTCGGGGCTACGTAATCTAAAAATCGAAGGGTAAGGGTAAGGGTGTGGAGAGAACAAACTAAAAACGAAAGGAAAAACTTAAATCAAGTCATTAGGGTTGTGTAATTTGATTTAGGTCATTTTTAAGAAACGGCCTCGTTTTAGTTACATGATTAAACAACGTTGTTTCACTAATCTTCATTTGTTGTGTTAATTTTAGCTGCGGTGTATTAATAGTTAAGGATTCTGAAACACATAACAAGTCACGGTAGCAAACTTAATGAAAACACTAACGTCGAGTTAAAATTAAAAAAATTTGAAAGTTTGAAATTTAAGATAGAATTGAAAAAGATTAAAATTTTAAATATTTTATTACTATTTTTTAAACTTCAATTTATAATTGAAAAAATAACGAAAATTTGAGCTTCTTTTTAATCACACATGGCCATTAAGAATTTTTCGTATACGTACACACACACACACGCGGCTGGAGAAAATTTAAGCAGTTTGGTCCCCTTAAGGAGCTCACGTCGACGGGTTTGGCACCTCTTTGTCGTCTCTTAGCCACCTGAGGCTGTAATATGTTCCAAAGGGCTGGGCTGTTAACTTGTTTCCGACTCCATTTTCAACCACATAACTCGTATTTCTTCGTGGTTGTCTCATTCCAAAAAGAGAATTCCATTTTGGAAATAGTCGATGATAACAAAAACTGAACAGGCCTCCTTGTGATGATCATGACTATTAAGAATCAAGAAGTTGAAAAACTTAGAACTTCTCTGGTGAAATCTTAACTCCAACAATTTGTGTTGAAACAGGAAAGTTAATTTGTCGTTGAGCAATGACGAAATGCCTTTATTTGTCAGGAATCATGAATTTTGTGATAATGAAATAAAAGCATGTCCTTTTTTGTTTGGTATCTTTTTCCAACCTTTAAATTTCTCAATTTAATATCCAATTAAGGATAATAATAAGCCGACCCATGCTAATTTTTTAAATAATTAAAGTATAAAATAACGTTTTTTAATTAAGTTTAGGTTTAGGTTATCTAAACTCAGGCCTACCCGAAATCCAACTCTTTCAAGCAAAAGAATGGCGTTTTGCTCTCGAGCTGACCTGAGCCTGACCTATTAGTCAACCTATTGAAAATACTTAAATTTAAACCCTGCTCATTATTATCCCTAAACATAATGATTGATATTTAAAATAATCATTTAATTGAATTATCCGATTTTTAATACTTAATTGAAAACTTAAAAACATGAAATGAAAATGGAATCTAAAAGATTTAGAAATTTGTTGTAATTGCTGTGACAAAAGGCCTGCCAACTTAGTACCAGATTGAAAATCAGGACAAAACTTCGACCAAGTCGGTTGTTAACAGAACTAAACTAGTTATCATGGAACAATACGCCAACAGTTCAGGCCCTGAAAAGCTAAATTGCTTATAAATTGCTTGGTAAGTTTAAAGATTGGATCAAGCTTCAAGGCATAGGCTTCACTTTAACAGGATAGATACTGCAAAGAACAAGAACAGTTTCTGTCCAGACTTTGCCATGGGAAGCCAAATCTTTCTTACCGTTCTATGCTTAGCCATGGTTGTGTTTCACACAGCCTATGCAGAAACACCAGCTATATTCATATTAGGGGATTCAACAGCTGATGCAGGCACCAACAGTTTGATTCCGACAAGCATAATCAGGGCAGATTTTCCTCCAAACGGCATTGATTTCCCAAAGTCTAGACCAACTGGAAGGTTCAGCAATGGTTTTAACGGTGCTGATTTTATTGGTTAGTGTAGCTTGCTCAAACTGCAATTATATTAAACCATTTCTGTCAGTAACTTTGCTTGTTTCCTAACAGCTAAGCTAATGGGGCATAGAAGAAGTCCACCACCATTTTTGGCTATTGCAAACAGAACAGATATCCTCAAGCATAAGAGCTTCAGAGGCATAAATTTTGCCTCTGGAGGTTCTGGCATTCTGCAGACAACTGGACAAAAAAATGTAAGAACTTTGTAACTTCGCACTGCCTGCAAACTATAACTTTAGATCTTGCATTCCGAGTTAGAAAACAATACGAGCATTGTACCTATTGCAGGCCTCTTCAAGGAACGGTGAGACTAACGTCATCTCATTGGGAGATCAGATAAAGCAATTGGCTACAATCAAGAGAAATATGATGTCCTGTATAGGCGCGGCCAACACAAAAGCTTTTCTGTCAAAGAGTCTATTCTTCATCAGCACTGGGAGCAATGATGTTTTTAGGTATAAGCTGTCAGGAAGTACCATTCCCAGGAGAGAGTTCATATCTGGTTTAGGACGCATTTATGAGCAGCACCTAAGGGTAGGATTTTCCTTTACCTTTGTTATTATGTGACGATTAACAAATGACGATACCATTACTCGTAGCTTCATTCGGTTCAGCATCATTTGAAGCACCATATTAGACTTCATGATTTTTTTTATATGCAGAATCTTTATAGACTTGGAGCAAGGAAGTTCGGCATAATTAGTATCCCACCAATTGGATGCTGTCCATCTCAAAGAATTCATACTGCAGGTGGGAGCTGTTCAGAGGATCTGAATCAACTTGCTAAGGCTTTCCATTTGAGGATCCATGCCATATTGACCAAGTTCAGCTCACAGTATCCCGACATGAAATTTTCACTCGGGAATGCGTTCAAGATGACTGCAAACATCATCGAGAACCCTCGACCTTTTGGTAATTGACTGTTTAAAGGAGTTTCAATTTATCTGAACAAGTCAACCAGAAGTGTTCAACTAGAATGATATAAGCTAACAAACTTTGTTGACAATATTCTCAGGATTCAAGGATGTGAAAACTGCTTGCTGTGGCAAAGGGAAGTTAAATGCAGAATCCTTCTGTATTCAAGGCGCATCTGTTTGTCATAATCGTCATGATCACCTGTTCTGGGACTTATTCCATCCCACAGAGGCTGCCTCAAAATTGGCTGCTTTCACTCTCTTCAATGGAGGACCAGAGTTCATGACACCACTCAACTTCAAACAGTTGGCCCAGGCTTAGTTACGTGATAACATTTCTTACTGCATCTGCTTTGATTTGTTCCTCTGAATACTAATAAGAGAACCTTCATCTTTTTCATATGTTTGAGATTGTATCAGGCAAAGCCGTGAAGACTATGGTGTCCATGACACTACGAGATCTGTTTTTGTAGTTCAAAAATTAATAAAGTTGCTTGTAAGATTTCTGTCACAGAATTTAGGTATACTCCCGTAATCTTTGTCCAGATTAGGATCAATGAGGCGGTCACATAAATCGGAGTAGAGTAAAGATCTTGCCTGCATGTCAAGGAATCAAAAGTGTTTAGGAATGTTGGTGATTAAAAAGTTTGTTCTTCTTGGATTTATTCTACCCAATCATCACTTGCTTACCCCCAGGACTAAGCTTTCATGAGTTGCCTGGTTTACTCGATTTCCTCTCCCCCAGTTATAAGCTCCAGAAGCGCAACTCCATAGGAGTAAATGTCCACCTTCTCATCAACCTTTCCGTATATCACATACTCTGGGGCCAAGTAATCAAAGGTACCAACAATATTGAAGGGCTTTATATTGCCAACATTTGCTGTGATTGATCGTGTACTATTGCTGCTCCAAAATCTGAGAGCTAACAATCAGAAACCAGAAAATTTGTGGGTGTAGATTAAAAGAGGCGAAGTTTTTAATCAAGTGCAGATTTAGTGTGGTAATGATCAACAGAGGTGAGAGCTTGAAAGCTTAGATTGTAATTTTAACAACCGGTGGTTTGAATTTCTTTTTCTGGAAGTAGAAACATCTATATGCAATTTCTGTAGATATCCAACTCAGATGTAAAAATAGATAATTTATATAGTCAAGTATGAGTTTTCTTCACGTAAAACTTACTTGAGGTTGGTAATCATCAGAAAGGAGAATGTTTGATGATTTGACATCTCTGTGAATTACTGGAGGTTCCAAAGAATGAAGGTAATCCAGAGCTTTTGCCACACCAATGGGAATTCCCATTCTTTCCCTCCATTTGAATCCTGTCAGGTTTTTCTGCAAGCTTCCTTGCAGAAGATTATAAGCAATTGCATGAATGTCCTTGCTTTTTGCGTACCCAGTGAGTTGGACTATGTTCTCATGTCGTAAGCGGGACAAGATTTTCACTTCAATCAGAAGATCCTCTTCCGCAGAACCTGAGTTTTTCATGACTTTAACAGTTGCAGCTATACCATCTTGAAGTATAGCTGCATATACCTCGCTGTTTCCACGTTCTCCTATGACCATTTCAGAGCTAAAATCGTCGTTGGCTGATTTCAACTGTTGGAACGTAAACAGCTTCCATGATTTCTTCCCCCCTGTGGGCAATGACTGCTGAAACATCATCTTTTGCAAGCAATCTGGTACTTGGACAGTGTTATTGATAGGATACATCCTAGTACCAGCCATTTGTTCCACCAATGATGATGCTGTAGTAGATGGTCCTGTAAATGAATTTTGCAGATTGTGGGTTTTAGTCTGTCCTTGATGGAAGTATCTCTTTTCCATGAAATGCAATGAGGATCCTAGTAAAACCCGATAACTAGAGGCTTGCTGAGAGGTTCATTGCTTCTGGAGTATGGTTCTTCCTCCCTTATCCACTACCAGAAGGGTGCAAGTTGGCAGCAACAGTTTTAGACATGCCTGGATTAATGATTCCTTAAGGACTGCATCCGAGTGCAAGGATTCTTGCACAGTTGAGACACACTTGACGGCTTAATTCATGAATATAAGAACTCCCGATACAGACATTAACTGATAAAAGTAAGAATGACGATTAACTAGAATAAGGAGATATGGAAAATTTCTGTATGGAACACGTTTATTTCTCACTTGCATCACCTTTCTTACAACAGCATACATCTCTATTTATAGTCTTAAACATCAAGCTAGACTCCTAGAAATTCGTACAAGAA
>JAOTAY010000190.1:40901854-40946051 GCA_025629805.1 Erythroxylum baracoense | reverse complement strand
TCATTGAACATGCATGATACATGATACATTCATAAATGTATTTATGACTGATTATTCTTATGAAAATGCACATGAGTGATATATAAAAGTATATCATTGCATATAAGGGAGCACGTAAAGCGACCGCTTCCAGACATTGTTGGGACTTCAAGGCAATAAGCTAAAGGGAGCATTTGTGAGTCAACCTAGATGATCTTCCTAGGACTAATTGGTTAATTATGTTCAACTTCCAATTATTGAACTATTTCTGATCTGTATATGAATTCTATACTTTAAAGGTCCAAGGAGTTTGACATTCGGGAATGTATTGGAAGTGTTCTAATTGCATCTAAAATTTTAATGATATATGTTTGCTACTGAACTCTAATTGATTTCTGAATACTCAACGAAAGTTGAATGCCGGGCTAAGGTCCAATGAATATAAGATTCTGTCTATGCATCATATGTGAGTGCTATTCATGACATATTCTGTTATTTGATGCATTTCATTAAATGCATGATCAGTTAAAGGTGTTATGATCAGAGCAGCCAGTCTGAAAGAGCTTTAAGCTCAAAATTTTGCACGTAGAACTTTGCTCCGTGATTTCTGTATCTGACTGAGCCCAATAGGCCAGTATATGTATCTATATGGAAGGCACTCAGTTACAACAAATAATAACAAATCTGGAGTTTCATATGCATCTGCATCTGCATCTGCATCTGCATCTGCATCTGCATCTGCATCTGCATTTGTATATTTATGATTATGAATTATATGCTTGTGAAATATTTTTTGAAGTTGTGATGTTAAAATGATATGCCATGATAATGTGATTGATTTGGTTGTTCAAATTCTGAAAGAATGTATGTGATGTGTATGACATTCATTATGTCTTATTGTGATGGAAAATGTTGTGAATTTAGTTGGTTGTATATTATTTATGTGTTTGCTTGGAGTGAGATCATTAATGATGGTTTGCTCATTAAGTTCGCAAAACTAAACCAAATTACAACGTTGATATTTTCAAGTCGAAGACAGGAGACCTAGATTTCTAAGATTTTCTAGAAGAACATTTTAGATAAAGATATGGCTCAAAGGTCTGTCAGCTGGTATTTGAGGAGTTGTAGTTGCTTTTAAGTAGTTTACATATGTCATGTAGAACTTGTGTATAAAGGTTGTAAATATTGGTTTTAATGTCTTGTTTGTAAACCTTTATGAATGAAACGAAGAGATGAGGTTTTTAAGTATTATATACTCTTTATGATTCCATTTAAGAGATTAGGTTTGATCCAGCATACTGTTGTCATAAGATATGTACTTGAATATCCTCTGGATGTTCGGGTATGTACTCTATAGTAGTGGGATGCGACACAAAATAATAAAAGAATAAGTCATAAGCATTCATTCTGGATCAAACTCCAATATTAATTTAGTAGCCCACTTCTTAGTTGATTTAATTGGTTTGTTTTATTATTTTATTTCAATTTCTGTTATTTATTTCAATTAAAATCAATTTCTTTTGACCTTAGACAAAGATAGGTTCAAATTGGTTCTTGCATAATCCTTGTGGGAGTGATACCTTTTGATACTACAATATACGATTCGTATGCTTACCTGTATTGAGAGTTTTATTAGATATCAAACTTACCCAACAACTAAAGGTTGTAGATAAAAGAAATATATTCAATTTTGATGAAAACCTTTGGCCAATAGCAATGCTTAAATCTATAAGGATTTTATTGAAAATGATATACCGATACTTTAAGCTATAAAATTTTGATTGTTTAAGAACTTCAAGAATATGGGAGAAGCATCCTATATTCTAGAAATAAAGATATATGAAGAGAGCTTAAAGAAGTTGCTTGGTTTATCTTAATTCACATATATAGATTAAGTGATAAAAAGGATTAGCATAAAAACTTCTAAGAGAGGATTTTTGTCTATGTCTCAAGACTGAGATTTCTCTCTTGAAGAATAAGTGTCCAAAAACTTATAGCGAGAGAGATAAAAATAGATTTTGGTCCATATACTTTAACTATTATATCAACCATGAATGTGATAATACGTATAAGATTAGATATTTCTCATACCTTAAGCATAATAAGCAAATATCAAGTCAATATTAATGATAATTAATTGCCAATTATGAATTTTTTAAAAAAGTATTTGAGAAAAGTTAAAGCTTTTGTTAATTTATGAAAGAGTTAAACTAAAAGTTGAAGATTATTCAATGTTAGTGATATAAACCATATTCAGCTTGATTAGGATGACATCTATTATCAATTAAGATGCATCTTTACTCTAAATGGAAATGTACAAAGATAGAACAATTCAAATCAATTAATTGTTGCTATTTCTACGGTCGATGCCAAATATATTTCAATTTCGACATTTGAGTCACCTATAAATTATTTGGATAAAGAAATTTATCGTTAAATTGAAAATAGTACTTAATATTAATGAGCTAATAATAATATTTGTAACAATAATAAAGTCATTAAACTAAGGTCTCATTAATTGATAGTGTCAAAACCTATGGTTAAAGAATCTCTAATCATTTGAATACTACTCTCTAAAACCTCTTTGAAAAATTTAGAAATTAGTATGAAAAATTTGTTGTTCTTCTTGGTCCAATTGTGATAAATGAAAAAAATTTTAAAATTAGTTTTCCAAAAAGTATCAACAACTTTGCATTTGGGTGTAAGTAACTCATCCAATAGAAGAAGCTCTAGACAAGTAAAAGGAATTAAAAAATTAGTCTCCCGGTAAAAAATGTAGAAAAAAAAGGATGTGGAGGATGGTTTTGGATCTTTGTAACTACAAAGATTGGGACCCAAATAAAACCAAGAAGTACCTAATAGAAAAATGTGATAAAAGGAGGGCAATAACAAAATGGGAATATAGCAGAGAAGCAAAGACGTGACATAAAGGTCACGGATGCTTTTCTCAGGTTGATAGTTTGGAAAGAATCATATCCTATTCAGCTTCTGCCCAATTTATATCTAAATATGGAAGGTTCTTCTGCGATCCCATATTTCTACTTTTTAAAATTAGCCCATCAAACTGATCCCACTCAACCGTAAAACTGGGTTGGATGCTTCCACATGGTTTGGGTCCCACCGTATTTTTTAGTTTGTGGTGTGGTTTTGTTGTCCATTTGATGACGGTTTTTGCTCCCTCACGTCTAGATGTATGGCTTTGATGGCGTCACGCGTTCAGTAGCACGTTATCTTCTACTAATGGGTTCCTTCTCTTTGTATGCTACTGTTGCAGTACTTTGTACCCGTATCTCTTACTTCTGCTCTCACCCGCTAACATAATGTTGCTTGACTAGAATATTCTGAAATGTATTAATATAATTAAAACCACACGCAAATAAAGAAAGTTATGCTTTAACTCTCCCAATGACTTTGATTTACGATCGTTATCTCCGGAATTATTAAAAGAAGTATATGATAGGAATAGTTAGCTATTGAGTACAAACGAAAAGCAACGGCTGAAATTCTTTGGTGATAGAACAAAAGGATGATTGTTATAAAGAATTTGGAAAAGAAACAAAAGAGACATTTGGTCCCCCTGAGGTCACGTGACGATGAGGGCAGTCTCGATCACCCAACACAAATAGCTACGAAAAGAGGATTCACAGTTAACTGGAGATACAACCATGCACACAGTACACATGCATCACCCGAATCACTACGCAAGGGTTTGGGGTCCATGTCACAGCGCAAAGTAAGTAGTGCCCAGTACAACTAGATATAATTACAGTTGCCCATCTCCTTCAGCCATTAATTTACGTGCTCAAAAGTAAATATGAGACAGGTGTTATAAAAATGATTCTCAGCATTTTAATAATTAAATATGTCTATATTCAGAATATTAAAAGTGTATATACTGATGAAAATAAAAATGGCGATTATCTAGAATAAGGAGATATGGAAGAGATAATTCGATAATTTCTTTATTAAAACGTTTGTTTCTCACTTTCTTAATTTTCTTACAACAGTATACATCTTTATTTATAGCCTTAAACATCAAGCTAGACTCTTAGAAATTCGTACAAGAATAAATGCAACAAACAGAATTCTAAACAACACTCTTAATTCTGACGTCTTTTCAATAAACTGGCTATAACTTCTTATAAGGAAGTCCTAACGACTTGAGACTTGAACCATTAGAAACTAGACACGAAAGCACCCCAAATGCATAGGTCATATACCAAAAACAGATAACGTTTGCCCCTTCAACTTCTCATTTAAAACAGCCTCAAAATCTGCCCACTGCACTGTTACGAATTTCAAGACAAATTAAGTTTAGTCATCAACATTAACAAGAAAATCCACCTTCAGCACAAACCATGTATGAATCAATAATGAACAATTTAGGGACCCAAAGCTTCGCCTTTTCATTTCAGTAACTCACAAGGTCGGTCGGTGTCCTTTACCTTCTTGTACTTGCAGAGACTTCATAGATATGGAAAGTGCTTGGATTAAAAGTATTAAAAGTTTCATTAACATGAATGGTAATCACATTACCCCCTTCCCTGGTAACCACAGCCATTAAATATTTAAATTCAGCAGCGGTTCTCTGCTGGAATTATTTGATTTTAGCCCAACGATGACCGTCCTCTTCTTTTACGTTCTTCCCCTCAAAATACTTTCTGCTCTATGCTAGGTCCAACCATCTTCAACAATACAGGACCTGATATTGAGCCACAACCCCAATATTGCAGAATAACCAAGAACTACATATCTCAGTTTCCTAGTTCCAGGTTCCCATTTCTCTAAACCACAACAGGACAGACATTGCCATTAATGAAGGTAGCAGTATAGTACTTTAGTCCTTGTTATTAAAGTGAATGCTCTAGTCCACCAATTTGGGGAATCCACTTGCTACCTCCATCCAAAACTCACCACTCATAAGCATATAAATATCTGAAAAAAACCAACCTTCCATGATCAATCTCTTGAAGTTGTAACCAGGTTTGAGGTTGAAACTCGGAATAACACAGGTATGATTAGCTGAAATTAGCATAGATCAATCCATCAAAAACAAATGGAAGGCTACCAGAATTGGTTGCAGAAAGAGGCCAACCAAAGGAATTTATTCGACGATGTTGACAGACGGTAAGACATCTTTATTGTCCTTAGCCACGATGGTAAAGAGTAGGAGAGCTACTCTCTCTCAGGAAATGGTTTACCTACAAAACAAGAAGAACACAATGTAAGAAGCAAATTTTTACTTATTAAGATTCACAAACAGAAACTGAGTTGCTAAGTTACCTGCAAGACTTTATTGCACCCAACAAGAACCATAAAATAAATTGATAGGACCACCACAGGTCCATAGTCGTAGCTTTCAGATCAAAGGAACTTCCTAGTATCTGAAATTGACAAGCTCCTTAATGTAGAAGTAGTGAAACTAGGCCAGGACCATGTAGATCGTCATTTGGTGGTCCTCTGTAATTCGATGTTCATGAAATGTCAATTAGTTTATCCGATACTGATGTATAGCCTGTCTTAATACATAAAGTTCAATGATCAGGTCTGGGCCGGATGAGGAACAACAGCTGGTCTGTCAATCAAATCACAGGAGCATCCCCAGCCCGATCTTCCGATACACCCATAAGGCATCATCTTTGCAATCACAGAAGCAATCAAATTCAGTAATTCAGAAATAAAATTGACCCTAGCAACTAATCGTCAGGAACTGTAAATTTTCGATCTCCTTGTTTAATATCAACGTCCCCAGTCGAACCATCTTTCAAAGATGAGTGACAAATGTGTTCGCAATACACTGAGACATTATATGTGATAAAGATATTGCTTTATATCCTTAGATAATACCTATCAAATGTTAATTAATTTGCAAATTCGTACAAAGACTTGGCTTGATCTGCTAATCTTATAAATCCAGATAGGTAAATAGTAAAATTTCAACAAAATGTTTACCTTCATGAAAAGTAACTAGTAATGGATATTCAAAGTAGCTAAGAATTCTCATATACATCACTAAATTATTTGTCCCCTTTTGAGTAAGAACAGGAGACCATGAGACTGGGTCAATTGCAACTGGGAATAAATACAAAACATCTCAGATGGGCTAAATATACTATAGAGCATCATTGTTTATTTCCGCTTTGAGCACACGCTGCAAGCAAATACAGTGAGAAAACAATCTCAGTTGCATACGCGGTTACAAAATCATATAAAGTCGTGATCTTGCATATCTCCTTGACAGGATTCCCACGAAACAACTCATCGCTTGAAAACCCTCGTAAAGCTTCCCCCCGAACGGAGTTGGTTGCTGCTGTGGCAGTCACTCACTAACCTGCAAACATGGTTACAAGTTTAACGATCAAACGTGTTTACAAGTTTAACAAGCTTGAGAAACTGAAAACACTTCTATGAATCAATGGAAGCTAATAACAGATTTTTAACATAATACTATCAACTATCAACTGTAGCTACTGATAAGTAATACAGCATAGTCAATGAATACCATACGATGGCTGTTTTCACTTTAAAAATGCCACAGTAGCAAATTCACACATTCAGGCTGCCAACATAAAATAATAAATGACATCCAGATTGCTCTACGATTAAAAAAGATACACACTCATTGATTGCATACCACTCAAATAGTTTAAAGAACCATAGTATAGTCATATGAAAATGAAGTGGAAAGCCTGAACTAAGTTTGTACCTACAATCAGATACCTGAAATTTAAGGAAGTAACTTATGAGAGTTGCTGAGATTTATGATTATATTTTAAATCAATAATCAGGAGGAAGTTCCACATTACCTGATTGAGAGGATTGTCAGGGGATTTCTTCCATAGCTTCCATATCATGTCCTTGTATTGATTATGAGTTAAACCTGGCTTCTCCTCCTTAAGCGTGGGAAGTTCAGCTTCTTCAAAAGCCTGTGAACACGTAGAAGGTCAACACACAACCATGGGAAAACGAATAAAATCCCTATATACCATCATTTTCAGCTAACATAAAAAGAAACACCAGTAAATGTTACGTGCTTTCACAGAGAATGAAAAACTAGACAACTATCACTATAATTTTTCCAACAAATCCGGACAAAGACTTTCCAAATTATTTGGATATTAAAAGGAAGACAAACCGAATATAAGATACAAGGCCAAAACAACAGAATTCAAGTTAGAAATAACATTCTCTGTCTACCCAAAAAAATAGAGATTGCATCGTGAAAGCCCAACAAGAAAAAAAATTTATCACCGAAAGCATTCCACATTCAAAACAAGTTGCACATATATGCCACCGTATGATTTGCTTTCTGATGCGGTGGAATTCAAGATTTCTCACCTATTCAACATACCCTATCAGGGCTAACTTTAAACTCCACGACGCACAATCCAACAAATCTATCAGCTCTATCATAAGCCTACGAAGCTGCTAAATTTCAAGGAACCAAACATGCGAAAAACAGTTGGAACTAAATGATAATTTTCAAAAAAGAATCCGAATAAATATTGGACAAACATCCACTTTTGCGAAATGAAACTCACCTTGAACGTGGCCCTAAGTCTCTTCTCAGGATGCCTGTCAACAGGCACGTTATCAGTAACCGTCAACTGCGCAATCGCGTCCTCCACGCTCCTCGCCTCAATAATGGAATCGTCACGATTTGTATTACTAACAAGCACCATTCTCTCATACTCCTCCTCCGCCGCCGTCCTACTCTGCCGTCGCTTCGCATCTTCGGCTTTCCTCGCCATCTCCGCCTGCTCCTCCTCTCGCCTCCTCTGGAGTTCCGCCTCGGTAACCTTGGACACCGGAATCCCCACTCGATTTGCCTTCTTGTCCATCTTTTTGGCCCCCTTCTCGAGTTCCTTCTCTTCTTGCTCCGCCAACCGGCGAGCCTCTGCCTTGCGGGCGGCGGCTTCGGCCCGCTTCTGGGCCTCCTCCTCGCGCTTCTTCGCTGCTCGCGATTTCCCGCCCTCGGCTTCGCGCCAGTACTGATCTTCCTTTTCTCTAGCCTCCCGCTCCTTGCGCTCTGCCTCGTTGGCGCTCCGCCGCTCACGTGCGGCCTCGGCCTTAGTATTAACCCCCATCTTCTTCGGCATCGTAGACCTTGATTAGGGATTCGATTTGTGAGTACAAGAAATTGGGACTCTGTTCGGTTGGAAGAAATAAAGGGCGGTTATTTATAAACGAAATAATATATATATATATATAGTTTAACAAAACATAAAATTAATTGAACTTTTAAATAATAAAACTTATTAAATTGGGCCTGGGCTACCTTATGTCTAAGATTAAGCCCACCTCACTCCACCTCGTCTACTTAAGAATGGTAACGGGTTCAATACAATCATAAACATTTTAAGATTTATGACTTGTTTGATTGGATGTTAATTAATGTAATGGAACATAACATAACGAAACGGAACTATTTATAATAGAATGGAATATAATATAGTAAAAAGTTGTTTAGAAAGAATTAAAGAATTTATAATGTAATGTAGTTAAATGTTGTTTGGAAGATGAATGTAATGTAATACAGTGTATAATAAATGACTATTATATCCCTTACATTAAAATGGTTGTTGCAGGAAATTTAACAATATAATTTTAAAACAAAAATCATGTCCAATTAAAAAGTCATAATTGTGACTTTGATAATAAAATAATAAAATGTTTATTATTTTAAAATATAAAATATATTTAAAAAATTATTTGTCACTGTAATTATATACAATTTATTATTGATTGTATAAAAATATTATTATTAATTATTTATTTTATTTTATTTTATTAAAATTTACTTTATTCTATTCTATGTTATTTATATTTAAAAATAATTTATTTATATTTTTATTTATACAAAAATAATTGGAATTACAGTAAGGAGAAATAATTGGTATTACGAAAAAACTGATAAATATATACAAATGTGTTGGTTGTTATAAGGATAAAGAGAAATAATTGATATTACGAAAAATTATTGAGGGTATATTAGATAGATATATTTATTAGTTTATATTCCATCCTAAACTCCAGAATCAGAGGTTTCTTATTTTCACTGTTTAGGATGGAACGGAACGGAACATGAGACCCTCCGCTTTCATCCTATTCTATTATAAAACTTTCTTCCAAACGATGAAAGTGTGTTGCATTCTATTTCATTCTATTATAAAACTCTCCACCAAATATGCCCTTAGATTAGGAATGGCAATGCACTGCTTCGAGTTGAGTCGGACATGGGTAGCCTTAACCTAAACCCAACCAAAGGCCCAATCAACTAAGATCAGACTCGTTGATTTCAGGTCGGGCTAAGTTCGATCCAATTGCTAAGCCTAATTTAGACACATAGCAAATTTAAGAATTAAACTTTTTAGTTTTTGGTCAGACTCAGACTCATATCTTATTTGCAAATCTCATGACTAATAACATCATATTATTATTTGTCTCATAAACACAAAATAACAATTATTTTTACTCATAATAACCAAATATTCAAACGATAATTTATTCCAAAAGAAACCACAAACTTGAATAAATCCCAACACTATTAACTACACATATCCTACCTTGCCCAGAAACTACTCTATCCTAATAATGTTATGCTTCTTCTTCTTCTTGTCTCATTGTTCTGAGCTCGTAAAACCCTAGTCCACATGCAATAACAAGACTTCCCACGAAGAACAGATCAACCATGGCGTTTATTCTGAAAAACCTTCTCATTTGATCCACCAGACCAGCTTTACATGAGTTGCAGTTGAAGCAGAACACGTTTAACTTGTTGTTCCAAGCTAAACAATCAGGATTATTCTTGTAATCTCCTCCACCAGTTATGTTCCATTCAGTTGGATGAATGTACTTAAACCCACACTTATCAGATGGCTTGCAGCAACCAGCCTGAAACAATACCGAATAAATCGTGAGGCGCATGTAATAACTTGTAAATAACCCACAATCAAAGGGTACTTACTTGAATTGGGGTCAGTGGCAGATTGAAAAACTTCCGTTGAGTGACATTGGCGAACTTCTTGGAGAAATCATTGCAAACCTGAGTAGTTTCCAAGCAGGTTCTGATATGTTTCCAGGTTTTGGTGTTGTTAACTCTTTTCTCAAACCAAACATTGTATCTACCAAGACTGTACTCTTCATAATTCCTTCCAGGAATCTTGTCACCTGATCCTCTTCCAGTAACAACAAGAGCAAACATAGTAAAAGCGAAGAGCAAAACAGCGAGTATCAGAAGAGACACGATGTATCCTATGGTAACTTTAGGGCACTTGCAGGAAGCTCCTACGATCCCAACAATGGAGACTAATGCGATGAGCAACGAAATTATGATCAAGGGTTTGGCAAGAAATGCTCCACAACCTGACAAGAACACGATTCCAATGAATGTGGAGATGGAGAATAGCAGGTTCATGACGCTCAAACATATCAGACAGAAGTTAGAACACCTCATTTTTTTCTAAGAAGTTGTAAGAATATTGGAGAGCTATGTTAGAAGAAGAAACCGAGAACATGTTCTTATAGTGCCTTGAAGGAAAAGGAAGTTTTTCTCTGTAATGCAATTTACGCGTGAATCGTATCAAAATTGGTCAGCTTTTTGGTTCTACACGCCCTCCTCCATCAAAGGACTTCATGTGCACGAAGATGGTAGGTTTTAGATGATCATTTTGAGCGAGTGAATTAATTATTAATTAATGGATGATATATTATACATATATAGATAAGATGTGAAACAAGAAATTATTTATTTCTAAGAAATAAAAATTAATAAAATAAAGGGTTAAATATACATTAAAAAAGCTATAATCTCACATTTTCCTACTTTAATTCTTACATTTTAAAAATTATAAAAACTATTATGTAATTTTTTATTATGTTTCTTTATTATTTATTTATTTATTTACTAAAAAGGACTTAATATTAAAATAATTAATTTAAATGTATGTTTTTCTTAAGTCATAAATGAACTAAAAATTAATAGGATATTACAGAAAATTATTTAAGAGTTAAATAATATTATAAAGAGGTTAATAAAAATTTTTACATTACAAAACTGAAATAAAAAAATCAAATCATATGAAATTTAATTAACTCTAACGAAAATAGGGAATGATTTTAACCACTGTTTTCAAAACATGACCGGAAGCTAAACCGATAAGACAAAAGATTTAAGGTTTAAAAGATTCATCTGGTATCAGACCGTCATAAAATCAATTAAAGATTGAATAAAATTAAAGAGCTTAAAAAATGATTTTAAAAAACTTCCTTTACTCATCAAAAAATTTAAAGTTTAATTAAAAAAGGAGACTGTTAAATAAAAATTAATCAGTTTATTTTGGCTTATAAAAATTGATTAGTTTACAAAAACTGATCGACCAATTAATTAATTAATAAACTGATTGGTTTTTAATAACAAAGATTGTTAAACTAAATCAAACCAAAAAGTTAAAATCTGAACTGAAAAGTTAGCCAATTTAAGATTTTCATTATTAAATTAGTCCAGTCGGTTTTGTTTTTAAAACATTAATTTTAACATTCATCAATATTTTTTTCCTATACATAAGGGGTAGGGTGTAGTTCTATTTGGTTAGAGTTTTTGTTAGTTTAGGAAAAACAAGTAAAATTAAATGCAATTTATTGATACAATTTAAATTAGGATGTAATCAAAGTATGATTCTGATCTCTTTTCTTATGTATAGTTATAATTTAAGGGATTTGATTCATCTTCATTCACTACCATAATATTAAATATGTAAGTTTTTGGGTTAACCTTTTTGCTTTTGAAATTTTGTAAAATAATTAAAATAATTCAAATTTTACCGATTAGGCCACAGGCTGGCTCGGGCCGGGTAGTGGACGACCGTTAATTCAAAAACGATGTCATTTTTTATTTTTAAAAAAAAATATAAGATGAGCCTGATTGGCCTGACCCACCTAGCTCGTGGCCCGTGGGGCCATGAGTCAGTCAACCCATGTTCGAGTCTAGCCACAAGGTGACCTATTCCAGCTGGTTGGGCCACGGGTCAACCTAGCTGTGTCGGGCCAGCCAAGCCGGGTTGCATTGTCATTTTTGTTTGAGTTTTAAAATATTAATAATTTTATAAATGTTGTGAATTTTTATTTTATATCATATTCCATTTTGTTTTACATTTGATTAGATATACTATAATTATCTTTAAGAATTTAAAATTACAAGAAAATTCATAAACGTGGCCTTTTATTCCTTTTGGATAGTACAGTAGATAGATAATATGGTTTTTTGATTTTGAAGATATGGTATTAATAGTTTCTATTCAACTACGTATCAATGATTAAAATCTTCAACCAATATAATTCATCTGGTTCAATTGTAAAAACTTTAAATCTTTTAACTTTTTGGTTCGTTTTTTAATTTTTCAATTTAATTTACTTTAATAAATATTATTATTAAAAGTTAAGAATTAACAGAATTCAAGTTTTTTCAAAATTTTGAATTTAGCTCGAAACGGTAACTATGTTCGGCCTGGCTCGATATGAATTGATCAAATTTTAAGCTAGGATCAAGTTTTTTTTTCAAATTTCAAACTTCAAGTTAAACTCGAAGTCGAACTTGAACTCAAAATCGAGCCCCAATCTAGTTTGTAAAAGCAAACTTTACAAATTATTAACCACAGAAAAGCCTCTTAGAAATCAAAATTATCAAATTAAACAATGTAGCTTTGAATAAAATAGTATTATTTTTACATTTTAAATTAAAAATTAATCAAATTTGGTTCTAACTCAATCTAATTGCAAGTTATCTAAGCTTGATTGAGATTTAGCTATAGCTCAAGTCATAGATCTGAAACTCAGGGTTTGAACCCAAGCCTAAATTTTTGGCCCAATCCCAACTCTAAACCCCATCCTGTCCACTCCACTGCCATGCATACCGTCTTAAGTTCTTGATTTTCATGCAAACCCCCATAAGTTCTTGATTTCCATTGTTGATGCAAACTTTCAGCTACTCCATTATGTTTTTTTCAGTGTCACATTGTCTGTCCCACCAGCTTTCACTAAACAATCTTTGTCTGCCTTTACAACATCCAAAAACTCTTTAGAATGATAATCACCTGACCCCATTTTTCTCCATGTAATAATGTTTTGGATAATATTCCAATTACTACTAAACACAAGATTTGGACCTAAATGAAGAATCTGGTTGAATTGGATATGTCATCATAGTACGAACATTAACACAAACGTAATTAAGTAAAAGATTGAAACCACCCGAGATCTTGGAACTTGCCATCTTTGTTACATGGACCCAATTAGAGATGTTACAAGATATGTTTCAATAATTTAGTTACAATGTAATACTTGTAATTATATTAATGCAAATATTCGTACAAGCAAGCTCTTCAAATTATTAACCGGAGAAAAACCTCTCTACGCTCGGGACCAAAATTATCAAATTAAACAATGTCATTTTTGAATAAAATGATATTTTTAAATTTTTTAAATTAAAATTTTAATCAAATTTGATTCTAACTCAATTTAATTACAGGTTATCTAAGCTTGATCGAGATTTAGCTATAACTCGAGTCATAGATCTCAAACTCGGGGCTTGAATCCAAGCCTAAATTTTTGGGACCAATACCAACTCTAGCCCGACATACGAGTAGACATAATATACAAAACACTATCGAAAGAATTTCCAGGCACATCCCGTGACATTCTTTCATCCTCTAGTTAGCTTTGCAAGGACAACTTCAAACTATAGATAGTTTCGAGCAAAATTAAGCGAGAAAATCTGCAAGCAAGATCACACTTAGCAATACCTAACTCCTCCGAAAGTAACGAAGGATCCAAGTCGGCCTGAGCTGAAGCCTACTGGGCCTTGGTAGCTCTCACTCTGACAAAGATGTGGTACATGATAAATCTTAAAATATATGTTAAAAAAAGTTAAATCACAAAAAAAATCTAATATAATTTTAATTTTGAAACAAGATCAACGAAATAAAAAATAGAACATTTGATCAAATTATTGTTTTGTATGAATATAATAATTATGAATAGTCGTGACTCTCGAAAAGGAGTTGAAGAACTTCGCGTTGATTATTTTATTCTACATCGTTAAGAAAATAATTTAAATAAAAATACTTTCATAGAGGTTGTCTCTGAATCTGATGTCAATAGGTAGAGCCAGATTGAGCTAGCTTATCTTTAATTTTTTTTTTTAAATTACAAAACGACATCGTTGTTATTCTTCCAATTGGGCCACGAGTCGGACCAAAATTAACATCCCTGTCTACTTTAAAAACTGGAACTTTTGAGAATTTCACATGGCTTGCTTTTTGCCTAGAATCAAAGTATAAGATTTGTCGTGGTAGAAACTGATTGTGAGATGGTCATAACTAAACTTTTGCATGAGAAGGTCGATAATGGACATGAGCAGTTATTGACGTTCATCAAAGCCATCCTTTGTTGGGACTAGCATGTCCGTATCCAGTTAGTGCCTAAAGAGGCCAACGAGTGTGTGAATTTTCTAACAAAGTATGCCCGTTTCTTTATGCCAGGAGAGAAGTTTTGGTTGTTCCCGGCCTCCGCTACAGTTGAGAGAGCTTTTGATGTCGGAGAATAGATTTCTTTCTCCGGTAATAAGAATTACGCTGTTATGCCTCTGTCCTAAAAATAAAAGTCAATTTCAATTAGGTACACAAATGGGCTACATAGGGATAATGATATTTATTAGGACGACTAATCACTACAAAATTGCTAGATATTATTATCTTTTTACCTATAAAAAGATTCTAATTCACAACACGTCATGAAATGATAAGAGTCCAAATTCAATGTATCTCGAGAGTTCGTGTAATAGTCCAGATTCAGTGTATCTCAAGAGTTTGTCTAAGTTATTTTTCGCTAAATTATTGCATAGAGATGTCAAAAATAGCCCGACCCATTCAACTTAATTTTGACCCTAGTTAATCGAGTCATAGGCCGAATATGGTCGATCCAGTTAGGCTACGGGTTGGGGGATGTCATTTTGAAAGTTTTTCTTTTAAAAAAATTGACAGGTCGGGTCGGGCTACAGGCTGAACTATCCCAACTCGACCCATTGACATCTCTATTATTGCAACTATCTTATCTTTAAATATGATTTATAATCTTTATTAAAGTTAATATAAGCAATAATTTAAAAATTGAACCAGTCTTTAGTTGAATCACAAACATATAAACAGGTCAATTTTCGATTCAGTTTTTCCTAATAACTCTTGTTATTAAACATTGACCGGTTTATTAATTAATTAGCTGGTCGGTGTTCATAAACTAATCAATTTTTATAAATTACAATAAATCAGTTAATTTTTATTAAGCTTTAAATTTTTAGATTAATAAGAATGTCATTAAACTTTTAAATCTTAGGCTTCTTATTTTATCAGTTTAATTTTTTTAAAACATTGATTATAAGGTGATATACATAAATTAAAAATTAAATAAAAGCACAAATTAACTCAAATAATAAGTCATAAATATGTATAACATGTAAGTTAATTGAAGTTATAACTTTTTAAGTAAAATGTAAACATAAAGGGAAAAAAATAACATTTACACATTCATATTGTAAATATGGTTGGTGTGAGTGGTTCAACACTCTCATCTTTTCAGAGGTTTTAAGTTCGAGCCCTGAGAATGGAGAAACTTATTTGACCAGCATTTTGTTCCTTACGGGCTGACCCGGTATGAGTGAGGATTAGTCTAGGTGTGGATGGCTTAAAGGTGTCATCCCATAATTGAGACCCTCCTAAGACATCTCGTGAGCTAACAAAAAAAAAGTTTTTTGTTATATTATTTTACGTTATAATATTATTGAAATAGTCAACGTACTTAGTGTATAAGATCCTTCGCTTTGCAGGATCTGTGTGACCTTATGGTTACAATCAAGCAACTTTATCAGTTGCTCAAAGACTCACCCTCCATATTATTGAAATAGTATGTATTATAATTTAAATAAGGCATAGAAATAATATAAAAAATATCAAAACTTATTTAAATTTTTTAAGTAGTGCATCTAACAAATATTTAAAAGAATTGTTTTTAAAATCACATCATATTTAGTAAATTAAAAATATGCTAATTAATTATTAAAATTAATATAAACATAACTTTAATTAGAAATTAAGATGACATTAATATTATTTTTAAATATATTAAAATGTAAAGTGATGTTATTTGTACTTTTATCCTTTACTAAATCAATTCCAAAAAGGGATGACACAGACTCAAAAGTGGGGCCACAGGTCGGGTCTGTTATTTTAAAAATGACATCGTTTTAAAAATTTTTAACTTAAAAAATAAATAGCCTGTCCCATCTCAACTCATCAGGCTACAGGCTATTATAGTTCTTGGTCTAACCCGGGGCAACCTAACTTGACCCGGCACATCTTCGTTCCTAACTTAAGATATTTCCTTGAAAAATGTATATGGCGAAGAGTAGAGCAGCATGGGCCATGCTCGTGCACGTGAATTGCATAGTTATCCATACGTTGCCAGAGTTCGGCGTTTGCATCCTCGTGCTGCGCTTGGAAGACAACTTGTAACACTAACGTGGCAACTTGTCACAAATCTGACCTCATGTGATTCTTGTGTTCAAATGCTCACCTTAGGCAGACATTACTCATTAGTTTCAAGTTCCAACTCTAATCTTTGTCTATAAAAAATGTATTAGTTTATTTTATAAAACAATTTAATAAAAGTCACGCTAATACATAAGATCTGAAGAAGTTTAGTAATACATAATCTTACTCTTAATTACAAGAGAGATTGTTTATCATAAACCCCAATAAATATAAATATATATATATAGAGAGAAAGAGATGGAAAAATATATATATACATTTTAAAATAATAGAGTAATAATAACTAAAAATAAAATAAAAATAGACAAAATAATAATACAATATAAATAAATACATAAAAATATGTATAAATAAAAAATAAATAATGAGTAGTAAAATAAATAATATAAAATATGTAACTATTTATATGTATAAAAAATAATAATAATAATAATTATTATTATTATTAATTATTATTGCGTATGATATGATTATTATCTAATATTATTAAAACATCTTGATAATATGACTTAGTATTTTCACTAATACTAAGTCATATTATCAATAATTGGTTAATCTTAGTGAAAATACTAAGTCATGTTATCAATAATTGGTAGACCATGGTCAGGCTCAGGCCTATACCAACTTGAGACTCAACTATTTTAGGAAAAACGATTATTTTGTTTAAAGAGTTAAGTCTTTGGTAGGCTTGGACCTGAGTAGCCCATACCCGAACTCAAAAATATAAAACGTTGTTTTATATTTTTAATTTTTTAAAAAATTGACAGAGCTGACGCATGAACCTGTCAGTTGCCGTCCCTCGAGGAATAAAAAAGAAGATACTAACATTGAAATAATTTTTTTTTTAATTAAGGCTTTATATTTCATTATCCTCAATATAAAATATATTTATTTTTATTAATTATTTTTGTAAGTTAAAGAGATAAGTTTGACCAGGTATTATTATAAACAATGTGATAAAGCTCTAGTTTGACCACACCAAATGCATTATTTTAACTTCCCATTTTTTTTATTTTGATTCTATCCATTTTTAAATTTAATATTTGGTTTATGGATAAGGTTTTGGAAATTATTATTATCATATTAATCTGTTAATTATTCAAAACCTTCAACCAATTCCAACGGCGACCGTTCGCCGCTTCGCTGACAAGACTTTTTTGACCTTTCACAACTTCGAAAAGCCACATTTCCATGTCAGCATCATTCTCGTCCTTCCACGTGTCGTCCACGTTAGTTCTCCCAACCCTCGTACCGCCATCGTAGCAGTTTATTCCCGAATCAGCTGGCTGCTCGGGCAGGTCAACTTCTTTCCGTTACCAATGCAAGGGATACACGTGTCAAGAAGATTATCTCTAATAACCACTATTTATTAGTTATTATTTATTAGTTATTAAATATAGGATTCAATATATATAAAATAACTAATTAAAAAGGATTAAATAAAATCTTTTTTATTTTAATATCAAATTCTTTAGCATTTATAATTAAGTACCTAATTTCCTAAAAATTAAATAACTCAATTTGAAAAGTTATTTTCGTTAATATTTTATTAATGTGACTGACGAAGTAAAGGAAATTTTGATATTTAAATGAATTAAATAATTTTTCATTTCGTTAATATAATTTTTGAATCCCATGCCATCAATTGATTAATTAGTTACATATTTAAAATAATTAATTATTTAATACTCAAAACTTATCATATAACTCATTTAAATATTAGCTTTTACATTACTCTATTAATAAAAATAAATTTTAACTTTTTTTGTAAAAATAAATACTTAAATGAAAAGAAAATCAAAATATTTGAAAATTTACAATTTATTATCCTAATTATAATCATTTTTAAATAAACCTAACTCTAAGGCATATTCGATTATGCTTTTGATTATGTCATTACTATTTAATTATCTTTAAATACTAAGGCATATACGATTATGCTTGTGGTTATGCCATTCCCATTTAATTATTTTTAAAATATAAACCCTAACTTCGAAGGCATATTCATTCATGCCTTGGGTTATTCGATTCCTATGGTCCATTTATAGGCTTATTATATACTAACTATGTGTTTAGTGACTTTGATTAAATTATAATATCTCTCTTTTCACTAATAATATATGTTATGATGTTAGTTTACACTCTAACATGAGCCTTGATATAGTGTAGACTTGTCTTTTAACCAGGGTCGTTCCTAATATTTTATAAGATCTTATTTTGATTCATTTTATTTTTTACGAGGATAAAAATGGGCCCTATTTTACTATTTATAAGAATGGGTCTTGGGCGGGTGCCCACCCTGCCCTGCCCTTGCCCAAAGTCGGCCTTGCTTTTAAAGTTTTATATCTTGGTATATGTGTAAATTTATTGATATTTATCCCCTTACTTTTGCAAAATAAGGTGGGAAGTTATTCATACATTAATGTTCAATGAATTATTTAATCACCGGTTAAAAAACTAGGAGAAAATATAAATGCAAATTTAAATTACTTAGTTGATATTTTCATCTTTATTTGTTCATCTCTTATAGGCATCATAACTTTAATGGAGTGTAGGATTTTCATATCTTTTTTAGACTTTTTTAGGCACCTTTTTGCATATCGACCTGGTTGTCCATAAAAGTAACATCGGTCTGATTTTTTGGTTTCAAAAGCACCCCGTTTAAATAATCTTATTCTTTTTTTCTTCCTTTTGTTGAAAGAGTGAACTCTTGACAGTTTTCTTCTTCAGTGTTTCTCCTTCTTTAAGTTACATGCACATTTATTCGTGTCTTTACATTTAATCTTTAAGTTCGACTTCTTGCGTGCTTGTTTGAGTTGAGCTCCAACTTTTAGAATAGTTTTGAAGAGCTTATGTTGTTTACATAATTTATCTAGCATCGCCAAAACTAATTGGTAGATTTCTTTGAAAGAGATTTCAAACATGTCTCTGTGAAGAGAATTGATTATCCTTTGTATTTCAAGCTACAACTTATTAGGGAGGGAAGCAATGAATATGTATCGGAGATTGACATTATTGAAGTCATTAAGCATATAACATTTTTCTAGACATTTTTTGAAAATGCTTATGTAAATCTTTCTTGTGCATAAAGCAACACTTCATTTTAAAGTAATTGTGTATGCTTTGTCGATCAATGAGGGAACCCTAGCTAGAGGGTTACGAGGATAATAGGAAACCATTGGTGATATGATAGAGCAGACCTCCGTAAGAGTTACAAGATAGATAAAGATGACTATATCTAAGAACCTAAGTATGCTACTCGAGACATAAGTCCTTTTTATCCCAACAGGCGTCATTTCTCAAGACCCGCCTCTTAGGGATCTAAACTAGTCAATCCTCTCCGTATAACTTAAAAATCAAACATAATCATAGGTCCGATACTTTTTGATGCACATGATCCTTATATAAAGGAAAGGATAAAGTACACTTGCATATCTATTTGACAAAAGTAACCTTATTAAAGATTCAAGCTTTCAGGGAAGAGAAAGATTTTAGAGAGAAACCTTATAGAAATACACAACTTTTATTAGATAAGAGTTGGCTTGAATCAAAACTTAAAATCCGAACTTAGTTACAATGGAAGAGGTCCTTTGCTTATATAGGCAAAGGAGATTACAAAAAGACAACCAATAAGCAAAGGAGATTACAAAAAAACAAACATCTTTAAGAAAAAGATCATATCACACCCTAAACAAATAAGAACAATATTACATCAACTATTCTATATAAGAACAACGTCCTATCAATAATTTTTTATAAGAATAACATAAAATCACAGATTAACTAGATAAAAATGAAGACACGTCATAAAAGACACCTAAACAAACAGAGGGACCCACAATGATAATTTGAGGAATCCTAATGATTATCCGTTTCATTTAGGTTCTTGCCACGATTATAGATTCGACAAGGAAGCTTCTCTACTCTTGTTGTCACTATCGTTATTGATTTTTCTTCGTCTCGTATTGCAACTTGCTTTCTCAGTACATAAATCTTTCAAAATTTTATTTAGCTCCTCTTCATTGATGATGGAAATATCATCTAGATCTTGGGCATTCTAAAAGGAGGAGACTTGAGTATGAGATGATCCCACAGTATCTAGGCTCAAGTCTATAAAGTTGTCTGGGATGTCAAACTCTAGCATGTGAGATTCTCCAAAAATGAATTATCCTAAGCAAGGTCAAATAAATGTAGGGATAATTGGCGATGCATATTTAAGAAAATGGTCGAGGTCCTTAAGATTGGACTGAGGTATGCCAAGTACACCTGATTCTCATAGTAGATGGATTCATCATGTGCTGTGTTATAAGGTCGATAAAGGATAAAGAAGCATCGAGTGATTTGCGTCTCTCCAGAGTATTAACTCCTTAATGTCCACATATTGACCTCAACGATGGAAGTGTCATCATGATTATTGCTTCAGGCTTCAACATCAAGCATGCGTGATGATCAGACTCTACCTACAAGATTGAAAATCCAAATTCAAATTGTTGGAGTTGAACAATATCTTAATCCAACCTAAACATAATGAAGATGATGACTCAAAACTTTGGATTAGTCTTAGGAATCTTAAACCTAGACTAAATGATCTCTTAAAACTATTGAGAGCAACTGTGAAGGAACACTTCATCTGATCGGCAAGATGCTCTATGACACCAGTCTCTCCAATCTCTAAGACAATCACCAAATCTTTACCTTGTATAACGATGAGATCATATGAGGAGGATTTTTCACCTTTGAAAGCCCAAACTACTAAGACAACTGGTGTATCTGTAATGTCATGCTCAAGATCTACAAATCAATACCCAATTTCCAAAATCCAACTTTTAAATTAAATTTTGAGAATATTTTGGCTTTTTTAGAAACAACATCTACATATTTATCTTGAGTAGAAAAAACTTGTCATCTTAAAGAAAATTATTTAGAGGCTTGTAATCAATAACTAACTGCTTATTTCCTCTGTTCATTGCCACTCTTTTTTTCACATAAAAAGCTTGACATGCCCAATCTTATTTGGTCAGCTAAGACAATAATTATTCAGATTCCACGACAGTTGTCATAACAACAATTGATAAAGTTAATACCTATGGAATGGATAACAAATTATGAGAAAGAATTTCATACTCGTTAGATATTTCTACTTATTTAAAAATATATCGAAAATAAGATTATTATACCATTATTTTAATAAAAAAGATGTGTGATAGAAATGATAAATATTAAATATCCTTAAAAAATTTATAAGAGTGACATAAAATATTCCTAATATAGAAACAAAAATTTATATATTTTAAATTTTTATTAAATATAAATTTGTCCTTTATATACATTTATTTTATTAATAACCAAAAAATTGAATTCATTGATGTTTAAGAAGTAAATTAATCTACCTATGCTCAATAAGAAGTAAATTAATCTAACAAAATCTAAATAGAGACTAATTTTTTATAGTTATATATAAGATTCAATTATATAGTTATTATTTTAATAATTCTTATTGTTATTATTTTTAATTTTAATTCTAATAATTACTAGTAATAGAAATAATAAAATTGATTATACATAAATATAATATAAAGATAAAATGATAGTGAAAAAAATAGCCTACTTTACACTATATTGTTATGGTTATTTCGAATTATTTCATAATTAAAATTTAATTTAATTAAAATAATAATTTGATTTTAATTTAATTAAAATAATTAAAATTTTGATAAAATCTCAAATAAAATGGTATTATTTGATATTTTATTGAATTAATTTAACTCCAATTAAAATCTTATTAATTTGGAATCACCTATAGTTGTAGTCATCTCTTAGGGAGGTAATCTCACGTGTATCCAACGTGTAATTTCGTTGGGTGCGCACTACTCCAGTTCCACACACATAGACACCTCTACTTATGTAACTACTAACACGCAACAGAGACACCTCTACTTGTGTAACTACTCACCTGCAACAGAGAATCCATTGAAAGAGCTTCAAATCTCTCTTCATACCCTCATAAACCAAACCCCAAACCCCTCGTCCTTGAACGTTAACAACTCTCTGCTTTCCTTGGTTTTCCTAAGAATGGTGGAGGAGGATAAAGAGGTCTGCGGCAGCCGAGTGCATGAGGCGGCATCGCCGTCGCTGTCGCTGTCGCAGCAGGCGAGGCATCAGAAGCAGAAGCTGAAGGTGCACAGTGAGGTTCTTCGTCGACTCAAAGAATCCAACATCCAAGAGGCTAATTCTCCTGGCTTCGACGATCAGCTCTGGGCTCACTTCAACAGACTTCCCGCTCGGTACGTTCTACGTATTACATGATTACCCTTGATGTCTATATCGGTTTTGTACATGTAGTTGGAGTTTTTCGGTGTTATCGGTGTAAAGTTTTGTGCTTTCTTGTTGGGTTTGCAGTGAGAGAGTCTTTTTTGGCGGTTTTGGTATGAAAGTTGTTATCTTTTTGCTTTTGTCATTATTTCCTTGTGGAAAAGTGAATTTACCGTGTCTTGGTGGGTTTTTCTTGCTTTATGATCCAGTGTTAGTTCTTAAGAAAGTGATTTTTAAGATTTAGTCAGGTTTGATATGGAACTGTGTGAAGTTTAATGGATTTCTCAAGTCACATTCAACACCATTTCTTCCCAGTTTTGTTGGGGTTAATAGGTTTAAAATAGTGATTAATTTTTTGCAGATATTCATTGGAAGTAAATGTGGAGAGAGCAGAAGATGTGCTTATGCACAAAAGATTGCTACATTTGGCTCATGATCCGGCTAATAGACCAGCAATGGAGATCCGTCTTGTACAGGTTGGTTCATTCTGTCCGAAAGCTAGGAGGAGGGATTTTGAACCTGAGTTTAATCATTTTGCTATTGTTTGTGGTAAAAGTTTTGTATTATCAACCTATTGAGGCACTTTTTGAGGGTGGACTTTAGGGATCTTTACTTTTTGGCAAGTCAAACTTACTTTACTAGTAAGCTTTTCTTCTTATGGGTGATGGGATGTTTTTTTCTTTGTTCTTCTTGTTTTTTCACTTGGCATAGTTTGGTGTTGGAAAGTTTTGGTGTTTCTATTGCCTTTCTGTTTTATTCTACATTTCTTAGATTAAACAATACTTGTCAAAAGTTGGTTGTTGCATTTTCTTGTGGAGGATCCTGGAAGTTTTGATCTTTCCTGTCTTTGCTGGTTGGGTACGAGGACTTCGTCAATCAATCATTCTTCTGTGCAGGTTCATCCTGTTCTTGAGGGGAATTCAACAGATTCTGTTCCTTTAGACTCACTTGGCAGCAAAGTAAATCGAATCACTAGACAGAGGTTTGGTATTGAGATCATTACGATTTTGTTTGAGATTTTATCTCGTTTCTTTGCAATTGTTTAATAAAATTCACATTAGTGCTTCTAATGCTCATATCCCAACTGGTTTTCCATGTTCAGCATACATCCTCCACCTGCGTTTGGTTCATCACCTAACCTTGAAGCACTTCCCCTTGGGGTGATCAAGTCTGAAAATGAAGATGTTGCTGATTTTGTGCATAACAATTCAAATTACTCTCGGTATTTCTCTTGTCTAAAGTTTGATAAATTTTCACAAAAGATGTCCAGTTCATCATATCATATCTTGGTTCTTGAAATTACTGGTGCAGGCCCTTGCATGAAATTACTTTCTCGACAGATGACAAGCCGAAACTTCTCAGTCAGGTAAAACTAGGTTTCTTTTGTAAATTCATGGCAACTTCATTATAATGCTTTTGTTCAATAACATGTTAGATTCATGGTATATACTTGTTGGCTTCATGTTTTTGTTAAAATGCTGTTTTTTGAACAATTTGAACCAATATGTTCGTTTCTTCAGTCTTTTAGTTCGTCTATACACTAGCTTTCTTTATCTACGTTATGTTACTTGTTAAATAACCTTTTATCATCAACGCTGCAAATTCTTAGTTATTGTTTTAAGAAGCAATGAACTTCCATGTGCTGCTCCTCTCTTCTTCCTTCGGATGCACACACATAAAAGTTAATATATAAGCATCCACGTGTGTCTCTGAATTTGTAAATGCCCTTTAGTCCATATTATTGCTGGTGTGCAAATTTTGCAGTTAACTGCCTTGCTTGCTGAGATTGGGTTGAACATCCAAGAAGCACATGCTTTTTCCACAATTGATGGCTACTCCTTAGATGTATTTGTTGTTGATGGTTGGCCATACGAGGTATTTACTGTTTGCATCAGTCTAGCTTCGACATTCTTCAAGATGTATTGAAAAACCCTGCTTGATATATCCATATTGTTGGAATGTTCAGGAGACAGAAGAGCTTAGAACTGCACTAAAAAGGAAAGTGTTGAAGCTTGAGGTAAATCTTTATACTGTTTTGTTGGAATAATTATCATATGTTGATCATCCGAGATATTGTTTTGGTGTACAGCATTGAAAATTGTAATCTATCCTTGGAGCTGTTAGTGCGGATGGAGTTGAAAATTCCCTCCTTTCCTATTCGTTTGATAACATTTATCTCATTCCTTCAGATTCTTTTGTTTGTTCTTCATGTGTTGAATCCTTGTTGATTGTATCAACTAGCAATTTACCTTTGTTTGATTCACCAACTATGCTCTCAGTCTCAGTATACTTTGAACATGTTGCCATATAGAAGCAAGCATGGATGAGTCAACCTTCATTTTCTCCTACAAGTGAGCCGGAGCAGCGTACAATCAAACCTGATCCTGATCACGTGTCAATACCCAATGATGGGACTGATGTCTGGGAAATAGATCCTAAATGTTTGAAGTTTGAGAATAAAGTTGCATCTGGATCATATGGCGATTTGTAAGTTGCCATCCTTTATCCACAAGTACATAACTGGCAATTGTGTTCCTACATTTCTAATTTAACTCTCCTGTTATGAACTTAGGTTCAAAGGCACATATTGCAGTCAGGAAGTAGCTATCAAAGTCCTCAAACCTGAGCGAATAAACTTAGATATGCAGAGAGAATTTGCCCAGGAAGTCTTCATTATGAGGTTGGAATGTAATGTCTGTTGTTTTACTGCAGTCTATCTTACACAGGCTTTATAAATTCTCTGAAGCTGTTGGATAGTTACCTAAAGTTTTAACCTAAAGTCTCCTTCACTTGTTCAAGTTGCACCTGTTTCTTTCCTATTTTCTCACAATCATTCACTGGCAGGAAAGTTCGACATAAGAATGTTGTACAGTTCATAGGTGCATGTACCAAGCCTCCGAGTTTGTGCATCGTGACAGGTGAAGATCAACGAGTTCTTAGATGTTTACAAATTCAACCACATTTCAGTACTGGAATCAAATATATTTTCCCATTCTTTTTTGATTTGATGGAACTTCTTATTCATTTACGTCATCTTGTTCAACAGAATTCATGTCTGGTGGAAGTGTCTATGACTACCTACACAAACATAAAGGAGTCTTTAAGCTTCCTTTCTTACTTAAGGTTGCAATAGATGTTTCTAAGGGAATGAGTTACCTGCACCAAAATAACATCATCCACAGGGATTTGAAGGCTGCAAATCTTCTGATGGACGAAAATGAAGTGCGGTTTGCCCTTGTTATCTCCATTTAGAAATTTCCATCTTATGGAAATGTTGAGACTTCTTTGCATATCAGGTGGTTAAGGTAGCTGACTTTGGGGTTGCTAGAGTGAAAGCTCAATCTGGAGTAATGACAGCAGAAACAGGGACCTACAGATGGATGGCTCCTGAGGTGCATCCTTTTCTTTTGGGTTGAAACTTTCTGAAGTGATTTTTTGAGCGTTCATGAACAGAACTAGCTGCAACATTTTGATATCTTCACAAGTGCAAACTCTAGTTTTCAATTATTCATCTTTCTCTTGCATAAATCCATTGTACTGCCAGGTAATAGATTCCGGGGCTTTGCAAAATTTGATTCATCATGATTTTGTATGTTCCGTTTACTATAGAAGTTCTCAGGGAATCCATTAGAGGAATGCTTGCTGGTAATATTTTCTTGATCTAGCTTAATAACCATCACCAAGTTATCTGTTAGGCCACTGCTGTGTTAGGAACTTCCTGAAACCTTTGTCCTCAAACGTCAGGAAAGTCTTTTGGTTACTCTCAGAAAGTCTGCAATTTTTCTTCAGATAAAAAAACTGATGGTGGATCTTTTGCTAGTTCTGATCATAATCCCAATCACGAAACATGTTTTTTAGTTTTTGTTTTCGGATTTGCAATGCTACCATGATTTATGACTTGATCAAATGGTTATTCTTACTACAGTTCTTTTTGCATTGTAAGGTCATAGAACACAAGCCATATGATCTCAAAGCTGATGTTTTTAGTTTTGGGATTGTGTTATGGGAGCTGTTAACTGGAAAGGTACTGTTTGATCTCATCGGTTTGGCTTTTATTGTTAAAATTTCCAATCATTTTCAATTCTTTTTTGGGGTTCTCAGATTCCATACGAGTACTTAACTCCTCTACAAGCAGCAGTTGGTGTGGTCCAAAAGGTGAAAAAAGCAAACTTTATAATCATCTTCTTCCAAGGAAGCTGGAGATGATAATATTATGAGACTCACCAGAAATACTGGTTTTGGTTACAGGGATTGAGGCCTACAATCCCCAGGCATACTCATCCAAAGCTCGCCGAGCTGTTGGAGAAATGTTGGCAGCAAGATCCTGCACTAAGACCTGATTTTTCTGAGATCACAGTGATTCTGCAGCAACTAGCAAAACAGGTATATATGTGTGTGTGTGTGTGTTCTTGTCTTGGTACCTGATTTCATATCGGTTTGGATATTAGTACAACATATAGATACTATTTTAGATAATTTTTAAAAATAATTTCTCATTTTTTATATAATTAAAAAAGTCTCTTATTATAATTTAAATTAATAAATTATTTCATATTTTAACTTAATAGATCTATTTATTAAAATTAATATAAAAATATTTTGATTATTAAACATAATAATCATTATTTGAAAATATTTTTACATTTAAAGATATTTAAGCATAAAATATGTATTTCTAAATTTTCTTGATTGATAGTATTGATATCTATTAATATCATATACAATTTAAGATAATTTTTAATTAAAGATTTAGTCTTAAAATTAAAAAAATGATTTCATACCATGACTTAATAGCTCTTTTTATTAAAATTATTGTAAAAATATTTTAGTTATTAAACATAATTATCAATTTAAAATATTTTTACGTTAAAAAATTCAAGCATAAAGATATATTTCTTTCAATTTAACACTTTTAACTTTTCTTAATTTACAATTATAACCCGAAACTTTTTGGTATTTTGGTACAATCCAAAATTTTGTGTTCGGATCCTCTGTCTAATATTAACATATCCAACCCTGTCCAGTGTCTAAAATGACGTCGTTTTGAGCATTTTAGAGACGGTCTAACCCCATTGAATGCACAGGAAGTGTTGGACATGTTAATATTGGTACAACTTGGTACGACAACCCGATACGAGGTACCGTTTTTTAGCCGGTTCAGACCAAGAGCTAACTAGTTACCATTGGTGATGCAGGTTGCGGATGAAGGAGAAGGGAGGAAGGAAAGATCATCAGGGGGATTCTTATCAGTTCTTAGAAGAGGCCACCATTGAAATAGCACGAGGAAGAAGCATTTTTGATCATCTATACTTGTTTTCTTTTCTTATAAATAATTAGTTTAATAATAATTTTTTAACTCATAAATACCATTTTCATAATTGAAATATGCATTTTCTGAGGATTTAAATGTTTTTATTTAAATATTAATAAATTAGGTTAATGAAACTTGATTGAGTGCGATGAACTGAAACAACCTTGTCCTACGTAAAGACCACGTGCATGCATGCATGAATGAATGCATGGTCTAAGTTTGACCAAATGATGTCTCTCCACCTTCCAAGGATGGTGTATTCGATTTGAATTTAAATTATTAAATTTGAATAAAAAATAGGTTCGAGCTTGGACTAAAAATACAAGATTATTTTTCTTCGATTGGTATTAACTTAGGTGGTAAGTCTAAACTTGCCAATTTTGAACCTTTTGATATGTTTAAAATTAATTAGATTTGAGTTTAATTCTATTTATTTAGACTCGATCAACTTTAAGATCGCTCAATTAGACTTTATTAGACTCGAATTTGGTTATTAGAGTCGAATTTGGATCCAACCCGAATCATTATATTATCTTTGGACCTTCAATTTCATCTTTGTTACCAACATTTTTAAAATCAGATATTTAAAGTTTAAAAGGTTCAACTGATATTAGACTATTATAAAATTGACTAAAGATTAAATAAAGTTTAAAATTTTAAAGTATGATTGAAAGAAATTGTTCTTATCTATCAAAAATTTTGAAGATTAATTAAAAAAGAGATTGTTAAATGAAAATTAATTAATTAATTTTAGTTTATAAAAACTTATTAATTTACAAAAATTGACTGATTAATTAATAAACTGATCGATTTTTAACAAGAGTTATTAAATTAAATCAAACTAGAAATTTAAAAACTGAACCAAAAAGTTAAACGATTCAAGATTTTTATGATTGAACCGGTCGAATTGGTTGAGTTTTTTTAATCATTGTTTGTTACTTGGTGAAGCAGTGGAGTTTCCAAAATCTACAAACGAGCTCGCCTATGCTTCTAGCCCCGCTACCCATATCTAGGTTCTGTGTGTAGAAAGGCTTTGGTCACGGTATCTCTATTATTGTCTAGTTGTCTCAGCTTTTTTGCTGCATGCGCTCTGACTATTGCTTTTAATTTGTTAATTTTTGCGTGTCTCTTTCTTCTGTCTATTTGTAATATTTGATTGATATGTAATTCCCCTGTAGTGTGCATCTAGTTGACCAACTAGACATCTACTTGATCAGCTGGTCGAGCTTTTCTTCTTTTCTTATTATTATTCTTATTGTGCTTATTATTATTATTATTATTATTATTATTATTGGTATTACTATTCTTATTATTTTCTTAATATTTTATTTCTATTTGTCTTATTATTATTATTAGTATTATTATTATTCTTATTATTATTATTATTTTGTCTTCTAAATTTGCATCACATACTTAAATTTTTTTAAAAAATCTTTATATCACATTTGTCTGTGGGTCTATCGGAAATAGTCTCTCTACTTTGTAAGGATAAGACTGCGTACTATCAAACCTCTCCAGATTCCGCATTGGTGCGGGATTCAACTGAGTATGATGATGATGATGATGATGTTATGAACTTAGGTTGTAAGTCTAAACTTGCCAATTTTGAACTTTTTGAAGTTTAAAATTAATTAGATTCGAGTTTAATGCTATTTATTTAGACTCGATCAACTTGCTTAATTAGACTTTATTAGACTCAGATTTGGATCCAACCCAAATCATTATATTATCTTTGGACCTTCAATTTCATGTATGTTATCAAAATTTTTAAAATAAGATGTTTAAAGTTTAAAAGTTCAATTAGTATCAGACTATTACAAAATCGATTAAAGATTGAATAAAGTTTAAAATTTTAAAATATGATTGAAAGAAAATTTTCTTATTTATCAAAAATTTTGAAGTTTAATTAAAAAAGAGATTGTTTAATGAAAATTAATTAATTTATTTTAGTTTATAACAACTTATTAATTTACAAAAATTGACTGATTGATTAATAAACTAATTGGTTTGCAATAAGAGTTATTCAATTAAATCAAAATGAAAAGTTAAAAACTGAACAAAAAAGTTAAACGATTTAAGGTTTTTATGATTAAAGCGGTCGAACTGATTGAGTTTTTTTAATCATTGTTTTATACTAGATGATCCAAGATCCACATTTGAAACATATAGTTTTATATAATCTCCGACCTAAATCAATCAATTCTAGATCAACATTGATTTCTCCGTAATCTTGAGAAAATGCACCACATTATAACATTAAAACACAAAAAAGGGGTGTTATTTTGTAATTAACTTGCTAATAAATGAAAGTTTAGAATCGCATTTTAAGTGGTTATTATCAATTGAAACATATGCATTGACAGTTTCTGTTTAACAATAGAGATTTTTCTGATTTTTCTTTTATGCTTAATATGGAATAGAAAAAGATTGAATCTTTTGGCAGAAACAAGGAGAGAAAATGAAATGCAAAGAAGCCAATGCAGTAATTATTAATATCCTAAGCATCTCCGACTCCATTACTAATCCTAAGTTGAAACAGAACCATGCAATTGTGTTCTCTCCTATATTTGGTCTTTACATGCCATTTGTGTGTCTCTCTCTCTGTCTCTCTTTTATATTTGATCCGATCAAAATTGAAAAAAAGTAGATTTCTAGTACAAGAAACCATCCTATGATCATGATCACGATCATGATCAACACAACATTAGTTTCTTTCCAACCAAACCCAACAAATTTTTGTTTCTGATGACCTACGTACATGTTCTTCATGTAATCTTGTTCATTGTTAATGCCCTTAATGTCCTCTTTGATCAATCTCAATATAGGAAGAGAGTTTCAGGATTGAAAAATGGATTTCAACCCTTTAAAGAAATCTTTCAAATCTCATGGAGCCTATAAGCACATAAAAAAATCTACCTCCAATAGTGGTGGAACAGACAGACGTGACTCTGGCGACCATGAGGAGCTTCCAATTCTGTCTCATCATAGATCAGATGATCCCTCGCATTCCCAACAACAATTGCAGCCATTGTCTGTTGTTGACCACCGTGAGATCATTGTCAAGGTTGATGGTGGTGGTGGTGATGGCGGCAGCGATACCAACTCTAATGATGTCAGTGCAGATAGCAGGAAAATGCACAGGGAGCCAAGTTTTGGTTTTGTACAACGTGAGCAGGAACAACATGATTCCCAGGATCCTACATCCAAGCTTATCGGTCAGTTCTTGAGCAAACAGAAGGCTGCCGGAGGTGAGATATCTCTTGACATGGACATGGATATGCAGGAACTGAGAACTGAAGATAGAAACTTGTCACCTTTCCCTGAGTTATCACCCACCAATAAGTTGTCCTCCAAGGAAATTCGAGTCTCTTTTGAGCCGTCTGTTTCTGGTGGCAATGAAAGTGTAGGAG
Organism: Erythroxylum baracoense; assembly: GCA_025629805.1. Taxonomy (NCBI): domain Eukaryota; kingdom Viridiplantae; phylum Streptophyta; class Magnoliopsida; order Malpighiales; family Erythroxylaceae; genus Erythroxylum; species Erythroxylum baracoense. Next base: position 40,914,438 of record JAOTAY010000190.1, on the reverse strand, counting down.
AGTCGATAAGGAGACGGTACAGGGAGTCTTTAGAAGGTAATGATGGTTTATACAGTACTAATCATTCACCACCAGCACAGCAGAAAAGGGATGAGGTTTTGACGTGCACAGCAAACGCTTCATTCCGGACAAAGTCCGGTCTGTTAACAAGAATGAAAACAAAATCTAGGCTTCTAGATCCACCAGAAGATGAAATTCCAATCAAAAAGTCCGGTATGATACCAAAATCTGGGTTGTTGAGATCAGGGTTCATTAGTAATAAGGATGATGATGATGAGGATGATCCATTGGAGGTTGATGACTTACCACAGAAGTATAAGAGAGATGGATTAAATACATGGACTCTGCTACAGTGGATAGGCTTAGTTGCACTTGTGGGTGCATTGGTATCTAGTCTTACAGTACCAGCTATCAAGGAAAAACGAGTCTTGGGGCTCAGACTGTGGAGATGGACAGTTTTGTTGCTAGTTTTGATATGTGGGAGATTGGTTTCAGGGTGGGGAATTAGGATCATAGTTTTTTTTATTGAGAGGAACTTTCTTTTGCGGAAAAGGGTTTTGTATTTTGTGTATGGATTGAGAAATGGAGTGCAAAATTGTTGGTGGTTAGGGCTTGTGTTGTTGGCATGGCAGTTTTTGTTTGATAAGAAGGTATCCAAGGAGACCAAGAACGTTCTTAAGTATGTCACCAAGATTTTGGTCTGTTTTTTGGTGGCTAATTTCATATGGTTGCTCAAGACATTATTGGTAAAAGTACTAGCTTTATCATTCCATGTAAGTACCTACTTTGATAGGATTCAGGAGTCACTCTTCAATCAATTCGTGATTGCGATACTGTCCGGTCCTCCATTAGTTGAAATCCAAAGAAATGAAGAGGAATTAGAGAGGTGCGCAGCGGAGGTTCGCAAGTTGCAGAATGCCGGTGCTACTATGCCTCCTGAGCTCAATGCAGCTGTCTTTCCGCCTGCAAAGAGTGGAAGATTGATTGTTGATGGAACCCAGAAAAGTTTCAATGCGAAAAGCTCCAAATTCTCTAGGCAACTTACAAGAAAAGGAGACAAAAAGGCAAATGATGAGATCACAATAGACCACTTGCACAAACTTAACCCCAAGAATGTTTCTGCATGGAATATGAAGAGGTTGATGAATGTTGTTAGACATGGTTCCTTGGCAACTTTGGATGAGCAAATACTAGGTTGTACTGCTACTGATGATGATACCACCACTGAGATCAAAAGCGAATACGAGGCTAAAGCTGCAGCAAGGAAAATCTTTTACAACGTTGCTCATCCTGGATCAAAGTGAGTATAATCTGTGGAATTTGATCCTGAATACATCTATCAGACAAAAAAAAGAACGAATCAATTCCCAATAAATTCTGCTATTTCTTCTGAAAGCAGAAGATTATTCATTTCCTTCTCACGTTTCGTGAATAGCTTGGGCATGGATTCGGAATCAGAAGTGGAATGAAGCCTTTTGCAGGATAAACTTACAGGAAGAACATGTCCTCTTTTTGATCTTATTCTTTTTCCAATTTGCAGGTACATCTACTTAGTGGATCTGATGAGATTCATGCGAGAAGATGAAGCTGAAAAAACAATGAGTATCTTTGAAGGAGCATTTGAAGCACAGAGAATCAGTAAATCATCTCTAAAGAATTGGGTGGTAAGAAATTTCTTAAATTGCCACAGAACATGATTCAACCACCTTGCACCTCAGCTCCTTGCATTGATGCTCTATGCAATGTGCATCCCTTTCCTTCTTGATCAGGTGAATGCTTTTAGAGAAAGAAGAGCACTTGCTTTGACATTGAATGATACAAAAACAGCAGTAAACAAGCTCCACCATCTGATCAACATAATAGTTGGGATTATCATCATAGTCATCTTACTAATCATACTTGGAATAGCAACCAGCAAAGTCATCGTCCTTATGGGATCACAGATAGTTGTGGTTTCCTTCATCTTTGGAAATACTGCGAAGACATTGTTCGAATCAGTCATCTTCTTGTTCATCATTCACCCTTTTGATGTTGGTGATAGGTGTGAAGTTGATGGAAACCAGGTAAAGAAAAAACCTTTAATTACTTGGATTCCTATCATTTGAGCAATCTGCCGAACTTACGGTGCTCATCTCCTTTGGGGCAGCTTGTTGTTGAAGAGATGAACATTTTGACCACCATATTCCTCAAAAGTGACAACTTGAAGGTCGTGTACCATAACAGTGTTCTTGCTACTAAGGCCATTGGCAACTTCTACCGGAGTCCTGACATGGGAGATGCTATTGAGTTCTGCATCCATGTCTCCACTCCAGCAGAAAAGCTCGCTATCATGAGACAGAGGATCATAAGGTGAGTAGACCCTGGCACTTAGCTTATCGGTAGCATAGCCGCATATGGTGAGGCCGGGACTCAGATTATATGAGAAAAAATCAAAATCTATTTTTTCTAGGTCCGAATTCATTCCAACCAAATTGAAATTTAGCTCTACCCGGGTCCTTTTGCTATCTCTATTTCTACTACACATTTTTTGACAAGTTCGTATCTTTTTGCTACGTGCAACTGCAGTTACATCGAGAACACGAAGGAATACTGGTACCCGAATCCCATGGTGGTGTTGAAAGACATGGAAGACTTGAACAAGGTGAGGATTGCGGTATGGCCAAGGCACAGAATCAACCACCAAGACATGGGTGAGAAATTCGTGAGACGATCACTTCTGTTGGAAGAGATGGTGAAGATCTTCAAGGAACTCGACATTCAATACCGCTTGTTGCCTCTCGATATCAATGTACTTAACATGCCTCATCCTTTAAACCCTAGCAACCCTCTTCCTTGAGATTTTAGGTAAGCTTTTATCAGAAACGTCAATGGAGCCGGAAAAATTTATAGCCTTCTGTTGGGATCTCCAACAGGTTTTCCCAGTTGCAGAATCTGTGAGTATAGATCTGACATTGATTAGATTCAACTAGATTACTATTTCTTCGCTTCATTTGCAGTACTTGGATTGCTATTTTTCCTTGTGGATGGATGATCCTGCTAAGAACAATAGAAAATGATCATGTTGTGAAGATGGTTGATTTGAAACTAATATGAATGTTCTGTGTAATCTTCTGATTCAACCTCTAGTAATATTTCAATTGCCATTTTAGAAAAAAGTTTCATTCTTTTTCTAACCATTGATATTGAGATTCCGTCTGGGCTAATCCGAACTCTGATTATATTTTGGATCATATTGAAATTATTGAAAAAAGAAAGAGATAAAATAACCTCGTTTTAAAAAATTTTAAGACCAAAATGATATTATTTTTAAAAATTTTCAAAATAATATTATTTTAAGCAATTTAAATAATTTCGAGTCGAATTGTACGGAAGAATGAGGTTAGATATAGGGATGTAAATTTTTACCCGTTTTGATTTAGTTTGAGTTAACCGAGCTTCAGCTCGAACTTGGTTTTTCTATTTTCAAACTTTAGGTAAGCTCAAGTTCAAGTTGCTTGATCGAATTCTGGACCGAAGCTTAAGCCACTGTTTGGATGAGGGGTTAGTAATGGAATGAGATGTAACATAACACATTTCTATTATTTTGTTGAGGGTTTTATAATGGAAAGAAACGGAATGAGATGAAAGTGGAGGGTTTTATGTTACATTTCATTTCATCCTAAATAGTGAAAATAAGAAACCTCCGATTCGGGGGTTTAGGATGAAACGTAAACTAATAAATACATACTACCTAATATATTATCAATAATTTTTCTTAATACCAATTATTTCTTTTAACCCTAACTCTCTTTTCCCCTGACTTATTTATTACAGTTTACAAGCTTATCACGCACACAAATATCTATTACGACGGTCCACAAGCTTATTATTTCCAGAATTCTCTTTCTGTTTTCCGTGTTTTACCACTTCTTCTTATTCTCGTGTTGTTTATTAAAATCATTCATCTTCTAAACAATATTTCATTAAATTACGTTGTAAACCCTTCCATCTCTTCCAATCAACTTTTCACTATATTACATTTCATTATATTATAAACCGTTCCGTACCGTTCAATTATATTCCATTAATTAACATCCAACTAAACAATGTTAGTTATTTGCTTAGTTGATAATTATTGGGTTTGTTTCAACGTTAATAAAATCCCTATTATTAAGGGATGTTCTGTTAGCTAGTTCCGTAGAAATTGTTGGGATACTCCAACGGGTAGTTTGTTTCTTGTTTTTTGCTTGTAAGGCTATTTAAGCCAGATTCCCCTTTTCAATGAATTTAAGCCTTTCGAATAACATTCTGATTTACTTGTTTTTACATCTGGTATCAGAGCTTCTACCGAAGCTAGAAGTAGCAACTTCTGAGACCTATAGCTATACAGAATGACAACAGAGAGTACCTTTGTCCAGCCTTCTGTACCAAAGTTCGATGGATATTATGATCACTGGGCAATGCTCATGGAGAACTTTCTGAGATCAAAGGAGTACTGGAATCTGGTGGAGAATGGAGTCCCTACAGCAGTTGCGGGTATGACTGAAGCACAACAGAAGCAGGTTGATGATCAAAAGCTGAAGGACTTGAAAGCAAAAAATTATCTCTTTCAAGCTCTTGATCGCTCAGTCCTAGAAACCATTCTCAAGAAAGACACTGCCAAGGATATATGGGATTCAATGAAGCAAAAGTACCAAGGCAGTACCCGGGTAAAGCGTGCGCAGCTGCAAGCTCTTCGCAAAGAGTTTGAAGTTCTCCAGATGAATCAAGGAGAAACTGTAAGTGAATATTTTGGCCGCACTCTTACTATTGCAAATAAGTTAAAAGCAAATGGTGAAGATAAAGGGAACATAGGTGTTGTAGAGAAGATTCTAAGATCTATGACACCTAAATTCAATTATGTGGTATGCTCTATTGAAGAATCTAACGATACAAGCACTATGACTATTGATGAGCTGCAAAGTAGTCTACTTGTGCATGAACAACGCATGGGATCTCAAATTGAGGAAGAGCAGGCCTTGAAGGTTTCTTCTGGAGCAAATTTTGGCGGTAGAGGTGGAGGTTCCAGAGGAAGAGGCCGGGGTCGAGGTAGAGGGAGACTTGACAAAGCTACTGTGGAATGCTATAACTGTCACGGGCTTGGACACTTTCAATGGGAATGCCCAAAGGAGAAGAAGGAAGCTAACTACACAGAAGCTGAGGGAGATATGTTGTTGATGGCCCTCCTTGAAAGCAACAGTGAAGGTGGTGATGTCTGGTACCTCGACTCAGGTTGCAGCAACCACATGTGCGGTAAAAGAGACTCTTTCTTTGATTTTGACAATAGTTTCAGAGACTCAGTAAAGCTGGGCAACAATGTAAGCTTAAGTGTAGAAGGCAAAGGCAACATCAGGCTGCAAGTGAAGGAAAGAATCCAAATAATCACAGGTGTGTACTATGTACCTGATCTGAAGAATAATTTGCTAAGTATTGGTCAGTTGTTGCCGGAGAAGGGACTGGCAATACTCTTTCAACGAGGTCAGTGCAGATTGTATCATCCTGACAAAGGATTGATCTTAGAAACAACCATGGCTTCTAATCGAATGTTCGTTTTGCAAGCAAAATCTTGTCCTATCAGTTCAGCATGTTTCAACGCTGTTACTGAAGATGTGGTCCAGCTCTGGCACAGCAGATTTGGACATCTAAACTACAAAGGCTTGCAAACCCTTCAGCACAAGGACATGGTACGTGATTTACCACAGCTGCATCCACCCTCAAAACTGTGCAAGGAATGTTTGACAGGGAAGCAGCAACGTAACTCCTTTCCTAAACAAAGTAAATGGAGGGCGTCTCAGAAATTGGAGCTTGTTCATTCCGACATATGTGGGCCAATCAAACCCACATCTAATAGTAAGAAAAGGTACTTACTCACCTTCATTGATGATTTTAGCAGGAAGTTATGGATTTACTTTCTAACTGAGAAGTCTGAGGCGTATGAGTTCTTTAAGAAATTCAAAACATGTGTTGAGAAGGAGTCCAATTGCTCTATTAAGGCTCTACGCACAGATAGAGGAGGAGAATTCACGTCAAAGGAATTCACTGAGTTCTGTGAAAAGAATGGCATCAAGCGACAGTTAACAGCAGCGTACAGTCCTCAGCAGAACGGAGTTGCCGAAAGGAAAAACAGAACAATCATGAATCTTGTCCGCAGTACTTTGTTGGAGAAGAAGGTTCCCAAAACATTCTGGCCAGAAGCAGCAAATTGGATAGCACATGTTCTGAACAGAAGTCCTACACTCGCAGTAAAGGACATGACACCAGAGGAAGCCTGGACTGGCAGTAAACCCTCAGTTAAGTACTTTCGAGTTTTCGGTTGTATTTCTCATGCTCATGTACCTGACAAGTTACGTTCTAAGCTAGATGATAAAAGTGTTTGCTGTGTTTTATTGGGAGTCAGTGAAGAATCAAAAGCATACAGGCTTTATGATCCAATTTCGAATAGAATTATCATCAGCAGGGATGTCAGGTTCGAAGAAGATAAGAGCTGGGATTGGGACAAGAAATATGAAGCAGCATCTGATGTTGATCTTGAATGGAGTGATACTGGGGAAGCAGAAGCTGAGATTGAACCAACAAATGCTGATGCTGTCACTGACAAAAATGCAACCCGGGATGAACTGACAGACGCTAATGTTGTTACTGATGAAATTCAGTCTCCAGAATCTTCATCAGCAGCAACACAAAGAAGGTTTAGAGGACCGCCTACTTGGATGCAAGACTATGTGACTGGAAGTGATTTGTCAGAGGACGAAACAAATATTGCAGAGATGGTCATGTTTACTGCAGTTAATTCTGATCCTTTGAAATTTGAAGAAGCAGTGAAGGAAGAAAAATGGAGGCATGCCATGGATGTCGAAATTGAAGCTATAGAAAGTAATACCACATGGGAATTAGTGGAACTGCCAGTAGGATGCAAGAGTATTGGAGTGAAATGGGTCTATAAGACCAAATTCGATGAGAATGGCGAGATAAGCAAGCATAAAGCACGGCTGGTGGTGAAAGGATATGCTCAACAAGAAGGAGTCGATTACACGGAAGATTTTGCACCAGTGGCAAGGATGGAAACGATCAGGCTGATCATAGCTTTTGCTGTGCACAAAAATTGGCTTCTCTACCAACTTGATGTAAAGTCGGCATTTTTACATGGAGAATTGCAAGAACAGGTGTTTGTTGACCAGCCCAAGGGATATGAAAAGGAAGGTGCAGAGCAGAAAGTGTATAGGTTGAAAAAGGCACTGTATGGTTTGAAACAAGCACCACGTGCTTGGTACAGTAAAATTGAATCATACTTCATGAAGGCAGGTTTTGACAAATGTGATTATGAGCCAACGTTGTTTGTCAAGAAAGGGCAAGATGGAAAATTATTAATTGTTAGCCTATATGTTGATGATCTTGTGTTTACAGGAAATGATGAATCTATGATTACAGATTTTAGAAGCTCAATGCAGAGTGAATTTGATATGACAGACCTTGGAAAAATGAAATACTTTCTCGGTCTAGAAGTCAGTCAAGGAGATGAAGGAATTTTTGTGGGGCAAAAGAAATTCGCCTCAGAGATGTTGCGAAAATTTGGAATGGAGAATAGCAACACTGTTCGCAGTCCAATGGTTGCAGGCACAAAACTCACGTTGGATGAAGAAGGAGAAAAGGTAGACAAGACTTACTTCAAGCAAATTGTTGGCAGTCTTATGTATCTCACTGCTACTCGACCAGACATTGTGTTTGCAGTAAGTCTCATTAGTAGATATATGGAGAATCCTACTGAGTCACATCTTCAAGCTGCTAAAAGAATACTGCGTTATGTAAAGGGGACTGTTGATTTTGGGATTTTCTATAATAAGGAAGGAAGTGATGAACTCAATGCATATACTGACAGTGATTATGCGGGAGATCTCGATGGAAGGAGGAGTACATCAGGATATGTGTTTTGTTATGGCACTAGTGCGGTGTCATGGTCTTCTAAGAAACAGCCGGTTGTAAGTCTATCAACTACAGAAGCTGAATTCATTGCAGCTGCATTTTGTGCTTGCCAGGCAGTATGGATGAAAAGAGTGCTGCAAACTTTCGATCCTAACCAGCAAGAAACTACCACTATCTTCTGTGATAATAGTTCCAGCATCAAGTTATCAAAAAATCCAGTGATGCACGGACGCAGCAAGCACATTGATGTGCGTTTTCATTTTCTGCGTGAGTTATCAAGAGCAGGGACTGTTAAATTGGTTTATTGTTCCACAAAGGATCGGTTAGCGGACATAATGACAAAGCCCCTCAAGTATGAAGATTTTCTGAAACAACGTGATGGTCTGGGAGTGTGTGACAAGTCTGTTGTAAACTGATTTTCTATTGGAATTCAGTTTAAGGGAGGAATTGTTAGTTATTTGCTTAGTTGATAATTATTGGGTTTGTTTCAACGTTAATAAAATCCCTATTATTAAGGGATGTTCTGTTAGCTAGTTCCGTAGAAATTGTTGGGATACTCCAACGGGTAGTTTGTTTCTTGTTTTTTGCTTGTAAGGCTATTTAAGCCAGATTCCCCTTTTCAATGAATTTAAGCCTTTCGAATAACATTCTGATTTACTTGTTTTAACAAACAAGTCCTAAAATATCGAATAAAAATGATATTATTTTTAAATTTTAAATAAAAAATTAATTAGGATTGACCTGAACTCAAAACACAAACTTTCGAATCGGGTTCGCTTCATGCGGCCCAAGGCCAGGCCTAGTCAGGCTGGGGCGGGATCATCCTTTAACCCTGAGTTTGGTTTATGTTCCCATAGGTGGGGACAGATGACAGGGATACAAAAGTTCTGTCTCCTATCTGTTTGCTTACTGTCTCCACCAATTTTTATCCCGACTCCGGATGAAAGAGATATAAAATTTTTGTTTTTTTCAAAACCGAAGAATAAAATTTCTTGCCCCTTTCTCCAAAACAAAACACATAAGCAACTTCCAAAAATACCCCTTCTCCCACATAAGCAATTTTTTATTCTTAATTGTATTATTAAACCCATAATCATCGTAGTCGTCTTCATCATCATCATCATTATTATTATTATTATTATTATTAGTATTATTATTATAAATATTGAACTTATCATTATTATTATTAATTTTATTATCTTATTATTATTATTATTATAAATTTTGTACCTATTATTATTATTATTATTTTATTAATTTTATTATACGAAATTAATTATCTTATTATTATTATTATTATTATCAATTATAAATTTTGTAATTATTATTATTAATTATTAATTATTGCTATTGCTGTTGCTGTTAATTATTAATATAAATTTTGTACTTATTATTATTATTATTGTTATTATTATTATTATACAAAATTAATTTATTATTATTATTTTTATTACCATTATTATTTATAATTAATTTTCTTATTATTATTGTGATTATTAAATTTCTTATTGTTATTAATTTTCTCCCCCTCTTCTTCTATTATTATTATTATTATTATTATTATACGAAATTAATTTCTTATTGTTATTGTTATTATTATTATTTGTTCACTTTTTTACTAATACAAATCATTCGTTTTAAAATAATCAATGAATTATATATTTCCAATCATATTATATTGAAGGATATTTTAGTCATTGATATTGTTTTTATGTTCTGTTAACTGCAACCAAACACATTTTTGTCCTTGAGATAGAGACAATTTTATCTGTTTTGTCCATCACAACCAAACATTTCACTGTCTTCAGTTTTTGTTCTGTTTTGTCTCTAAATTTTTGTCTCGTTCTGTCTCTGTATACTGAAGACAGTAACCAAATGCAGCGTTAAGGTATTTGTAGTTCTAGTTCTTTAATACCTAAATCTGTAGTCGGTGATGCTTATGTGTACTATAATATTAAATTTTCACGATTCAAGGAATGAAACTGAAGCTTTCTTCTGCCTACCATCTCCGAAATGATGATGGAGGCTGTGAGTAAACGCTTGAAATGTATGACTACTTAAAGTCCCTTAAAAATGGAGTACTTGGGTTCTTTTGACAAAATAATGGTATAATAGAACTTCTCATTCGGTGACATCGAAATTTTGTAAAGCTATTATCCTTCTGTACAATGTGCTATGCTTTGTTTGCTAGTGATTCAAGTAGGTTATTTCCAGAGTAGACATTTGTGGATCGATAAGCAGCATTAAGAACACTGATATTTCACATTAAAACACGCTTAGTGTAGGATAAAGCAGTTCGTTGATCAGAAAGGGGATATAATAATACGTTTGAAGATGAATTCTTGGAAAGGTAAATAATACTTGCAACAACGATATTCTTAAATCAACTTTTATAAACAGTGAATCAGTTGCGTCAATTATCAAGCTTGGATTGAAGTACAGAAAATCCAGAAAGTCATCCCCTCCACAAGGAAACGGGAATTGATGCTACATTCAACATCAGATTTCTTACAAACAAATTCTATATGAAACGCTTAAGAAATAAGCTTCCCTCTGTGAACAGCTTCACAATCACCTAACTGCATCTTGACATGTTTCTTTCGGTGCAGTTCTAAAACAATGACGAACCAAGTAAGTTTGAATTCACAAGGGAAGAAGCACAAATATGGTCCCATTTACAATATTAGTAAGGAATGACCAACAGGGCACAGCAAGCATTCGGCGATAATCAATCAGTGCGAATCCCTCCCATAAAAGTTCTTGGGTCAGGGCAATTCCCTGTAAACTGAGCCTGCGAGAAGTCGAAACCAGGGTTCTGCATAATGGAACACCCAGAAATTACAACTTTTTGGCAAAGACGAAAGGATTTTGTAGGTGCAAAATGGTATTGCCCAACTGTCAATTCATTTAGGCAACACATATTGACTATCTACAAGATACTTAATCACGTGAGATAACCAAGACCATGCAATAATTGCAACACAGAAGAGTAAACAGGTTGTTTATAAGAGAGCAAGTCGACGTAAAACAATGAGTACTATCTTCTATCGCAAGACCCGTAGTCTGGAAATTGCTTGAAAGGCATTTTTGTTCAAAGAGAACATTCTCCGGAAAGATTAATGAAAAGACTAGTTGTACAGACAACAATTGATAACAATCAAACAGGACAACTTCTATACAAGATCCTATAGTTAAACAGACAACAAAATTAGGAGAAAACATCAATAATAGTGACAAATCAGTGAATCACACAAAATGGACAGTCAAATGCATCAACCCTCGAGCAGACTCTGAAGGGGCAATAAGAATGCCTGGGCAGTTCAACAACAATTTTACCTCTTCCTGAAATCTCTGAAGCATGAGACGCTTCTGTTCAAGATCAGAGGAATAAGGATCCAACTGACCCTGACCCAATATGGGAGAAGACCAAGTCTGACCTTTGTCCCTTTTTTGAAGTGTTATGTGCATTATTTCATCCTCTGCCAAAATAACATCTCAAAATCAACTTATAAGACGTAGAAGACCCCAAAAATAAAAAAAGTTCTGTCTAACAGTCTAAAACATCCCCAAATAAATTTTATGATGCCCACCAAAAGGTAATAAATCAACAGGAAAAAAGAAAAGATTACCTAAAGTCCAAAAGGAAGAATCAGTCTTCACCGGGCAACTGAGGTCATGCTGGAACATCCACAAAAATTGCACAAAAGGATCTTTTAATTTCTCTTACCCACCAAGAACTTAAGCAAAACAGAAAACAATAGAATGGAAAATTTTACCCACATTAAGATAAGGAGGATTGCCCTTGATGCCAACTTCCACATGCCTGGACTCAATCTTGCAGTAGAACTGCTTAGGGGAAACATTTGGGGGTAAATCAATATACATATTCACCTCTTCTAGGGTTTGATCCCATTCAAATACCTTCTGCCCTAAAATCCCCCAAAAACCACCAGAAAAAGATCAAATTGACAAACTTTTAATTGGAAATAAATCAAAGGAGAACAGGAAAATCGAAAGTACAGAGAAAGACCATTGTGACTGAAGCTATGGCGCTTCTCTGGAGCCAATTTCTCTGCCATTTCTCTTAATATTGGTGCTCTATCTGGTTTTTCTCCTCTGTTCTGTTAATTGTCGCGCGAATGGGTAAAGAATAATCTGTTGTAAACAATCAGTGTTGGAACGTGTCTCCCCTCCAGAAACTTCTATGCCAAGGGCTGTAGTTGTAGGGATTTGCCAACTGGTCCCTAGGCTCTTCGTTTTCCTACACAAACAGCCACCGTTACCTTTTAATTGTTTCTCCTAAATTGATTTACTTATCTTAGAAGCCAAAGTCAGTTGAATCAATTATTCTCAATATTTTAAAAATCGAAAAGTTAAAAAAGAAAGATAAAAGGTATCTAGTTACTTACTTAAAACTCAATCCCTATCAACTCAATTCCCGCTAAAAAATATCAAGCCTTTTCATTCATTTCAGTGAAAGAATGGGATAATTTAGTCATTCCTTTCTTATCATACTTTTATTTTTTTTAACTTTTAGCTGACCACACTTACAAATAAGATCAAAACTTATCTCCTCCTAATATTAAATATGTTCAGAAAGCATTTAATGCTTCTCAAAAGCAGATAAAATGATATCATTTCTTTCT